>CM054141.1:48471515-48476515 GCA_028751875.1 Rapana venosa | reverse complement strand
GAATGGAGGGAGGAAGGAAGGAAGGAAGCTATTAAAGAAAAATAAGTACATTAAACAAAATATAACAAAACATAAAAGAATGCATGCATACATGATTTGGTGAATGAATGAATGAATGAATGAATGAATGAATGAATGAATGAATGAATGAATGAATGAATGAATGAATGAAGAAGAGAAAGAAAGAAAGAAAAGAAAGAGAGAAAAAGAAAGAAAGAAAGAAAAGAAAAGAAGAGAAAGAAAACGAAATGAGCGCAGAGAAAATATTAAAGACGAAAATGAAATAGACAGAGGACGAAAGGGAGGAAGAAGAAAGATACAAACAAAAATATGTGCATCTGGTAATGCCGATGTGTTGATGGTGATGAAGATGATGATATGGATGATTCTGACAAAAAGCTGGCTGAAATAGTGGAAGGAAGAAGAAAATGCAGGAGAAGACGAATAGAAGAAGGAAACTTCTTCTTCTCTATCCATTATTTATTTTTAATAAATTTGGTCCGCTACAAAGTACAGAAAATAATAAAGAAAACATGTTTTGTGAGCTGTTACGGAAAACAAACCGCCTTGCTTTGAAACGTAATAAAACCCTGAGAAGTTAATACACTGTTCTTCAACTCACTGGAAGTATTTAGCAGTTACCTAATCTAGAAAGGACAAAGACGACCTTAAGAAGTTTTTGTGCATTCGGCTGAGGGCACATAAGGGCACACGCTTGTTTACTTGTATCTCTCTAGAATTTTAAAAAAATACAGTTATGTGACTTTTTTTTTTAGGTTTGCCTCAGTCTCTAATTGCTTTTAGTTTTGTAATGGTGACTTTTTTTTTTTTTTTGGGGGGGGGGGCCAAAAATTTACATTCTCTTATTGTGTAGTTTGAAACGTGATGTAACTTCACTGATTTTGTTCCGAACAAAAGAGGATTTTGTTTCTGTTCAGACGTGTGAAATATGAAATTTGAAAAGGAAGCATATTGACGGCCTGTTTCTTTTTAGCGTTTCGATGTTTGGGAACAAAAAAGACATGCATTGTTCTATTGTTGTGACAATTCTATGCCTGTCAGATGATCCGTCTTTTGCTCTTTGTCAGAGTGTTTGTGTGTGCTATTTTTTTCTTCTTTGTTTTATTTTACTTTCTGAGTTTCTTTTTTGAAATGTTCTGCCTTCTTTGTTTTGTTTTGATTTTTTCTTTTTCTTTCTTTTGTTTTTTCTTTTCTTTTCATTTGTCCTTTTTTTCTCTCTGTTTGTTCTTTCTGTCTCACTTTCTTTTCAGTTTGTTTCTTCTCTTTCATGTTTTTTAAAAGGTTTTCTTCTCTCTTCTTCATTCGTGTGTTTATCTTTGTTCTTTCCTTTATTTTTCTGCCTTCAGTCTGTCTGTCTGTCTGTCTATTTGTCTGTCTGTCTTTCTGTCTGTCTGTCTTTCTTACTTTTTTGCCTTTCTCCTTTGGTTTTTACACATGTTAAATATTTTACGCATTCTCAGTGTTTATTGCCACACAGGACCTGAGATTACCATCTAACTCAAAAAGACTAGCATCCAGACCAAGACTGGAGGTATAATGTGTAGGAGACCGTTAGAGTTCAATCGAGTCAAGAATGGAATCCCCGAGTCTAGCTGTCAACACAGGTCCCTTACCTCTACGCCTACCTCCATTGCACTGGCAGACCCCGAAGCATACCAGTGAACTCTACAACTCAACTCTTCAATGGTTTCCAGCACACTTCAGAGTCGAGGAGAAAAAGAAGTTACTTTGTCAAAGAGAAGTTTAAGAAGCACTACAACATGGCTGGCTGACATAGTGCTGTGATTGGATGAGGATCTGTCTGTCTGTCTGTCTGCCTGCCTGTCTGTCTGTCTATCGGTCGGTCTGTCTGTTTCAAGGTAAGGCAAGGCAAGTGCAAGGTAAAGTAAGGTAAGGCGGAATTTTTTTTTCAAGGGTAAGAGATAAGCTTTCACGTGGGATTTTTTAACATTCATTCTCCGCCTTTAATGGGATCATTATGATATTAAAACTTTACATAAAATCATCAAATTATGACCAAAAATAAGAAAAAAATAAACTCCAACTAATGTTTATCATAGCAAACAAAATAGGGAGAGAGAGAGAGATGAGGCTGGAAGGAAGGAGGAAACAGAGATAAACACAGAGACACATATGCAGGCAGACAGACAGACCAACTGATACACACACACATATAGATAGTGAAGATAGACAAACAGATAGATAAAGAAACAGATAGATAGACAAACAGACAAACAGAAGATAGATATACAAACAGATAGACACACACACACTCACACACACACACGCGCGCGCGCGCGCACGCACACACACACACACACACACACACACACACACACACACACACACACACACAGAGTGTGGATGGAATCGATTTCTGTTTCTCGTGTAATGCTGCTATTGACATGGATGCATATTCAGGGCATTGAGAGAAGGGGAAAAAAACACCAGCGAGCAGAGAAAGAGGAGAACTATGATGGAGATTACCACTCTTAAGCTCCGTTTCAAAGGACTTTATGAGGCTTAAAAGGAGTTCATGGGAACGGTTTTTGTTTCTCTGGCTGGCTGTCTGTCTGTCTGTCTGTCTGCCTGCCTGTCTGTCTGTCTGGTCTGTCTGTTTCTCTCTCTCTCTCTCACTCTCTCTCTCTCTCTCTCTCTCTCTCTCTCTCTCTCTCTCTCTCTCCTCTCTCTCTCTCTCTCTCTCTGTGTTTACTTGCTGTCTACCCGTCTCTCTTACCTCAGTCTATCTCGTGGTCTCTGTCTTTGTCCGTGGTCTGTTCTTTTAGGTCTGTGTGTCTGTTCTTTTGTCTTTCTCTGTCTGTCGCTGTCTCTCTTATACTGTTGTCTTCGTGTTCTGGGTCTATGTGTCTGTTTCTTGTGGTGTGTCTCTCTCTCTCTCCTCTCTCTCGCTCTCTCTTTCTCTCTATCTCTCTCTCTCTCTATCTCTCTCCCTCTCTCTCTCTTTCTCTTCTCTCGCTCTCTCTCCTCTATCTCTCTCTTCTCTCCTTTCTCTCTCTCTTTGCTATTTCTTCTCTCTCTCTCTCCTCTATCTAATAATATAATAATATAATGTAGTGGAATTTATATAGCGCTGATCTTGTAAAGCACAATCAAGCGCTCAGTTTTTTTCTACCACTTTAATCACGGCAGATTTCTCTCCTGAAATTCGGCTGCTCTCCCCGGGAGCGGAGAACGCGTCGCCATTAGCGCTGCGCCACCTTTCTCCTTTTTTTTTTTTTTTTCTTTAAATTTTTTTATCTCTCTCTTCTCTCTCGTCTCTCTCTCTCTTCTCTCCTCTTCTCCCTCTCTCTCTCTCTACCCTTCCTTCTCTCTCTTCTCTCTCTCTTCTCTCTCTCTCTCTCTCTCTCTCTCTCTCTCCCCCTCTCTCTCTCTCTCTTATCCCTCTCTCTTTCTCTCCCTCTCTCTCTCTTCCCCTCTCTCTCTTTCACTCTACCTATCTATCTCTTTCTCACAAACAAACACACACACATGGTTTTTAAATCAGATTTTCTTTACTCATTTCCCCCCCCCCCCTTTCTTGATCCGCAAAACACGGGCAGAACTACAGTATGCAGAGAAACTAACTGGTTTCAGACTTTTGGACAGCTTCCAACCCATCTGCAATCGTCGGCTATGGGATTAAGATATATCTAGAACTCCTTGACGTTGTTTATAAACTAAACGACCACAAAAATAAACATCAGAGACATCCAGAAAACGTTAAATCAGGTAGATCTTGATCCTGATTCTCTGGTACTCTGCCAAGAATATCTCGGGGTGGGTTTTTTTTTAAAAATCAGAATGTCTTTTGATAGAAATCGAAAAATAATACAGGAAAATAACAAAAGATAATTCAACCAAAAATAGTTTTAAGAAACAAACAAAGAAGACTGACGGACCAACAGTGGACCCTTTGAAGATCAAAAATACCAGTGTTAAAACTTGCTAAAATACATTATCATAATCTGACTAGACAAGTCTTCCATCTACGAACAATTATCTCCTTGGAAATGTGCCATTAAAACGATTATATCCTCTATGCCCTGCTGAAACTAGCTACAGCTAAATCCTAGTTCATCTAGCCTGCTCCTCACTTTTGATACCCAGGTAACAATTTGTCTGGCCCTTAACATCTAGATTGTATAGCATATTGTAAGTTAGCACGTACGTGGGCAAGTGTGTTTTGCTGTTTGAATATCTCTTCACAGCAAAAATTTACAAGGGTAGAACAACATTTTTAGATAGAACAGTAATAATATAACTACAACAATTATCCTATACTTAAAGGACTTTAAAGGATAATATCTTTAGTAATGTTGAGTACTAAATTGACGTAGTACATGACTTGTTTAAGAGATAATTCGGGAAGTAAAATGGGCAGGCAAGGCTCCTACACAGCTTGGGTATTTGAAATAATACATTCTCCACATAAGCATTAAATATCCTTGCTAAATTTTGGGATAAAAGTGCTTAATGTGATCCTAAAAAGACACGAAGTTGTCTTTCTTTGACAAAATTCGCGTAACTTTGCAAACTAGGTTTCAACCTGAAAGATAGTGTTTTGGAAAACATTCATCACCCAAAAAACGTGTGTGTATGTACCAAAGAAGAATCAAAAGACCGAAATAAAGTAAACAGGAATATAAAAAAACAACGAAAGAATAGAAAGACAGACACAGATTCACGGACACACAAACGGGAACAAAAAAATTTTAAAAGATAGAAAGAAAGAAGAGAAGCAAAGAAACGAAACAAGAAAAGAAGCTGTTCGGAACAACCCAATCTTTTCAAGCACATTCTACAAGAGAAAGCAAAGAAATTTAAGAATGTGAGACCATGCATAAATACACATTGTAAAAGTGGGCATTGTCGAAATTGTTTTTACACCTTTCAAAAATAAGTGATCACAAAAAATAATACAAAAAGAGAACTTTTTAAAAAATAGTGACAAAAAACAGAGGGAGCTATATTTGGACAGA
>CM054141.1:48464015-48466515 GCA_028751875.1 Rapana venosa | reverse complement strand
GAACAAGTAAAATCATGTTCATTCTAAGGTCAAAGTATCAATCCTAAACAACAATACATCAAAGTCTGAACTCCACATAACTCGTTAGACTGAGTATTCAGCCATGACTCCATTCATGAAACGGCCTTCGCTCTAAAGACACAATGACCTGGATAGAATGATTGACGTTGTACAGACGTCTTGATGAGATCATGAAGACCTGATTTCTGTCTGTCACCAACAGCAGATGTCTTTCCAATGCCGCAGACAGCACTGACTACTACTGTCTGTGCTTCAGGATGGAATCAACCAAGAAGAACAAGCAATGAAGACAGCATTGAACATCTAATGTATAAAAGTTACTGTAGGCAATCTGATTATCTTGAATTGTTGACTCATCATCATCATCATCAGACCCGTGACCTTGGCGGTCGTGGGGGAGACACGAATGACGATGCCGTGGTAAGCCTCCTCCATCCATCTCGGTCCTCGGCTCTGCGCAGTAGTGCCGAGTCATTCATCCTGGTCCATTCTCTGATGTTGTCCATCCATGACTTGTTCTGTCTTCCCCTCTTTCTGCCACCTTCGAGTGTTCCCTGCAGTACTGTTTTTGGCAGTGTTGTGACGGGTGACGTGGCCGAACCATGTCAGCTTTTTCTTCTTGACGATGGTGAGAAGGGGTTCTTGTGGACCTGCCAGCCGTGTTATTTGACTCTTGACAAATTCATTGGTCTTTCGTTCTCTCCAGGATATGCCCAGTAGTTTTCTATGGCATTTTGATTCAAATGACTGGATTCGCTTTGCTGTTTCAGCAGTCAATGTCCAGGTTTCACTTCCGTACAGCAGGATAGTCTGAATTAGGGCTTTGTAGAGCTTTAGTTTGATTGGGAAACTGATCTCTTTACTTTTCCATATGGTGGCAAGTTTTGTCATGGAAGATGTTGCCATGGCTATTCTGACTTTGATTTCTGTCGTCGATCGCCCGTCCTTTGTGAGTGTAGCGCTAAGGTATTTAAAAGCGTCTACCTCCTCCAGTTGTTTGCCGTTCATGTAAATTTTAGCAGTGGCGTTGCTCGTGCTGTTCACAAGTACTTTACTTTTCTCCGAGCTCACCTCCATCCCATATGCTCCAGCTCTGTTCTCAAGTCTGGTTGTAATATCTTGCAGCTGTGTTACTTCCGCCCATGAGGTCAATGTCATCGGCAAGTTGTTGATGGGTCTGCCGCCAATGGAGATGGTAGAGTGGAAGTCATGGAGGGTCTCTCTCATAATGTTTTCCAAGAACAGATTAAACAGGACTGGAGATAACAGGCATCCTTGTCGGACCCCAACTGTGGTTTTGAAGTAGTCTCCGACCTGATTGTTCAGAAGGACTGCACTGCTTGCGGTGTTGTATAGTGCTTGAATGGTTTGCACTAGTCCTTCTTCAATGCCAAACATTCTGAGGACCTGCCACAGGTCTTCGTGCCATACGCTGTCGAAAGCCTTCTTGAAGTCGATGAAGTTGTGGAACAGGTCTCTCTGATGTTGAAGATGTTTTTCCATCAGGATGTGGCAGTTAAAAATCTGTTCGATTGTGCTCCTGCCTGCTCTGAACCCAGCTTGTTCCTCTGCAAGGTGTTCTTCTGCCTCCTTCTTGAGTCGATTCAAAATAACTTTGAGCATGATCTTGCTGGCGTGGCTGATGAGGCTGATTGTTCTATAGTTTTGGCATTGTCGTAAATTCCCCTTCTTGGGCAGGGGTATGATGAGTGATTGTGTCCATTCTGTTGGTCACTGTTTTGTCTCCCAAATCTTCTGACAGATAGCTGTAACATGTGTGATGACTGTTTCGCCACCATGCTTGAGCAGCTCTGCTGGTATGTTGTCTGCTCCTGGGGACTTTCCTACTGGTAAGCTGCGGATGGCTTCTTCCACTTCTTCCCTCAGTATAGGTAATGGCGAGGGTGCTCTTGATGTTGCTGCTTTCTCTTCTATTATGCTCTTGTCAGGTTGTATTGGGTAGTTGTACAGTTCTTGACAATACTCAGACCACCTGTTCAATGCAGCTGAGCTTTCTGTGAGGAGGTTTCCGGAGCTGTCTTCAATGACTGATGATTTGAAGTGGTTTTGTGAGTTTCTTCAGGGTGTCGTATGCCTTTTTACTGTTGCCCACTTTCATGCTTTTTTCGATCTCATCACATTGATCACTGATCCACTTCTCTCTGGCCTTTAACATTGACTTCTTCACAAGATTGTTGGCCTCCCGGTATTCTTTAGGGTTGGAAGACCTGGTTGGTTTCAGTGCTCTTCTTGTATCGCAGAGGTCCAAGATGTCATTGGTAGTCCATGGCTGGTGTTTATTCCTCTGACGACCGAGTACCTCCTCTGCTGTTTCTCGGACTGCCTCATTAAAGTTGTTGGTGAGGTCATTGATGTCATTGTCCAGGAGGGTTAATGCCGCAAAGCGTCCGCCAAGCTTAGCTTGGAAGATCTCCTCGACATCTGGATCTTTCAGTTTGTCCACGTCAAATTTGATACG
>CM054141.1:48456515-48459015 GCA_028751875.1 Rapana venosa | reverse complement strand
GTGTGTGTGTGCGTGTGTGTGTGTGTTGTGTGTTTGTGTGAGTTGTTGTTGTTGTTGTTGTTGTTGTTGTTGTTATTTTCAATTTAACGTCTGTTCACTCTAACTGATATTAGACGATTGTGTATGAGTGTGTGTGCGTGCATGTGTGGATGTATGGATGTATGTATGTATGCATGTATGCATGCATGTATGTATGCATGCATGTATGTATGTATGTATGTTTCTCTCTCTCTCCCCATCCCCCACCCCCTCTCTCTCTGTATTTCCCCACAGATTAACTTGTTTTCTCTCTATTTGTGCTATGGAGATTGTTCCCCATGGTTTAGTCATTGAAGTGAAAGAGATGGTCCGGTTACCCAACTGTCTTTTCTCTTACATGTTTTTGTTTCTGTATTTCGTCTGGTTTCTTTGTGTTTTTTTGCTGCTTGGTTTCTTTGACCGTTTGTTGGGTTTTTTCTGTTTGTACTCTCTTGTTTTGTTTCATGAGATGTGGTTGATAGTGTTTGTTTCGGTGTTTTATGTTTGTTTAGTTTACTTGTTTGGTAGGATTTTAATTTTTTTTTATCTGTTATGTCTGTTTGATTTTTGAAACGTCAGAAAACCAAAACTCACAAACAACAACAACAACGTAAATAAAATGTCATCACATCAATTTAAAAAATAGAGCAAGGGATTAACGAAAAGGGAGATTGTAAAAACAAACAAACAAGCAAGTGAAGTCCAAAAGTGTATAACAAATACCTTGTTTTAAGCACAACAGTTGCAGAGGAAACAGTATAAAACAGGATCCACAAAGAGCACAGAACAAACTCAACTAAACACAAAATCACACTTCTCTGAAACAAGCTTTCAGAGAAGAAAAGGAATGTCCAAGTGAAAAAAGTACAATACAGCAGAAAAAAGAAGAAGAAAAATCTCAAAGAAGGAAAACCTAAATGCAAACATTAAAAACCGATATCACAAAAACAGCGCAAAAAGGTAAGATACACTCAAAAGCAGGCTTCTCTATAAAGAGGGCTTTTAACGTGTTTACCATCTTTTTAAACATAAACTGAACATACAACAAAAGAGCACAAACACACACACACACACACACACACACACACACACACACACACACACACATACATACATACAAACTCAGGGAAACAAATCTGGCACACCGTAAAGGAAAAAAATCACTTAAAGCAAAGAATCTGACAAACAGAATAAACAGAGATTAAAATAGAAAGGTTTTGGAGTATAAACAAACAACTACTGAACAGGTAAACATCAGGACAATAGATATCTGAAAGTTTTGCGATTTGAATGTAAAACTCAACTCAAACATTAGGCGAAAAATCAGAGATGTTTGAAAACTGTGTGAAAGTAAACCAACACTGTAAAATAAGTAAGGTTTTCTTCCCTTTGACGGTAAAGTCACGGTGTGGTGGGGTGGTTGTTGTTTTTTACAGTTGCTGATAGCCATCAAATGTGTCATCTTCGATTACGTAGAACATGGTTATAAGGTTATTACTAAAAATGTTTTAAAATAATTAATGTCAAGAAGGAGGAGGGTAAAATAGTCACAAACAAAAGGGGTCAAAGAAGAGAGAGGAGGCCGGGGGATGGGGCAGGGGGGAGGGGGGGATGGGGAAGGGGTTTATTCTCTTGAGTATCGCTGTGTGTCGCAAAATGCAAAAACCCTGTACATTTTTTAGCATCAGGTTATCTGTAGGTTTTTGCGTGGTTTTCTTTTGGGCTGAAGGAAAAGAAAATGTGCTCGTATAAAATAGGACGAAAGAAAGAAAGAAAGGAATGAAGGAAGGAAGGAAAGAAGGAAGGAAGGTAGGAAGGAAAGAAAGAAGGAAGGAAGAAAGAAACAAAAAGAAAGAAAGGAAGGAAGGAAGGAAGGAAGGAAAAAAGAAAGAAAGAAAGAAAGAAAGAAAAATACATAAAAAGTTAGAGAGAGAGTCAGACAAAACAGACATGCAGCCAGACAAAGAAAGACACATAAACAACTAAAGAACTAAAACAAAGACAACACGGATGTAAAAACATTAGAGTGGAAAGAAAGCACTTACAAACTATGTGTAAATAAAGAAAAATCATATTTCTTTGAAACAGAGGGACACAGAAACTGAATTGCCGAGAAAAAAACAAACACTAGCCTTGTGCGCCCAATATGGAGAATAAGGAAAACGCCAAATAAACTACCGACACAGAAGTTGTAAAACAGCAACAAAAACAACAACAAGAAAGTCTGAAGAAGAACAACAATAGACATTTGTTTAAACGGCGCGTAACATTTTGGCAAACAGGAAAGAATAGACGTGAAAACAATGCTTATCATTATGGGTGAACAGAACAAACAAACAATAATGGTAACACACTCCACGGGAACAAATATTATCATAAATTTTAAAAATAGAAAAGGAAATTATGCATACACACCTAAAGGGAGAAATCTGGCCTAATCCACACACACACACAGACACACACGCACACACACATACACGCG
>CM054141.1:48446515-48449015 GCA_028751875.1 Rapana venosa | reverse complement strand
GTGTTTAAACAAGGAGATCAAAGAGATTAAACCTAAAAGACAACGACAGACAAGAAAATCAACATGCAAAGACTGGCCGAGCATGATCGATATTGATGCATCACAACCACGGCGTTTTCTTTACAGTATCTATAAGCAATGATGATTCATTCGTCTGCTTTTTATCATTTCTAAGATGTAAACACATTTCACAAATATTTACAAGTGAAAACGAGGAAAGAAAAAAAGAAAAGAAAACAAAAACAAAACAAAACAAAAGACATATACCAATATCAGGTGGGGGGGGGGGGGGGGGGTTGTTGTTGAAAAGAACAAAGAAACCGTTGCAAATTTTTGAGAGAGATCCATTCTTACTTTTCAACGTGTTTTGCCCAGTGTTAGAAGAATCAAAAGATAAAGCAATATATTACTAATTTACCATGAAAAACAATTCATTGTTTTCTTTTAAATGGATGAACAAAAATACAAAAGAGTTGAGAGAGAGGGGGGGGGGAGGAGGGAGGGAGGAAGGGAGGGAGGGGGAGAGGCAGACAGACAGAAAGAGAATGATAGTGCTATGCAGAGACAGAGGTAAATTACAAAGCAGTTGAATGACTGAGATATAGACAGCAAGACTGACTCACTGACTTACTGGCAACCAGATAGATAATCAACGGATCGATTAATAGCTTAACAAGGTAATTAATTATTTATAGATCAATAGAACGGCCAATTTGACTAGTCAATCTTGCAATCGATCTATTTTTGCTTGTATATGATTCTTAAGCTATATTTTCGGGAAAAATCCAGCGACAAAACCATGCAGTAAAGAGAGTAGCGACAACGAATAAGCACACAGGTGCAAAAGTGAGACTAACGGGTAAACATGGATAAACAAGCAAATGAAGACAGAACCAGAGAAACAAAGAAACAAATAGGGAAGGAAGTAAGGAACCAAACAAACAAATAGTAAAGTGAACGGAAAGAAACTGAAATAAGACGGAACTATGTGATGATACGGACTAGACATTGATTATTTTTTTGTGATGAATGGGAGAAAAAGTTGCAGGGAGAAAACAAAAAAGAAAGCAGAAAGAAAGAGAGAGAAAGAAAGAAAGAAAGAGAAAGAAAGAAAGAAAGAAAGAAAGAAAGAAGAGAGAAAAAGAATAAATGAAAGAAGAAGAGAAGGAAAAAATGGAAGGAAAGAAAGAGAGAAGGAAAGAAAGAGAGAAAGAAAGAAAGAATGAAAGAAAGATAGAAGGAAAGAAAGAAAGAAAGACAGACAGACAGACAGAAAGAAAGAAAGAAAGAAAAAAGGAAAGAAAGAAAGAAAGAAGGAAAATAAGAAAGAAAGAAAGAAAGGCTGATAGAAAGAAAGAAGGAAATAAAGAGAGAAAACAGATAAAATAACGCCAAGAAACAAACGACAGACCGACAAAAATGCAGGAAAAAAACAAAAACAAAATAATCGCTCCCAAATAATCTGAAAACAAAAACAAAACAAAAACAAAGTGACAAAGAAACAAGAAGCAATAAAATCCCACAGCAAATGTTGAGTAATGGCTTCTTTATTATTTTATTTTTTGTATACGCAAACTAATGATAAATAAATTAAGCTTCTGAACAGAAAACTAAGAAGCAAAACAAAAAGGCAGACAAAACCGACAATAAACAAAAGCTCACAGACCAAGTTTTCAAAAGAACCTTTTTCAGAATACACACAATGTTGTTGGCATTAGACGAAAAAACATCCAAAGCTGAAAACGATTTATGTGTGTCTTTGAACTACAGAATCAAAGCCACAAAAGCCAGACCATGACAACATAAATAATAACAGTAACTGAAAAATGATCGTCAAGCGTTATCAACATTACATCAACTGCCCAGTTCTGTCTGTGTCTGTCTCTCTGTCTTTCTGTCTTTCTGTCTGTCTGTCTGTCTCTCTCTCTCTCTCTCACTCTCTCTCTCTCTCTCTCTCTCTCTCTCTCTCTCTCTCTCTCCTCTCTCTCTCTCTCTCTCTCTCTCTCTCTCTCTCTCTGCGTGTGTGCGTGCGTGCATGTGCGTGTGTATGTGTCTGTCTTTTATTTATTTATTTTTCTATCTATTTATTCTTTTCTTTCGAGGATAATAGAATAAACACTCATGTGGGCGATTTTTTGCATCTAGTCCCCGTGCGTATGCAGTTTTGTAAATGTTGTCATCCTTATGTGTGTGCGTTTGTGCCTGCGTGCGTGCCAGCGTGCGTGAGAAAGAAAGAGAGCGAGAGAGATAGAGAGAGAAAAAGTGTGTGTGTGTGCGTGCGTGTGTGTGTGTGTGTGTGTGTGTGTGTGTGTGTGTGTGTGTGTGTGTGTGTGTGTGTGTGTGTGTGTGTGTGTGTGTGTGTGTGTGTGCGGGGCGCGCGTGTGTGTGTGTGTGTGTGCGTGTGTGTGTGTGTGTGTATGTGTGTGTGTATGTGTGTGTGTGTGTGTGCGGTTGTGCCTGCGTGCGTGCCAGCGTGCGTGAGAAAGAAGAGAGTGAGAGA
>CM054141.1:48436515-48444015 GCA_028751875.1 Rapana venosa | reverse complement strand
AATTGCTGTATGTATGTGTGTGTGTGTGTGTGTGTGTGTGTGTGTGTGTGTGTGTTGTGTGTTGTGTGTGTGTGTGTGTGTGTGTGTGTGTGTGTGTGTGTGTGCTTAGGGGAGGGATGAGTATGTGGGTTTGTGTGGCTGTGGGTGGGCGGGTGTGTGTGCGCGTTTGTGTGTATATGTGTGTGTAAATACGTTCTTTCTTTCTCTCTTTCTCTGTCACACATTCCTATGCATAAAAGCCATTTGCATCAACACATGCTGGTGTGTTTGTGTGTGTGTGGTGTGGGGGGGGGGGTGTCTGTGTGTGTATTCGTGTTCGCGCACGCGCGCGTATGTGTGTGTGCTTGTGTGTGTGTGTGTGTGTTTGCCTGAGTGCGTGCGTGCGTTTGCGCGCGCGTATGTGTGTGTGCATGTGTGTGTATTTGTGTGTGTGCTAGCATGTGCTGCTCAAAAGGGACTGTCTGTCTCTCTGTTTAGCAGTCTGTCTCTCTGTCTGTCTGTCTGTCTGTCAGTCTGTATTGATCTCTGTCTCTCCTTTACATAGATCTTTCCAGCCAATCAAGCTGTGAAAACCCAATAAAAGTCAAGCACACCACAATAAACAACATTTTGCTGGACATCGAATCAAAATGAGATGGACCTTTTTTTTTTCTTTTAGGAAATAGAAGCAAGCTTCATTGAAAAGGCCTTACAAGGTTGATTTTCTTATTTTCTTCATTTTGACTTGAATGTGTGGTGTGTGTGTGTGTGTGTGTGTGTGTGTGTGTGTGTGTGTGTGTGTGTGTGTGTGTGTGCGCGCGTGTGTGCGTGAGTGTGTGTGTGTGTGTGTGTGTGTGTGTGTGTGTGTGTGTGTGTGTGTGTGTGTGTGTGTGTGTGTGGTGTGTGTGTGTGGTGTGTGAATATTTACGAGCTTGTGTTCTTGCCCACAAACTTCATGCCCGTACTTGTTTGTGATCGAGTATTAGCAAACAATAAACTGAACAACACGCACACACACACACACACACACACACACACACACACACTCACACACACACAACTCACGCAACACACACACACACACAGCACACAGAATCCACACACAGCACAAAACACACACACAGCACACGCACACTCACTCACACACACACACAACAACAACAACAACAACAACAACAACAACAACCCCCACGACGTCAAATAACATCAAATCTTCAACCGTTTGCAGATAATCATTTGCATCTACCCACCCCTAAACGGCATCATTCTCTAACGACCGATTTCTCAGGCACACTTTATATCACACTGGGAAGGAAGTGTCTAGAAAAATACAAAGATGAATGCATGAATGTGTAATGACATTGATGGATCTTGAATGAAGAAGCGTGTGTTTTGATATGTATTGACACTGAGGACTTTTTAATAAAAAATCGTGTGTTTTGATATGTTTTGACACTGAGGATTTTTTAATAAAGAGGCGTGTGTTTTGATATGTTTTGACACTGAGGATTCTTGAATGAAGAAGCGTGTGTTTTGATATGTATTGACACTGAGGATTCTTGAATGAGAAGCGTGTGTTTTGATATGTTTTGACATCGATGGATCTTGAATGAAGAAGCTTGTGTTTTGATATGTATTGACACTGAGGATTCTTGAATGAAGGAGGGTGTGTTTTGATATGTTTGACACTGAGGATTCTTGAATGAAGGAGGGTGTGTTTTGATATGTTTTGACACTGAGGATTCTTGAATGAAGGAGGGTGTGTTTTGATATGTTTTGACACTGAGGATTCTTGAATGAAGGAGGGTGTGTTTTGATATGTTATTGACACTGAGGATTTTTGAATAAGGAGGTGTGTTTTGATATGTATGTAGGGTTCTGAATGAAGGGGTGTTTTGATGTTTGAAAGGGATTCTTGAATGAGAGGGTGTGTTTTGATATGTATTGACACTGAGGATTTTTGAATGAAAGGAGGTGTGTTTTGATATGTTTTGACACTGAGGATTTCTTGAACGAAGAAGGTGTGTTTTGATGTTTTGGACATCGGGTGTTTATTATTTTCTTTATATTCTTTTGTATCGAGGATAAAGGAAAAGCCTTATGTGCTTTTTTACATCCAGTCCCCGTCTGTATGCGGTTTTGTCAATTTTGTCATCCGTTCCCACCGGCACACAATGGCCTACTCTTACGAAAAGCGGAACAGGATTTAACGTGTGCGCAAGATGTTCTGCCTGCGTTCGCACACGGGACCTCGGTTTATAGTCTCACCCGAAGGACTTTTGGGGAGAGTGGAGTCTGCACTGATGTTAACTCCAGGGGGTAAATATCCCCTTGAACGGGATCGAACCCGGGTCGTCAGATTGCGAGCGCAATGTTCTAACCACTAAGCTATCCCGTCCCCTTGAACGAAGAAGCGTGCGTTTTGATCGTCTAGACAGGGCTAGCTATGATATTGAAATCAGGAAGAAGCAGCATGTTCTGATATCACTTATATCCAAGGTAAAGAGGAGAGGGGGAAAAAAAGCCCTGTTAAATTGAACAGAAGGAAGAAGCCGTGTGTTGACTGTCTAGACAGACTGTGACTGATGTGGCTGCAGCTGGCGTGGCTAATTGCCCACTTACAGCGCAGTTGTGATGTACAGGCTAGGATGCACACAGATGCAGACTATTTTATCTTTGTGCGTGTGTGTGTGTGTGTTATTCATTTTCATACCACTTTATATCACTGCAGATTTCTCTACTGGAAAATTCGGGTTGTTCTCCTTGCGGAGAGCGCGTCGCAACGAGGGCAGCGCCACCCATTAATTTTTTGGTTTATTTTCCTGTCTCTGCGACTGTATTGGTTTCCCTATCAGAGTGGCTTTTTTCTACAGAATTTTGCCAGGGATAACTGTCTTGTTGCCGTGGGTTCTTTTATGTGCGCTAAATAGTTTTGTGTAACACACGGGACCTAGGGTTGTCATCCGAAAGACTAGGACTCAGACCACCACTCGTAGTCTAATGGATGGAGGAAAGTTTTTGGCCCAAACGGGGATCGACCAGAAGCACACTTCCGATCCGGACTTTTCGTTTTCTAGGCAGGCGCGTTACCTCTGAACCACGGACTAAGAATAAGCAATGACACTAAAGTCCGTGCTGTGATCTTAGAGGTAGCCCACCCGTAGCTAGAAGTACGGGTGTCATCCCTGTTTGAGCCCGAACTCCCCCAGCCCCACCCCCTCCCACCTGCCCCCACCCCCCACCCCCCACCCCTATCTATCACACCTTGAGTGGAGGTCCGGGTGCTAGTCTTTCGGATGAGACTATGAATCGAGGTTCCGCGTGCAAAGTGCGCTCAGCACACGTAAGGTACTCCAAGGCAACAAGAAAGCCGTTCCTTGATAAAATAAAATAAAAATTATAAAAAAGCCACTCTCGTGCAGATATAAGTACATAATCAGGCAGGGATTTTGTTTAAAATATGGATGACGTTGCTCTTGTAATGATGAACTCTCCCTGAAAAGAGCGGCCTGACGTTAACACCTGAGAAAGCTGATGTGACTGAAAGTAGAATATAATATCATGTAACACGTCCTACACCATATTGAACAACAACGAACCAAGTGGTTCGGGCACCTCACACGGATGCCGCCAAACCAGCCAGCCTTGCGTGCTTACAACTTGAGGTACTCTGGCACGAGGGCCAGAGGTAGACCCAGGCGACGCTGGAGTGATTCCGTGGCAGAAACACTGAAAGTCCACGGATTGTCCCTCCTCCAAGCTACCCGCCTTGCAGCAGACAGACAGTTATATCTCCCCGCGACGCCACAGAGTACAAGCGGAAGGAACAAGTAAAGTAAGTAAAGTAAGTAACACAATATGATACAGTACAATGCAATGCAACCCAATACAATAAAATAGTGTGCGAGTGATAAGCTCCGTAAGGCTAAGCAAACCCTGCGACTGAAAAAGTATATAATATTATGTGCAGTTACGTTATTTTAAATGGATAAAATACATAGGACAGAAATACGTGCTAACAAAAAAGAAACAAATACATAGGTAAAGGTGTTCCCACGACCTATACGTTTGCTGATGAGTGAGATGTCAGAGACACCAACTTCTCCAGGGATCAGCATATTGAGGGCGGCGCCCATCTCCTCTCCCTCGCTGCTTTACCTTCCCTGAGCTGACCCTAAAGAGGGCCGGTACCCATAAATTTTACATCTGGGTGAACTTGGGGACTGTACCGAAGCTAAGGCGCGCAAACGGTCACTCGTACCGCTCAAGGCTGCTTAACCTATACCTTGGGGAAAGCGAGTGCACTGACCACCGACCTATAATTATATACTCTGTTTATATATAAAGGCACCGAAGCAACAAAGCTGGGAAAGATCCAGACAAAGGCAAACACCAACACAAACATGCCCTTTTTGTAACACACTGGCACAGAAAATGAAAAACAAAGAAAGACACCATGAATTCGTTCTTGATTTCTGCAACTCGAAACGACTTGGAAGGGGCAGCAACTCTTTGATATTGCTCGATCGCTCTCTCTCTCTCTCTCTCTCTCTCTCTCTCTCTCTCTCTTCTCTCTCTTCTCTCTCTCTCTCTCTCCAGTCTATAAATATATCGTTTCAATGGCAGCTCTCTGTATCACGGTTCTATTTCAGGCACCGGAGACATATTTACTTCCCTTTAATAGCCGTTTTTAAGCAGACATCTCAGAACAATTTTCTTCTGCAGTAATTTATTTCAGGAGTGGGGAGGAAAGGGGGGGGGGGGAATTAACAGCAAGATGAGGCGGTGTGAGCAAATGGTAGAGGGATGGCTGACTGGGTTGCAATGTAATGTCGAAACTGCTTGGGAGTTTCAGAAAGTAAAATTTTGAGTAAATATTTCCCTTGCGCTGTTTATTTCAGTTACATTGCTTTTCACTTTGTTTTCTTTTTATATATTTCTCTGAACATCGTCATGAAGTACTGAATTAAATGCAGACGATAGCTTCTCATATATCAATTTTAAAATTGTATAAAACGTGTATGTGTATTTGCAGGTTTTTTAATCTTTTCTTAAAGAAAGTCATCCAGCTTGTCTTCTTTTTCTGTTGACATGAATTTATTGTAGTCGGTCTGCCTGTTATCTGTTTAATCTGTATGTCACCTGGCAGTTCCTCCAGAAAAGAGAGAAAGAAAGGAAGGAAGAAAGAAAGACAGAAAGAAAGAAAGAAAGAAACAAACAAACAAAGAAAAAAAGGAAGGAAGGATGGAAGGAAGGATGGAAGGATGGAAGGAAGGAAGGAAGGAAGAAAGACAGACAGAAAGAAAGAAAGAAACAAAGAAAGAAAGAAACAAACAAAAAAAGAAAGAAACAAAGAAAGGAAGGAAGGAAGGAAGGATCATGGCACACAAGAGAGAGAGAGAGATATAAAAAAAAAAGAAACATACAAGAAAAAAGGATAAAACAGACGCAGTATTTAAGAGACAGATATATCGGCTAACAAGGGAAAATAGTTGGGCTCGTGCGCAAGCGCACGCGCGCACACGCGCGCACACACACCCTCACACACACACACACACACACACACACACATACACACACACACACACACACACACACACACACACACACACGCCCGCGTGTGTGTAATTATGTGTACGCTCGAGCTTGTGAGCAAGTTATGTGCACAAATGACAGAAATTGAACAAGGTTGTTGGTTTTTTTTAAACCGCAAACTTAAAATCATAACTTTTCTAGATTGTACTAAGTTCTGTAAACAGAAACATTAACAACAGCAACAACAACAACAACAACGATCAAACGACAGCAATAAAAACAATAAAAGAGGAGTGATAGTGGGTTCTTGTTTCCAATATGTTCAAAGATGAAGTAAGTCTGGTAATTCAATCTCATTTCAGCACTTGCAAATGTCAATGAGAGGCCAGTAAACCTGTAATAGTGTTACCCACACTGTATACAACTTCGCTTGAATTGCTTCTCTACGTATTCCCAGCGTCTATTTCTGGCCTAAGTGTTTGAAGAAATACTTTGGTCCTCACAGAGGCTCTTCACACGCATACACACACACACACACAGGCAGACACAGACAGACAGATACACAGACAGACACACAAACACACACAAACACACAAGGCGTGCACGTGCACACGCAAGCACACAAAGCGCCCACATGCGCGCACAAACACACACAAAGTGTGTACATGCACACACAAACATACACACACTCACACACACACACTCACACACAGGGAGGTTTGTGTACCCTCTATTCCCCTTTATCTCTTTGTTAAGGATTTTTTTTTTAATTGTTATTCTTATAGAGGGCTGGATGTAAAACAAAAAAGCAATAGCCGTACATATTCTATCACCTTCTGAAATAAAATTAATTCAGTTCAATTCAGTTCTCTCTCAACAATATGCATTGACGTTTACAGCAGAGATACAAAGAAAAGTCATATTGTGGTATAAGATAATTTCATTTTTGTTCTTTTAACTGTTGGGGTTGGGGTGTTTTGGCAATATGTTCCTTCGTTCTTTTCTTCTTTTTTTTTTGGGGGGGGTGCTTTTTGCTTGTTTGTGCTTGTCACCTAGCTTGTGTACAGGTCACTTTGTATAAACTTCGTTGAGTCAACTCTCTCTATCTCTCTCTCTCTCTCTCTCTCTCTCTCTCTCTCTCTCTCTCCTCTCTCTCTCCCCTCCCTCCTCTCTCTCTCTCTCTCCTCTTTCACTCACTCTCTCTTTCTCTCATTTCTTGTATACACCCAAGTAAAAACACCGTAATGGATCTAATCACAGACAAACGACACTCCTTCTCAAACGTACCAGATGCAAGAAAAGAATATACAAAAATAAAACAAAAAAACCCAACCTGATTACTTCCATCTCAAATTCTGCCGAAATGAAACTTCTTTATCACTGCAAGAAACTGCATAATAACTACCACTGCTACTTCCCTGTTTTCGTATAACAGGCTCGTATTTGAATTGCAGCTTCTTCTTTTTTTAGCGCATTGGAGACTATATATATATTTCCCCTGTCAGTTACAGATTCATTTCTTTTCTAACTGTCGATTTTATACATACAATCAGCGTACTATTTTGTACAGAAATAACCTTGTGTGACCTGAAGAATAAATATCAAGGTTTTTGTTGTTGTTGTTGTTGCTGCTGCTGCTGCTGCTACTTGTTGCTGTTGTTGCTGCTGCTGCTGCTTGCTGTTGCTGCTGCTGCTGCTGTTGCTGCTGCTGCTGCTTGCTGCTGCTGTTGCTGCTGCTGCTGCTGTTGCTGCTGCTGCTGCTGCTTGCTGCTGTTGCTGCTGCTGCTGCTGTTGCTGCTGCTGCTGCTTGCTGCTGTTGCTGCTGCTGCTACTTGCTGCTGTTGCTGCTGTTGCTTGCTGCTGTTGCTGCTGCTGCTGCTTGCTGCTGTTGCTGCTGCTGCTGCTGCTTGCTGCTGTTGCTGCTACTGCTGCTGCTGCTTGCTGCTGCTGCTGCTGCTTCTGCTGCTGCTGCTGCTATTATTGTGG
>CM054141.1:48419015-48421515 GCA_028751875.1 Rapana venosa | reverse complement strand
GTTCTGGGTGGCCATAAGGCTCAAATATTTTGCTTTCTGATAGTGAGTAGAATCTCTTTCAGGAGAGAAGGAGAGAGAGAGAGAGAGAGAGAGAGAGAGAGAGAGAGAGAGAGAGAGAGAGAGAGAGAGAGAGAGAGAGAGAGAGAGAGAGAGAGAGAAGAGAGAGAGCTCGAACTCGAACTCGAACTCGAACTCCAATATTTTATTGAAGTAATTGGATTTAAACCCTCAAGGAAAAAATAAACACAACTAGAAAGAAACAAACAAGGCAAACAAATATGCTTGAGAGAGAGACAGACAGAGAGACAGACAAGGACAGACAGACAGAGACAAAGAGCACGCCAAAAAAACACTGTCCTACTCCTGCCTGCACTGTGGAATAAACTGACACCACTGCACACACACACACACCACACCACACACACACAGACACACACACACACCACACACACAACACCACACACACCACACACACACACACCACACATCACACCACACACACACACACACACACCACACACACACCACACACACACACACACACACAACACACACACACACCACCACAACACACCACACAAAACACACACACACACACACGTACAACACACCACACACACACCCACACACACACACACACACACACGTACACACAACACACACACACCACTTCAAAAGAGACGTGTTTGCACTTGAAATCAATGTGGACGATTCCTCCATGCATACACTGCTTTTCAAAATCCAGGTGCTTTTGATACCAACCACAAGGAGTTTTCTTTTAGCTCTGAATTTCGCTTTCGAAACCGTAAGATTTTCAAATCCCAATAGACAGGTTTGGTTACTGATGAAACTGTGGGTTTCTATCCAGTATGAAGTGGTGAGAGAACTAGGAGTGGACCACACTTTGAATTGAACATCATTCCAAGTATGTGTGCACGGGTTGAATTACCTACGTTGGTTTCTCTAGTGGTTTTCTATGATCGGTTAGAGGAGAGAGGTAGCCTTCAAAACTCAAGGTTGACTGTCACCAAAGTTGTGTTTATGTGGATCTCTGTGTGTATGTGTGTGCCTGCGTGTGTGCGTGCGTGTGTGTGTGTGTGTGTGTGTGGTGTGTGTGTGTGGTGTGTGTGTGTGTGTGTGTGTGTGTGTGTGTGTGTGTGTGTGTGTGTGTGGTTTTGTATGTGTATCTCTCTCTCTCTCTGCCTCTCTTTCTCTTTCTCTCTCTGTCTCTGTCTCTTTCTCTCTCTCTCTCTCTCTGCTCTCTCTCTCCTCTCTCAAATCTCTCTCCTCTCCTCTCTCTCTCATCTCTCATCTCTCCTCTTCCTCTCTCTCTCTCTACCTGGCTTGTTCTATGTGATTAAAGGCCAAGATAAACGGTATCACTTTGAAAGTTACTGAACAGAAACAATTATAATTAAAGCCAGTGGAACTTAAATGTCATCAGGCTAATTACCTAACACCTTGAAGAACGTGTTTCAAATACTTGCAGTACTAAGATGTATGAATAGAAAACGATGTTTTCTTCTTTTCTTTTTCGTATCAAAAATGCTTTTTTTTTGGTCGTAACATTTCACGGAAAGCTCACCCCATATACTCTCAGAAATATTTTTAGGTGGGTTTTTTTCTGGTATATTTCTTAATACGATAACAGACCGCTCCAGAGCTTTTGTCTTGAGAGCAACACAGTAGGACGCTGAAACAGAAAGAGACAGACAGACAGACAGAAAAATACAGACAGACAGACAGACAGATAGAGACAGACAAACAGACAGAGACAAACAGACAGAGACAGACAGACAGAGAGCGCACCCAAAAAGCAAACACTGTCATACTTCTTCCTGCACTGTGGAATAAACTGACACCACTGCACACACACACACACACACACCACATTTCAAAAGAGACTTGTGTGCGCTTGAAATCAGTGTGGACGATTCCTCCATGCATACACTGCTTTTCAAAATCTAGTGCGCTTTTGATACCAACCACAAGGAGTTTTCTTTTAGCTCCGAATTGCGCTTTCGAAACCGTAAGATTTTCAAATCCCAGTAGACAGGTTTGGTTACTGGTGAAACTTTGGGTTTCTATCCAGTATGAAGTGGTGAGAGAACTAGGAGTGGACCACACTTTAAATTGAACATCATTCCAAGTATGTGTGCACGGGTTGAATTACCTACGTCGGTTTCTCTAGTGGTTTTCTATGATCGGTTAGAGGAGAGAGGTAGCCTTCAAAACTCAAGGCTGACTGTCACCAAAGTTGTGTTTAGTGGAATCTGTGTGTGTGTGTGTGCCTTTCTGTCTGTCTGTCTGTCTGTCTACTTCTCTTTGTCTCTGCTCTATGTGTCTGTCTTTCTGTCTGTCTTGTCTGTCTGCATGTCTGTCTGTCTGTATGTATGTGTGCATGCATGCATTTATGGTATGTATGTATGTCGGTCTGTCTGTCTGTCCATCTGTCTGTCTGTCTGTGTCAGTGTATGTTTGTCTCTGTCTCTAACTCTCT
>CM054141.1:48404015-48414015 GCA_028751875.1 Rapana venosa | reverse complement strand
ATAAATCGATGAACAGCTTGGTGAAAAAGAGGGGGGGGGGAGATTGGAAAATATATTTCATAGTTCATTGCTAATCCTCACCATAAACACACTACGCTGCTTAACTAATTCGATTTTTGGAGGCCTCTGATAGGACGATCAGAGTCCCATGTGACACCTTTCGTCTAGACATGGTGATTTGTTTCGCTAAGACATCCTGTACTGACATATTCAAAAGTCGTTAGTTCGTTGTAAGAGTGGGTTATGGAGGACATGATGAATTTAACTTGTTAACTGCTCTTTAAGAAGTCAATGGGGCACTGCAGGGAATTTCTCAGGCGGAGTGTGTTGGGCAGACTGATCTTGGCAGATACCGTTCCTCTCTGGGTCGAAGAAAGATACAGGCAACGGAGATGAGATGCCTTTGCAAACTTCTTGGTATCTCAGACAGCTATCACATCACAAACAGGGAGTGAACATCAGAATTTAAAACATTATCGAGCCATACGAAAAGCTCCTGACTTCAGTGAAAAAACGCAAACTAAAGTGGTACGAACACGTCACACGAACATCTGGACTGGCCAAGACTGTCCTACAGGGAACAGTACAAGGAGGGAGACGAAGAAGAGGCAGACAGAGAAAACGATGGGAAGACACCATCAAAGAGTGGAATGGCCTTGACTGAAACGGCTTGCTACGAAAAGCAGAGGACCGCAAGAAGTGGAGGAAGCTGGTTGCAAAAAGTTTCTGTGTTGCCCCAATGAATAACCAGACTACGAGATAGATGAAGTGAAGGTGAACGATGTGTTGGTGTGTTTGCCTGTGGGAGAGTGTAGCTTACTGCATGGTTGACTTAATACAGATACACACGATTGCTCAATTCCTGCTTAATCATTATAATATACCTATTTTATATTTGTGTTGTCATAAAAGTAACTCACAAAAATTATTTAAAATCATGGAGAAAATGTTATTAAAATTATCCTTAAGCTCCAATGCTCCCCAAACCACACACCATTGTTTCAAACAGAGATGTTGGTGTTGTTGTTGATGCTATTAGTTTTGTTGTTTTGGGGCCATCCCCAGCTTCACACACTGATGGTCACCCGAAACATGCATGTCTCACTCTTCACACCAGAGAATCGCTGTGAGACTGTAAGTACACACTGGATGAGAAGTGTGCGTGCATGGCTATTTTCAGGTCTGTGTGGGCATCCAGTCTCCTTTCTGCGAATACTTGAATCTTTCATGTATACTGATGCATAACATTGATTGCTATGCTAAGATCTTGTCATGGATGAAGACAATCTATATATAGCATTTCGAACACAACGTGTTGATTCAGGCCTTACCACTTACATTAGTTAATGACTGACAAACGTTGAGCAAGATCCAAAACTGAAATTTCTGTTGACAGTGTTTTTCTTTTCATTGATTTTCATTTCAAGCTGAATAAAAAAAATTACTCTTTGCTATTTTTTTTTTCGATGGTAACGGAATTCATGTGTTTTCTTACATCAGTCCCTGTGCGTATGCAGTTTATCTAGTTTTATGTGTGATTTTGCCAGACTTTCTCCCATTCAGTATTCTTCTGTGCCTTCTGTGTAGAAAAACGAAGCTAAGAACGAAACAGAATATTGCTCTTTTAAACATTCAAACTTGTATTTGCTACATACGTTTGTACATGCAAAAAAGCAACAATCTATATTGGCGTTAATCTTGAGTGATTTTTATTTCAATTTTATGCAGAATACATTATGCACAAGAGACAAGAACACAGAGGGGAAAAAGAGGGAGAGAAACACACACACACACACACACACACACACACAACACACACACACACACACACACACACACACACACAAACACAAACACACACAGACACATACACATACACACACAGACACATACACACACAAACACACACACACACACACCAACACCACCACCGACAAAAAAAAGGGAAAATAGCAGCTAGCACTGCCACGAACAATTGAATGTTTTAGATTTATTGGTTGTGCTGTCTCTTTGTGTCTGTCTCTCTGTTTTTGTGTGTGTCCCTGTTAGTCTGTCTTTCTCCGTGTGTAAAATGATTATCTTAATGCTTTAAAAAACAAACAAGAATTATGTTGAAAAAATCCTCTTGTGTGCAGTTATGCAGTAAAACGATTTAAATGGGTGTTTCTAAACCATTCAGTGTGCCTTAAACTCTGTGTGCGTGCGTGAGAGAGAGGGAGAGAGAGATACAGAGACAGACACAGAGAGAATGTAATGTGAAAAGACGTTAAATTAAAGAAGAACACACACTCACACTCATACAAACACAAACACATACGTACGCGGACATATAGAGGGTGAAACAAACAGAAACACAGACAGACAGACACACGGAGAAAGACAGACTAACAGGGACACACACAAAAAACAGAGAGACAGACACAAAGAGACAGCACAACCAATGAATTTAAAACATTAAATTGTTCGTGGCAGTGCAAGCTTCTATTTTCCCTTTTTGTTGTTGTTGGTGGCGGTGTTAGTGTTGTCGTTGTTTGTGTTGTCGTCTGTGTTTGTTTTAATCAATATCAATTGTGGGGGATTGTTCAGCTCACTATTTTTGTCGTCCGTTTACTCCTCTTGTCGGTTCCTTCTTAATCCCTCTGTTTTAGGATGGAGCCACAGTGTCTGGCAGCCTCTGCGACCCACTTCCTTCTTTCCTTCCTTCTTTCCTTCCTTCCTTCTTTCCTTCCTTCTTCTTTCCTTCCATTCGTCAGGTCCCTTCTTTCTTTCTTTACTTCATATCAGCGTCATTTTCTGTATTGTCCTGTCCCTCCATTCTGTCTCTGTATCTGTGTTTGAGTGTGCGTGTGGGATATGGGGGGTGGAGGAGGGTGAAGGGTTGTCCCTCCCTCTGTCTCTGTGTCTGTCTCTGTCCCTGTCTCTCTGTGTCTGTGTCTGTCTCTTCTCTCTGTCTCTGTCTCTCTCTCCCTCTCTCTCACGCACACACACAGAGTTTAAGGCACACTGAATGTTTTAGAAACACCCATTTAAATCGTTTCACTGCATAACTGCACACAAGAGGCTTTTTTTCAAGATAACTCTTGTTTGTTTTTTTAAAGCATTAAGATAATCATTTTACAACTAAAAAATGTACTCAATTCCAATGAAACAACAATGCACATAGTTTATCACTAAAAAAAAAAAGACAAAGCCACACACTTTACCTGTGAGACAGTATGGTCAATCATACAGAGAAAAACACGTTATTCCATTTGGCACATCGCGAAATTGAAACTCACTCACGACTGGACCATTTTCTAAACTATAAACTTAAGCCTTCCGGGACAGCACCATTTGTGTGTGTCCGTGAAGAGTTCCAGACCTCTCCTGGGCCCTCGGTACTAAGCTGCGCTGCCTCGCAGGGTTTTTACACCGATATCTCTTTAGCGGTGAGGCGTTGTGCCTTGGTCTGAGGTCTGGGGGAAACAGGAGTGCATGCTCCCTAGATTTTACTACTCTAACCCATCGCTCTTTGTTATCGCGCTTTGATGAACATGTTATTCTGTGACGGACTGTGTGAGAGTAGGATCCAGACAGCCAGAAAGCTGGAACTTTGGAGTGCCAGTGTTTTTTTTATGTATGCCAGGACCCCGCTTGCAGGAAGTCGTCATTGATATATGACTGGTGTTTCAGGAGTTCATTTCGTGCGCGCGCAAATACCCATATGCATACACGCACGTGCGAACACACACACATGCATACGTACGAGCGAGCGCGCAACCACATACACACATATACACACACGAGAGAGACAGACAGCCAGAGCGACATATAGCTTAGTTAAAACATGACCTGTTACTCCAAGACACTTTATAAAAAAAAATTTAAGACATTCTGACACAACTAGTACGAAACCCTAACGTGGGTCACAGCTGATCAGAGTGTTACAAAGACCTCACGCTACAAAGTTGTCATTGGGGCTTTTCAACTACGTTTGTCTTTAGACTTTGACAACGCTGACATTTGCAAGAACAGAGTATGACCGCAGGTATTGGTTTAGAGTTTGAGTCCACAGACAGAGTAGTCATCAAAGCCTGGTCATCAAATGTCTTCTTCCTTACCTTCCATCTGACATTAGGCTACATTTGACCAAATGCTTAAAAAATTGGTTTTAAGCCGTAAAAGTACCAATGATACAAAGATTAATTTTATTTTAAATGTAAGGATTTACTGAAACAGAAAATAGCTTACCAAATACTTTACAACAATTGTATTGATTTCTTTGAGAAAAAAGAAGCTTCAAAGTTTCAAAATGAAAGAGGCTAACTTCAAAACAGGAACAAAGCCACCTCTTGATTAGAGTCTCTATTAGTCAGAACAGACAAATCGTCTATGTGGGGAGCTGCAAGCAGTCACACAGTCACATCTGGGGCTCACTGCAGACGCTTTTGAGCTCAAACTATAAGCGGCCACTGCTTACTTTAGGTACAACAAATACAAACACCAACAGCATAAAACGGACTTTCATGACCGTCAGTTTGATCTCAAAATAACAAAACATCCACAGGATGGCCGGGTCCTGAGGGAACTGGATTCTTTTATCTCCGTCCCTGGAGAGCAATGAACACATTCCACCACTTGAATGATTTGATTTCTGTCCGTTTCTTAACCAGAACTGGAGTCCCGGTGATACCTTGTGTCTAGACGTGCTGATTGATATTGTCTCCTCCAGACAAATACATTTCGTCCATTGAAGATGGAAAGCTACAGCCACAAACAGAGTTCACAGACAATGGTTTTTACTGTGACTGTCTGTTTTGGATGATGTGTGTTTTCAAAAGTATTTAACATTTTTGTAGTCGGTTGTTGTTGTGTTTTTTTTGGGGGGGCAGATGACTTACAGAAGATGCATGTTTTAAGATTACAAATTTATGTTTAGATTATTACTTAGTGACTTATCTCTTGTTGATAATGAATGCAGTGTTGCTCGGAATTTGTTTTTATAATAGTGTTTGTCTAAATAGCATGTGTGCATTTGAGGGAGGTAAAGAGAGAGAGAGGGGGGGGGGGGGACAGACAGACAGACAGAGACAGATACACACAGAGAGACAGAGAGAGACAGAGACAGAAACCCTCCAGGCAGTTTGTTCCGCTTTGTAATGTGATTTTGTTATCTAGTATTCTCGTTTAGTAACAGATAACGTTGTATGCATATGCATATAATATGCTCTTTACATTTCAGACAATTTGATTGTTTTTCCAAGAAAAGTGTATGGGGGGTTTTCTTTGGTGGGTTTTTTTGTGCCTAGATTGCCGGTTGTAAGGAACAGTATATTTGCTTATGCAATTACCCTCTTTAAATAAATTTCAGTTCAGTTCAATTCAATTCATCTCTCTCTGTCTCTCTCTGTCTGTCTCTTCTCTGTCTCTCTGTCTGCTGTCTGTCTCTCTCTCTCTCTCTCTTTCTCTCTCTCTCTCTCTCTCTCTCTCTCTCTCTCTCTCTCTCTCTCTCTCTCTCTCTCTCTCTCTCTCTCTCTCTCTCTCTCTCTCGTCTAAACAACCTTACATAGGTTAAGGATGGGGAGAGGCCCTGTTTTATGAAGACTGACCACAACAAACAGAGAATGACACAGAATGAAAACACGGAACAGATGCCAAACGAAGAAGTTACTGGTTCTTATCATCAATTAATAGCAAAAGCTATTAAATAAATCAGAAGAAAAAAGGTCAATGGTAAAAACGTAGAAAACCTGTGTGTGTGTGTGTGTGTGTGTGTGTGTGGTGCGTGTGTGTGTGGTGGTGTGTGTGTGTGTGTGTGTGTGTGGTGTGTGTGTGTGTGTGTGTGTGTGGTGCGTCTGTCTGTGCGTGCGTGCGTGTGTGCGTGCGCGCGCGCGCGTGTGTGTGTGTGTGTGTGTGTGTTCTGAATATTAAAAAAATCAAAGCAGACATTCAAAACCTCAATCTGCGGAATTTGTGGTTGTTGGTTCTTTAGAATGTGTCCACAAAAACACAGACAAAGTTTTTCAATCTAACTTCACCATATTGTTTTTCATCAACTATCATTTCCGACGTCTTGTTATATCACTTAAAACAGTACCTATCCTTTCCATGGTGTATCCTGGTACCGCTAATTTTGAGACTGACCTATGGATGACTACAAAGTGTGAGGTTTTAACTGGAAACACTTCAGACGTTGACTTATTGTATAGCAGACTGCACACCATCTAGTTTCTCTGAAGACAGTCACGGAAGTCACAGAGGTTAGTGTCTAGACTTGTAACCGTGGACAATTTGGCTGTAATAACAGTGTAGGGGTCACCCATCGCCAGCGGGAAGAGGATGTCCCCTCTGAACACAGACATGGGCTATAAGGATATATATATATATATATATATATATATATATATATATATATATATATACAGTATTATGATGTACAGGCACCGCCCGCGGATACACTGTTTGATTCCATTATTATTCCAGACAGTATGAGACATTTGCTCTCAGACATTTGACAGATTTTTTTTTCTTTATTGCTGGTGTCGTTTTCGTCTTAGCGTTGTCGTCGTCGTCGTCGTCGTGTGTTGTTGTTGTTGGTGTGTGGTGGTGGTGGTGGTGGTGGGGTGTGGTGGTGGTGTGGTGGATTCTTTTCTGTTGCATGATGTGTTTTGTTGCTGTTGTACGCTGTTATTGTTTAAGCGCTATTTTTCGGAGTTTTTATGATTATACTATCTGTTTTTATTATTGGTAAATTTTCTTATCTGACGTTCAAGCTTTGCCTTATCGACATGTTGCGACAGTATGTTGTTCAAATATCTGTAGGTGAGTGTGCATGTTGTGATGAGCATTCGGAAACTAGATGGTCAACAATACGGTGATGCGTGTAAGTTGTTTTTTATAGCTGAGACGTTTTATCATAAAGGGGAACCGATTAGTAATATAGCTAGCACAGTTGGTGTATTATTATATCTTTTGCGGAACAATCAGATTTTTATTGATGTAATCTTTTGCAGGAAAATCATTTGTTTAATATTCATATCTTTTGCAAGAAAATCTACATTTGTTTCATTGTTATCTTTTGCAGGAAATCAGATTTGTTGATTGTTATTCTTTTAGCAGGAAAATCAATTTGTGTGACTTGTTATATCTTTTGCAAGAAAACATTTGTGTATTGTATATCTTTTGCCAGAAAAATCAAATGTTGTGTCATTGTTATATCTTTTGCAGGAAAATCAGATTTGTGTATTGTTATATCTTTTGCAGAAAATCAATTTGTGTATTGTTATATCTTTTGCAGAAAATCAATTGTGTATTGTTATATCTTTTGCAGAAAATCAAGATTTGTGTATGTTATCTTTGTGTCATTGTATATCTTTGCAGAAAATCAAATTGTGTCATTGTTATATCTTTTGCAGGAAAATCAGATTGTGTCATTGTTATATCTTTTGCCAGAAAATCATAGTTGTGTCATTGTTATATCTTGCTAGAAAATCAGATTGTGTGATTGTTATATCTTTTGCAAGAAAATCAGATTGTGTCATTGTTATATCTTTTGCCAGAAAATCATATTTGTCATTGCTATATCTTGCCACGAAAATCGATTGTGTCATTGTTATATCTTTGCAGAAAAAGTGTCTTGATTATATCTTTTGCCAGAAAATCAAACACGTTTGCAGTTTCTATATCTTTGCGGAACGTCTCAACTCTTATAGCCTGTGTGCACAAGGCTCTGTTCAGTAGTGTCATGCACGGTGGGTCTGTGCATTCTGGTCAGATGAACAAACCACTTCACTGTTCCGTTGGGGTTTGCCTCTTCACTTATGCTTGCCATGAGTTTTGTTGTTTTGCTTCTTTGCCTGATTTCCCACTTAGAGTTTGGTTGGTTGGTTGTTAGCCGATCGATCGATGGATCGATTGATTGATTGATTGATTGGTTGTTGGTTGGCTGACTGATTGATTGATTGATTGATTGATGATTGTTGATTGATTGATTGATTGATTGATGTGTTGATGATTGATGATTGATGATTGATTTATCACGGGCTGGTTGATTGGTTGGTTGGTTGGTTGGTTGGTTGGTTGGTTGGTTGGTTGGTTGGTTGGTTGGTTGGTTGGTTGGTTGGTTGATTGGTTGGTTGGTTGGCTTGCTGGCATCCCTATAAGAAAGCATAATCAACCAAATAGCATAGTTCATTTAGAACAACAGTAATATTTCAAGGTGAAAACTTGGTTTAATGCCAGTGAGAACAACAGGTCGATGTGACCTATGCCATTCTGCTGAAATCCCATCACAGAAAAAAAGTAATGACTTAGTTACTGTCATTTTGAACCCAAAATAACCCATCACACTACTACTGCTGCTGCTGTCTCACACACACACCAACCAACACAACATATTTTGCCTTGACACTGAAGAAACTCCTGCGCTACTTGACAGAGGGTACACCAGGCAACAACACCTCACATGACTCACGTGAGCGAGCATCGCTTGTTGACGAGAGGGGGGAAAAGGAATGTTGGTGTGGGGCTAGAGTCTAGACCTTGTAATGGTGTACCACTGGGCTAATGATGATGATAGCTAGCTCCGCTGATGCCAGGAGAAGATGGGAGGAGGAAACATGACTGAACCTCTCCACTCTTGTGGCTGTTGATGCTGCGGACTGGACGATACCTGTGGTGACCTGTTTGAGTTCCATTAGCCTCCAGACATCCTGATAGTTCCGCCCAGTGGCCTTTTCTCTTCATCTTGGTGCTGCTTCGTTCTTCTTTCTTTCTTTGTATAATATGTTGTTTTTACAATTATTTTCAATTGATGGAAGTTTCTTTACGAAGAAAAATACATATTATTTTAAAGCATTTTTGTTAAGTTTGAGGCTTCTAAGATGGACTTTGTGTTGTGGTGAGAAGTTACATCAGTTTGTATTTTGTGTTGCTCTCTGTAAAAAAATTTTGCCTCATTTTTTTATGCAAAAAAATCTTCTGATAGATATTTTTCTTGCCAGGAACATCATTCCTGGGAGGTTTTAAAAAGATTTTAGATATGTGGTCTGGGTTCCAACTAGATTTTGAAAGACGATGATCAAAACTGACATTTTTGCCTTCTATAATAATAAACACAGTGATCAGTATTAGTTTTTGAAGCCCGTTTTACTTAAAAGCTGAGTTTGGGTGTTTTTCTTAAATCCTAAGACCCCTTATGCCTGCATAGTTACTGTTTATGAAGGGGGAGGAATGACTGCCAGGCTAAACCCTAGGCGTTATAACTTTGTCATTATTGTCTGATGACAACACTGTGGATCATGTCAGCTTAAAGGAATAAAAAAAACCCACTGACTGCCAATATTGGGATTAACTTTAATAGATGTAGAGACATGTGGCAATGATTTTTGTGATCTGGAAATATAGTTTGATACATTGCTTGGCAAGGAGGACGGGTTCGAATCTCGTTCATGGATTGCCACTGGACGTACAGTTGAATCCCTTCAAAGGTACTTTCTGGAGTAAACCAGGCCCGGACAATCTTGCCACCGTTAAATAGTCGCTTTCGTATAAAGTAGCCGGTACGGATGCGATTTACGAACGCATACAGCGGGACTGATTACAAACACATAGGCTTCTTCATCTAGATGCCAGATTATGACGGGAAAATCAAATAAAATACCTCTACACACGGCAAGCATTCAAAACTCAATAATTGTCTATTTGATTCAGTAGTTCTTTTTAAAGATTATGTGAATTTGCAAATAGTAAATAAAAATAATATAAATAAATAAAAAAAATATCTCCTGAAAAGAAACAAGTCTTAAATTGTTTTACTGATGTTGAAAGTTTCCATGCTGTTAAGAAAGCATTTGATTGAAGTTTTCAATCAGCTGTAAAGCATTGAGAAGATATTAATCTTACTAAAAAAAATCAAGAAAAATAATAGTGCTTAAGAAAATTTCGCATATGTTTCATATAAATGTTTCCATCGCTTGTCAAAAAGCAATCTGCAATATAACACAATATGAAAGCTAAATGT
>CM054141.1:48382132-48403515 GCA_028751875.1 Rapana venosa | reverse complement strand
GTTTTTTGAGTGGGGGGGCAGAAGCTGCAAAAAAGGGGGCAAGACATGACATGGAATCTATAGAACTGGATGTTCCCTTATCTCTACAGGAGGGATACCGAATATTAGAACAAACTTCATGGGGTAAGTTTAAAGAATCTGATCAATTCAAGGAACGATATTTAAAAAGTTATCTGACCACTGCCCATATTTCTTGTTATATGGCTCCTTCCCAAATAGATTCGCGTTTTATATCCGTGAGAAGGGTTAATTCACTATATTTTAGAATGAAGTTAAATGCATTCCTTACAAAATTTTGTAAATATGTCAGATGTCTATGTGGGGATCATATTTCCAATACTCATATCATATTTGAGTGCCCTTTTAAAAACCTTTTTACCTACATTTTCTGAACAGTCTCTGGAAAATGTATTTGAAAATTCAAAGCTAGCCTTTGCCATTGCCAGATGGTTATTGCATAGTCCACTTGAATATTTATTGTAATTACATTATTGTTATTTCATGTTTCCACATTGTTGAGTTTACATTTTGCTCCTGTTCAAAAGTATTATCCTTACTTTTCTATGGGGTTTTTTTCTCACAAAAATACCAACACTGATGCTATTTCTTAACCTTTTCTCCTTTCACTCCTTCCTCTCCCTTCTTTAACTTCCATTACACTTTCTATTTCCCTCGTCTAACATCACTTAGAGTTAACAGACGTTAAATTGAAGACAACAACAACCTCCAATCCCTACTCTTCTATGTCCTCTTTTATCCCTTTCCCCACCCTCTCTTAACGCCTTCTTCTAAGAATCTTTATCAGCTGTTTAAGCACCCTAATAATCCCCAAAGTCGGAGTACAGCTACCTAAATGATGGAATGAAAAACGGTCACATACGCAAAACTATCACCATTAGTTAACCTCAAAACTCTAGCCGAGGAACGAAAACAAACACAGATTACGCTATTGACTATCGAGAGGTTTAAGAAGTGAGGGTTTGTAGTGTCGTGTAGATTTTCTTTTAAAATAACTCGATGTTATTTCCTGGTGAAACACGTTATGGTGTTATTTTACGTTATACTTGCTTATTGTCATATTCTGTTGAACATATTGCCAAGCAATTTCAGTCTTAAACCCTTAAGAAGTGGTTGGCGCACAGCACTAAATTTGTTAGTGTCGTGGGCAAACCTGATGACAAGTCTGATGACGACAGTTCTCCAAGGTGAGGTTGAGGGCGAAAGGAAAAGAAGCAGACCATCAACATCCTACATTGCCAGCATCACTGAGGTCAGTGGTCTGGGAGGAGAGCTACAGGTGGTCATAGACCTCAGCAGAGACAGAGAAAGCTGACGAATTCTGGTGGCATCGTGTGGAGCTCCTACGGACGACAGCGATGGAGACTGTTGACTTGGCTGAGTTGAGTTTGGGCAAATTGTACCTGCAAGAGATCGTCATTCTCCCTCCTGCAGGCTGCCTGTGGGGCCTTAGCATTAGTGTCGTCATCCGGGCCACTGCCTGTAGCTGGCCTACCTTCTTCAAAAAAGGGATGACTTCGACACGGGTGCGTGTGGGTCCAGATAGCCTCGTGGTTAAAGCGTAGAACTCGCGATCTGACGGCCCAGGTTCGAGCTACCTCTGTGGCACCCGTTCGAGGTGGGGAGGGGGGTTCCCTTTAGAGTTAGCATCAGTGCTGACAACCTTGCCCACAGATCCTTCGGACGAGACTATAAACTAAGGTATCGAGTGCAAATGCGCGCAGAACATCTTACGCATACGTTAAAATCCGTTCTGTCTTTCCAGAAGAGCGGGCTATTGCTTGCAGGTAGGAATGAATGACAACACTTAACGCGTGCACACGGGTTTCGAGTTTAGATAGCATTCCCGAAGTCGGAAAGTGGCGACCTCAATTGTGGGTAAAAACGGTCGCATACGCAAAATCCCATCATTGGAGAACCTTGCCAATGGCGAAAAGAGTCACGGTTTGCAGACGTGGAAGTGAGGGGGGGGGGGGGTCATTGTCTGATCCAGCTTTTCACAGGAATGGGCTTGGACTCTGTGATAACTCCAGCAATAATGCCTGTCCCCAAGCGAACACCTCAGTCGAGGTTGGAACCCGCGCCCTCTGTCACCGCCAAATACTGAGTTAGATCTTCTAGCCACAAAGCTATTTTTCGAATCCCCATGACAGGTCGGAAGCATAAAGTCCTTGTCCTCTGAGAATAATGAAACGTAGCGATCGTCATTAATAAACTAGAGGTGTTCCATTAGGGAATAGAGCTACCTGTCATTTCTGTTCATGATGTACATCTAAAATAAATGAACTCGTCTGACAAGCAATTCTTAGGAGTTTGAAATCGCCCTTGGAGTGTTATTCATCCTTATGCGCGTACAACAGCCCTCCCACAAACACACACAACACACACACACACACACCACACACACACACACACACCACTCACACACACACACATGCGCGCGCGCGCGCACGTACACACACACACACACACATACGTTCACACACATACATAGGTGGATCAGTGGTCTAGAGGTAACGCGCCTGTCTAGAAAGCGAAAAGTCCGGGTTCGTATCCCGTCTGGGCCCGAAACTTTTCCCCCATCCATTAGACCATGAGTGGTGGTCTGGGCGCTAGTCTTTCGGATGAGACGATAAACCGAGGTCCCGTGTGTTACAGAAAATTATGCAGCGCACGAAAAAGAACCCACGGCAACAAGAGAGTTGTCCCTGGCAAAATTCTTAGAAAAAAGCCACTCTGATAGGGAACGAAATACAGTTGCAGACCAAAAAAAAAAAAAAAAAAAAAAAAAGGGGTGGCGCTGCTCTTGTGGCGACGTGCTCTCCCCGGGGAGAGCAGCCCGAATTTCACGCAGAGAAATCTCGTGACTTAAAGTGGTATAAATAAATAAATAAATAAATAAATAAATAAATACATGCGCGCGCGCACGTACACACACACACACATACACACACTTCTTAGGGAGGGTGGCTGAAAAGCTAAACTTTTCTTTAACTGTTTACTTTACAAATGTTCGGCTAGGCTAGAGGATGTGCCTGATGTTTGCAAAATAAATACAACCAAAATAATACAACCAAAATAATTTTAAATTCCGCTGTAGGGCAAATCAGAGGCATTAAGCACCAAAACATGTCAACATTCCCATCACATCCCGGCATTACAATCACGTGACTGTCCCCTGTATTTACCCCTGAATTATGACTGAATTTTCTGTACGTCCCCTCCCCCTTCACCCTGCCCCCAAACACACACACACACACACGCGCGCGCGCGCGCGCGCGCGCCACACACACACACACACACACACACACACACACACACACACACACACACACACACACACGCACACACACACACATACACACAGACACTCACACACACTTCCCTGGTTTTCTGGGAGTGAGTGGGGGGGCGGGGTGGAGGATATCCAAAGGAATCATTACCTCACTGGGGCGTGGGATAGCCTAGTGGTTAGAACAATGCGCTCGCGATTTGACGGCCTAGCACCGAGCCCCTGGTTCGAGCAGCCACAGAGATGCTGCTTGTTCAAGGGGATCCCACCACTTCCCCCCTAGATTTGACATCAGTGTGACTCCACTCCTCTAACAGTTCTTCAGAGGAGACTATAAACCGACGTCCCGTGTGCGACCGCAGGCAGAACATCTTACACACACGCTATATTTGTTTGTGGAAGGAAGGTGGCAGGATGGTTAAGACGTTCGCCTGCCAACAAGTAAACCGTGAGGTTCTGGGTTCGATTCCCAGCCTCGCCCTTTCTTCCCAGTTTGACAAAAAAATCGAACTGAATGTCAAAGTCCTTCGGATGAGACTATAAACCGAGGCCCCGTGTGCGAACGCATGCAGAACATCTTGCGCACACGTTAAATCCTGTTCCGCTTTTCGAAAGAGTAGGCCATTGTTTGCCGGTGGGAACAGATGACAAAGTTTACAAAATCGCATACACACGGGGGACTGGATGTAAAAAACCCAAAAAAAACATGAGTGCTTATTCCATTATCCTCGACATAAAAAAAATGTCATCTCATCTGAGCGCTTTGATTTGTTGCTTTACAAGATTCAGCGCTATATAAATTCCATAATTTTTTTTTTTTTTTTTTTTTTTAAATTATTATAACCCGTTCTGCCTTTTGGAAGAGAAGGCGATTCGTGTTTTTGTTTTTAAAACTTTTATTTTAGAAAAACATAAAAGCATGTACACTGATGTGTTTACACACCATCCCCGAAGTCAAAATACAGCTACCTTGATGGTGGGTTGTTTTTTTAAAAAAGTCGCCTGCGCAAAAAATCTCAATATTGGCGAAACCTGTAAGATGTAGCCGAGCAACGAAAAAAATTTTTAAATCCAAATTAATAAATTCTGTCCTCACTTTCCTGGAAATTGTTTGCTGGGAGTTTTGCTTTCTTGCGTCATTCATTTATATTCTGCTCCACCATCCCCCCCCCCTTCCCCTACCCCGACCCCCCCCCCCCCCCCCCCCATCCCCACCACCATTGCGTCGCTCCTTCCTGTTGTGGTTTTGTTTAGTTTTGTTTCGACTTTTGATTTTCAGTTCATGCACCTGTCTTTTTTTTCATTGTTAATGCTGTTATAAAGCTCACACTTGACTTCGGCTGTCAGTGGGGCTCCTAATGATATTTATTGAATTCAATAGCTGATTGTCCTATAATCTTTCGCTTAATTTACCACCCCTTTATGCCTCTTCTCCTTCCTCATTTTTCTCAAGTCTTCTTGTTGATTCAGTCTGTCTTGATTCTTTTCTCTCTTTTTTTTTTACATTGAGTGGTGTTACACACACTGCGCTGAATACACACAAAAAGCTATATTCTACCCAAAAAGAGGAATCACAATTTATACGTCAACTTAAACAACATAAAAAACCCAGTTCTTTAAAACAGTTTAATCTCTCTCTCTCTCTCTCTCTCTCTCTCTCTCTCTCTCTCTCTCTCTCTCTCTCTCTCTCTCTCTCTCTCTCCCTCTCTCTCTCTCTCTCTCTCTCTCTCTCTCTCTCTCTCTCTTATATATATATATATATATATATATATATATATCAACATGAACTCGAAACACACACATACACCACACACATAAACACACACACACCACACACACAACACACACAACACACACACACCACACACACAAACACACAAACACACACAAACACACACACACACACGTACACACATTTAGAAACAGACTACCAAAAAACACGTAATCCAATCAATAAGATTAAGATAATGACAAAACAAACGAAAACAATCAATAATAAATAGGCAATGCTAAACAGCAAGAAAGAAAGAATCAACAAACAAAAACACCAAATGCAGAGGGCAGCTGGATGGCAATTAGGAAATCACTGCGTGCTTTCAAACCAACAACATCCCCAGACAAACACACTTAGCTCTATCTGACCAAGGCGTTTTCAAGACGCTGATAACAGTGTTTGTCTCCAGGATTCCCCTTCCCCTTCCCTTCCCTCCCCTTTCCACCTCACCCCTGGTTCAATGTATTGATCAGTCTATGACACCCCCCACCCCACTTCCCTACAACCATCCCCTCCCCCTCCCGCTCCCCCCCCCCCCCCCCAAAAAAAAAAAAACTTCTCTTAGAGATTTATTGCCCGCCACACAAAGTTGTTTGCTATGCTTCCTCTTCTTTTGAAATGGAGGGAGAGAGACACAGAGAGAGACAGAGACAGAAACAGAGACAGGAGGAGGGAAGGAGAGAGGGAGACAGAGAGACAGAGACAGAGAGACAGAGAAGAAACGGGAGACAGGAGGAGGGGGAGAGACAGAGAGATAGGGGGGAGACAGAAAGAGATGGATTAGAGGAGAGAGAGGGGAGGGAGAGGAGGGGGGGGGGGGAAGCAGGGAAAAGAGGATTAAGAGAGAGAGGAGGGTGGGGGGAGAGGGAGAGGGAGGGAGAGAAGAGAGAGAGAAAGGGGAGAGAAAGGGGAGGAGAGAGGGGAGATGGAGGGAGAGAAGAAAAGAGAGAGAGAAGGAGAGATTTATTTATTTTTATTTTTTATTTATTCTTTTTATATTGAGGATAATGGAATAAGCATCATGTGCTTTTTTTACATCAACTCCGTGTGTATGCGGTTTTGAAAAATTTGTCATCTGTTTCCAGAGAGAGGTAGGAGGAAGACAGACAGACGGGAGAGAAGAGACAGGACAGAAAAGGAGACAGACAGACTGACAGAGAGCCAGACAGACAGACAGGACCGGGAAAGGGAAGTGGTTGGAAGGAAATAACTTCTGTAAGACAGTGAGAGAGTGGGGAAGGGAGAGAAATTCTAAAACAATTATTTTCCTTCAAATGACGAGGAAAGTGGTTTGGTGTGTTGTTTTTTGTAAAGATTAAAAGAGCTAGGAGAGGAGGAGAGAGGAGGAGTTGTGTGTGTGTGTGAGAGAGAGAGAGAGAGTGTGTGTGTGTGTGTGTGTGTGTTTGAGTGAAAAGAGAGGGAGAGGTGTGTGTGTGTGAGTGTGTGTGGGGCGTGTGGAGGTGTGTGTTGTGGTGAAGGTGGGCACACGTTGTCACAAGCAGTCTAACAAAACACAATAGGATTAAGCCGAGAAGCTTAAAAGATGCGTTTATCTTAAATGTCAAGTATTCAAAGGCTAATTTCGTAAAGTGCAGTGTGCTTCTGACTTTGAGAAGCAACAGGGGAGAGAGGGAGGGGGGAGAGAAAAGAGAGAGAGAGAGAGGAGAGAGAGAGAGGGGAGAGAGTACGGGGGAAAAAGGGGAGAGAAGGAAGGGGGAAGGAATGGGGTAGGGAGAAGAGAGAGGCAGACGAGGGGTTGTTTCCACTTTGTGGCATGAACGGAAGTCAATGTATTGATTGATGTTTTACACCCACTGTTTATTTAGACACACACGCACGCACGCACGCACGCATGCACGCACACACACACACACACACACACACACACACATACACACCAAAATATGTTACGAGACTAAGTGTCTTGAAGAAGTCTAATAGCTGGTGATTAAATGCAAAAACAAAAAAACAAAAACCCACCGTTTTAAAGGTTATGGCAAGCAACAACAAAAAGGAAGAAAGACAGAATTGGTCCAAAACTGAAACAACAGGGATAAGTGGATGCCAAACAGATTGATAACACGTTCATTGTTTGCTGATAACCCAAACAAGAAGAAACGAAATTAAACCTGACAAAGACGCTCAATATGCTGATCACGCTTTCAATCGTTTGGTTTTGGTTTTGTTGACTTCGGGAAGGACGTGTAAACACGACACCAATGTGCATGCGTCTTATTAAACGTATTTTGTCAGATGAACGCAAACGTTTAAACCTTGGTACGGGTGTTCATTAATAGATGGTGGTGGTTTTTAGAGTAACGCGCTGTCTAAAAGCGAAAAGTCCGGGTCGGCGGAAGTGTGCGTTGGTTCGAACCCCGTTTGGGCCAAAACCTGTTCCCCCATCCATTAGACCATGAGTGAAGGTCTGGGTGCTACTCTTCCGAATTAAACGATAAACCGAGCTCCCCCCCACCACCACCACCACCCCACCCCCTGTGTGTCACACAAAATTATTTAGCGCACGTCAAAGAACCCATGGAAGCAAGAGAGTTGTCCCTGGCAAAAATTCTGTAGAAAAAAAGCCACTCTGATAGGGAAACAAATACAGTTGCAGACAGTAACAGAAAAAAATAATGGGTGGCGCTGCTCTTGCGGCAACGTGCTCTCCCCGGGAAGAGCAGCCCAACTTTCCACACAGATAAATCTGCCGCGACTTAAAGTGGTATAAATGAATGAAATCAATCAATGAATGCTGATAGCAGCGTATGCTGAAGGAAAAAAACATACATTCTGGCCCTTTTACTCACTGAACAATCTGACTCGATACATGTTCTAAGAGATTTGTAGGCGCCCATACAAAACTCTTGGACTGGCAGTCCACTTTCCTTCAAGGCAAAGGGAAAAGAGGACTGAGAGGCCAAGAGGGGGATGCCAATGAAAGCCCACGACTCCACATGAACTATGTCTCTGCGATGACAGTCATCCCTTAGACAGTTTTGGAGACTTGACCAGTGTGAAGTCTGAAAAGATATTCATCTCTCGCGTTCCAACGGTTTTGGCAGGAATGGAGTGGGGTTTCGATGTGTGGGGGTGTTTTTGCACACGAAGGAGAGAGAGGGAAAGAGAGGGAGACAGACAGACAGACAGAGACAGAGAGATAGATAAAGAGGAGACAGAGAGAAAGACACAGAGAGAGACAAAGAGAGACACAGAACGAGAGAGAGACAGAAAGAGACAGAAAGAGGACAGAGGCAGAGACAGAGAGACAGACAGATAGACAAGGAAGTCAGAGAGAGAAACCGAGAGACAGAGAACAGGCGAGAGACAGAGAGACACAGAAAGAGAGACAGAAAGAAAGACAGAGAGAGAGACAAGGAGAGAGACAGAGAGAGATAGAGAGACAGACAAAGAAAAGTCAGAGAGAGAGACAGAGAGAGAGAAAGAGAGACACAGAGCGAGAGACAGAGTGAGAGAGGGTGGTGTTTTTTTTAATTATATTGAAGATAATGCAATAAGCACTTATGTGCTTTTTACATCCAGTCCCCGTGAGAGTGAGAGAGCGAGAGAGCAACAGGCAGGCAGATAGGCAAATGGAGAGATGTTTTCATTCGACTCAAAAAAAAAACTATTCCAAGAGATTTATAGCCATCCGCATGAAGCTATTTTTATTTGTTTCCTCTTTGGAGAAATAAAACAAAACCAAAACAGTGGGGAACAATGAACAATGAACGTGATGAATAGAAATCATTTGGACAAGAACATGGGGTTTTTTCCTGAACAACTCTGGAAGATTGATGAAGAGTGCAATTCAAAATATGTCATTCTTGTACATTTGAATCGCTAAACTATTATTTTCAGGGTTGTTTGGTTTTTTTAATTGGAAAGAGAGAAAAATATCACAGGGTGGAAAGAGTGCAAAAAGTGAGAAAAAATATCAGCACACAGCAAAACGTGCGCACACACACAACACACACACACACACACAATCACATACAATTACACACAAGCAAAACCAAAAAACACACATACACGGCGCGCGCAGAGACAGAGAGAGAGGAGAGAGAAGAGGAGGAAGAGAGAGACGAGAGAGAGAGAGAGAGGAGAGAGGAGAGGAGAAGAGAGAGAAAAGAGAGCAGAATCTAAAAGTACCCCAAATTTAAATTAGATCAGATAGTAAAAACCAAACAAAGGTTATAAAGAAACCCTGCCAAGCAGAGAGAAAGCTTCACATCCCGAACAAAAAAGGTCGACAAATGGATGGCGCTCAGACTAACAGTGAATCAATTGCTTGCTAAAAACAAACAAACAGACAAACAAACCAAACAAATGAAAACAACAACAAAACAAAATAAAAATCCTCTTCCAAACACAAACGAGTCAATCTGACACGCCAAACTCAATACGCTAATAACAGTTTTTGCTAAAAAATTATTATCATTAATAGTAGTAGTAGTAGTAGTACTAGTAGTAGTAGTAGTAGTAGTAGTAGTAGGAGGAGGAGGAGGAGGAGGAGGAGGGGGGGGAGGAGGAGGAGGAGGAGGAGGAGGAGGAGGAGGAGGAGGAAGAAGAACAAGACAAAAAGAAGAAGAAGAACAAGAACAGAACAAAAAGAACAAAGAAGAAAAACAAGAAGAAGAAGAAGAACAAGAAAAAGAAGAACAAGAAAAACAAGAACAAGAACAGAAGAATCCCTTTTTCCCCATAATCACTCTCTACTCATCAAAATCTGGAGCTAAAAGCTGTTTTCATAGAGTAGTACCCATCCACACAACACTTGTAGATCGGTTTACCCTTTCAAGAAAGGGGGGACGGGATGGAAAGGAGAGAATAAGAGGGAACGGAAGACAACTCAACGGGAAGATTTTCTCCTCCACTGAAATCCTTGAAGTTTCGACAGACAGATTAGAACAGAGATTTATCTCTCAGGTTTGAATGGCTAAGGCAGTTATTTTTAGATTTTTTTCCCCCACTGGAGTCAGAGAAAGGGAGAGGGACAGAGACAGAGACAGAGAGAGAGGAACTCGGACTCGAATTATTTATTCACAAAAAGGCCATTGGCCCATACATGAAGGGGGTTGCCGAACTGCTTAGTATTTTAGTGGAGGGGGCGGGGGGGGGGGGGAGCAACAGCAACAACAACAAAATGTTATTGTATAACCAGAAAAGTCTGTTATAAACAAAAATATGACTTAAAAACACCACTGTATCTCTTATTCTAAAAGTTTTACACAAATATAAAGTGAGGCTGCGAACAAGCTCAGGATAACCTGACGCCATGAGTGTTGGTTTTATCTCATTTTATGTGCGGTTGATGTGGTTTTCCCACAACGCGGTGCCCGTCCTGGGTTGACCCTTATGGTTGGCCAGGGCGTTGATTGATACAAGGAACGACAGTAGAGTTGGTTTTATACCCTGTTTTATTCTGTATAATATAGCTGCACAGTTTTCTTCTGAGATTTAAAAGTTGACGAAGTGACAGCCCTGATATGGCCTCTGTGGTCGGCGGGGCTATAAACAACAGGATTGAATAGGATTGGAGTAAACAGAGATAGCTGTCTACTATATTTTACGGGGATGTAATTCTGCCTAACATCCTCTAATACTGGACAGCACAACACTAAATGTATTTCGTCTTCCTCTGCTTGCTTACATAATGGGCATAGCAACCTGAGGTCATCAGAATCGTGGTCTATGTACCTGAATTTATAAACATTTATACCTTATACTCCAAGTCTAAACTTAGACATAATTCTTTTCAAAAGTATATCCAGTTTTAGATATAGCTTGACATCATGTGAACTTATACATTGTCTACATTTGATATCTTTCACTGCTTTGTATCATGATCAAGAGAGACACAGAGACAGAGACAGACAGAAAGACACACAGACACACAGAGAAAAAAGCTAATAACTACCTTTGTTTGTTTGAAGAATTCTCCCTCATCATAGATCAATGTTTTCATCGGACTCTGACTTAAGATTTATTCCAAGTGATTTCTAGTTATCTGTGTGGAGCTTGTAAACTCGCCGCTTCCTGTTTGGAAAACGAAGCAAAAGCAAGAACTGGCACAATGCGTGTGATGTGGGAATAGAACTCGGTAAGAAAATACGTGATCTTTTTTCATGGACAACACCGAGAGTGTTCCATGAGGGGGTGTGATTGCTGAGGTAGTAGTCATTTAGATTCTTTTTCAGCTAAAAAAGAGACAGAGGGGAGCTTAGACTGGGTGAAAGAGTAAAGCTAAAAGACCAGCAGACAGACTGAGAAACAGGCAATTATAGATACATACATACAGGTATGCATGCATGCATACATACTACAAAACATAATACATACCATAATTACATACATGCATATATACATGCATGCATATTATATATAATATTTTTTATTTATATATATATATTATATATATATATATTATTATATATTATTATATATATATATATATGGAATGGTGTGTGTGTGTGTGTTCTGTGTCTGTGTCTGTGTCTGTGTATGTGTATGTGCGTGTGTGTGTATCTATGTGTTTGTGTGACTGTGCGTGTCTTTGCATGTGTATGTATACAGACAGAAAGACAAACAGAGGAAGAGAGGGAGGGAGAGAAAATGGGGAGAGTGTTCATTCAAAGCAGTCCAATCCATAAAGCAAATCAAAGAAGGATTAAGTAGCCACACCCTACAAAGAAAGCATCAAACAAAGACAGCCATGTGACAGATTGAATAATAATCGATTCATTCTTACCTAAAACAAATCTTACACTGTCACCAAAGAAAGAACTCTGCCACAAGGTGTTCCATATGCAGATAACAGTGTTTTCCATAACAATGCCATCGCGTTGTCAGCTCCATACATCGATCAAGCTCTGACCCGATGTCTGGTCCTTGACCTTTGAGAACAATGTCACGCCGTCATTGCCATTGATAAATTACAGATCATTCATTTTTGCACACAGAAGCAAAACTTTCACTTTGATCCATTATTCGTATCTAGCTCGTTATTTTTTTCTGTGTCAGATACATAGAATGACCAGTTCACAAACATTTCATAGGTTTGCCAACACCCTAGGAGAGGTATTCAGATATGTGGACAAACAACACACACACACACACACACACACACACATACACGCACGCTCGCATGCACACACATGCACACATGAGACACACTTTGGATGAGACTATAAACCGAGGCCCCCGTGTTCGAACGCATGCAGAACATCTTGCGCACACGTTAAATCCTGTTCCGCTTTTCGGAAGAGTAGGCCATTGTGTGCCGGTGGAAACAGATGACAAAATTTACAAAACTGCATACACACAGGGATGTAAAAAGGCACATGAGTGCTTATTCCATTATCCTCGATGTAAAAGAATAAATAAAAAAATAAACACCCCCCACGCGCATGCGCAGCGCACGCACCACACACACACTACACACCACACACACACACAAACACACACACACACACCTAACACACATTATTTGTTGCATTCTATTGTTCTTTCCTAGGGGTTGGCTTTTTTTTTCTTTTTCCTCATTTTTTTGTGACATTTGTAGTTTGTTTTGTTTTGTTTTGCTTGCTCTGTTTTTGCCTCCTAGATAGATGACAGATGAAAACGCACTGCTTGTTCAATGTACCATCTAGGAGGAAAAGCTTGACATGAATAAAAAATAGTTCACACACACGCGCGCACGTGTAAACAAAAAAAACGAAAAACGTCTTCAGAGTAGCACATTGAGAAGACAAAATAACAAAGCAAAATAGAATTTTAAAATTACGCTGTACAAAGAAAGTGTTCGACATTCAAACCAAAACAAAAATCCTAACGAAATGGTAAATACCTTATGATGAATTAATCAATTGCTAATTCCTCATGAAAACACAAAGAATTAAATCTGACACAATTGCTAATTATGCAAACACAAAGAATTAAATCTGACAGCACTAGGTTTTGAACACTCTATAACAGCTTTTTTTTTTTGGCTTTTCATTGCACCAATGTACTGATTAAACCCTGAAACCCTGACTAAGACGCAGTTCCAAGAGATTTATATCCTGTCACACAAGGTTTGTGGATTTGCTTTTAGTTTGAAAAGCATCTGAATCCTTTCCCCGTCTGGATGCCGGGGGCATGTCAGTACAAACAGCATCCCCACCTCCTGGAATTCTGTTAGGAAATTTCGTCTTTTCTTTCACTCTCTATGCTTCTGTCTTGTACCTGTCTTTCCCCTGTCACCTCCTTCTTGTTTATTCTCTTCCTGATTGGTCCATTCTCCTTCTTTTTTCTCCAGAAAGACTTTAACGATAACGATTCTCTCTTATGCCGAAGTCGGATGCGTTGGGCCTGACTTGTAAGACGCATTTTCGCTGATATAACAGCCAACAATAGTTGCTGTCTGAGCGTTCAACGAAGAAGAAGAAGAAGAAGAAGAAGGAGAAGGAGAAGAAGAAGAAGGAGAAGGAGGAGGAGGAGGAGGAGGAGGAGGAGGAGGAGGAGAAGAAGAAGAAGAAGAAGAAAGAAAAGAAGAAAACCAGCCGCCATGGCGCAGTGGTTAGCGCCTTGGGTTACGGACTGGAAGGTCGCGGGTTCGATTCCCATAAGAGTCATAGGGATTTTTCGGACTCCGGCCGGCTCCTACCCAGAGTGAGTGTGCTGTGGGCTCAGTGGGAAGACTGGGACCACACAGTCGAGCTTCATCCACTTAACGGATGCGAGTTTGAGAGTGTTGCTCAAATTACCTAACCAACACTGCAGGTGTCTGTATCTCTCGGGCCCGGTTGACGCCGGGATATATTATGATAGTAAGCGTAGAGTACAACCCTGTCAAGTAGTCTCAAAGCATATGCACTTCCACAGCAGCAGCATTACGTCATCCTCATTGTCATTGATCATCATGCATTAAAAAAAAAATTGCCTCTCATTCGGTGGTCTCAGTTTCTCTGGTCTCATGGTGACCTCAGATTCGGTTTGCCCATACACTTCTGTGCCTTTGGTGAGTTTGTGTCAAAGCCTTTGGGGTTGGAGGTTCGCGGGGGACGGTCGTTGGAGGGACGTTGTGGGGGTTGCCACCTGGGGTGGGCAACTCACTCAGTCTGGCTCCGCGACTGAGCTAATACTGTCGTTAGTAGGGGGCTTAGTAGGTGGTGTCCTGCGTATGTTAGCTCAGAACAGGCACCACTGAACACCACCAAAGTGACCCAGCAGCAGTGCAGGGCCCCTCTGGCTGGTGGCCTCACGGCGGCCTGATAGTGATGGGCTCCCTGTGGACTTCCGACTCTGAGGATGAGACATAACAAATCTGGGTATGGTTGTGGCGGGGAGATTGGAATGAGCGGCGTGTGAACAGTAGGACGGGGTCGTCAGAAGATGAGGCAGCAAAAAAAAAAAAAAAAGAAAGAAGAAGAAGAAGATCCATTTCTCAATCAAACAAAACAACAGTAAAGCAAACCAAAAAACCTCGGGAAGGAGAAAAAGAAAGACATAGTCAGACGAAATGTCGGCTAGACAAGAAATTCATTATTTTCTGAGGGACATTTCCAAAGTGTGTTCAGACGGAAAGTGGGATTTGAACAGATATCAATCTTTCCTGCCCCAATCACTGATCGACACAGTACTTCTACATTCTTTAAAAGACAGAAAAGACCAGGAAGAGAGACAGAGTGAGACAGACAAGCATAACAGCGGACTGACTGACAGAAAGCGAGAGATTATGCAAAAGATTACGGGTTTCTTTTTTAGTTTTATTATTTCTAGCCCCAAGCAATGAGAGAGACATTATTGCATTCGAAAGAATCAATATTCTGCTTGCTACATATATGTGTGCGTTGTGTTTTTAAGATTTTTATTTTTTAAAAAGAAGTAAAGAAGAACAAGCGCGAGAATGCCTTATTGCTACCTTTCGAACCTGAAAACGTCATAAACTATAAAGAAAAAACAAATTCTTCTAAAAGATTCAAGAGTGCTCATATTATGTAGAATTATAAATTCATAGCATGTGCAAGATGTGTGTGTTTGTGTGTGTGTGTGTGTGTGTGTGTTTGTGTGTGTGTGTGAGGGGGGGGAGTTATTTTGTTTATAGTCCCGCCAACCACAGAGGCCATATCGGGAAGAGGTGATGCATTTCATACCATCAGAGCTTAACGCCAGTATTTCTTCATCTGAACACACGCACACACACACACACACACACACACACACACACACACACACACACATACACACACACAGATGCCTTGCGAGCGTGCGCCGCACACACATGCACTCATGCAAGCACGTACACGCACAGACGCCTTGCGAGCGTGCGCCGCACACACATGCACGCATGCAAGCACGCACGCACGCATACACACATATACACACACAAACACACACACACATTAAAATTATATTTTTAATATATGTTTTAAAAGAATACTAACTAGATCCAAAATCCAATTGATAATATCAAATTGATAACAACACAAACAAACTTTTTTTTTAAAGCTATGCCATACAAAGACCATGTCAAATCCCAAACAAAGAAAATAGCTGGATGACAAAGGCAATAGTAATGAATTAGATTCATCGTTTTCTATTATAATCTCAAACAAACACACAGAATTCGCTGACAAAAGACATTCAAAATGGCTGACAACGAATGTTTGCTCAGAAAAAAAATATATCGTCCTTTCATCCTTGGCTGATTGCATTGATCAGACTGTGACCCACAAACTGTTCCAAGGGATTTATAGCTATCCACACAAAGTGTGTGTCGTTCTTTCCTTCCCATTTTGAAGAAAATAAATAAGAGAAAAAAGGAAAAGTTGTACATAATATGAGCACTCTTGAATCTTTTAGAAGAATTTTTTTTTAATAGTTTATTTTCAGATCTGTTTTCCAATAGAAAGAGAGAGAGAGAGAGAGAGAGAGAGAGAGAGAGAGAGAGAGAGAGAGAGAGAGAGAGAGAGAGAGAGAGAGAGAGAGAGAGAGAGAGAGAGAGAGAGAGAGAGAGAATTGGGATGGAATGGAAGCCAACATGACAGGAAGGAATGATTATTATCCTGTGTCCCCCCACCCCCCACCCCCCACTCCCGCTCCTGAAAGATGAGTCCCTGGAAGCGTGTGGGAAGGGAGTGAAACCCGAAAGGATTGTCTCTCACGTTCCAGTTGCTCAGGTGTTATTTTCAGATGTGTTGTCCAATAGAAAAGAGAGAGAGAGAGAGAGAGAGAGAGCAAACTAGACAAACAGATATACAGACAGAAAAAGATAGGGGAGAAAAGGAATGAATATGACGAGATAGTCTGTGAAACTACAGTTGCTTTCTCTTTTTTTTACATTTTTCTTTATTATTATTATTATTATTATTATTATTCTTGTTGCTATTATTATTATTATTACCGTTATTGATATCATTCCTAAAAATTAATAAAAGCCTCATTTCATGATGAAGGAATTATTACGTTACTCAAAATAATGTTTTTAAAAAATAGGCTATGTCAGACGAAATGATAATTTTTATGCTTCAAGATTCATTCATCATTCACAAAATTTTGAAAAGAGAAATAAAATTGTCTCTTGCATAATTGAGAAGCACATTAGCCTGATAGATTAAAAACAGAAAATACTATGGACAAAAAGTAATTTGTGGCTGTACGTCCCATTATACATTCATTATGTGATAAGGATGCATGCACATGAGCATGCATACAAGTGTGTGTGCGCACGCAAGCACACACACACACACACACACACACACACACACACACTGGACAAAAAAAAACTATACAAACAGAAGAATAAGCTGAAAGCACAATCTGCATCCTTCAAATGTCAAGTAAGTAAAGGCCATTTTTAGAAAGTACAATCTTCTCCTGATGGTAAGAAGACACATGAGGCAAGAGAGAATAGAAGGAGCAGGGAGGGGGGGAGGGGGGCAGAAGGAGAGAGACAGGGTGGGGGCACTGTCATTTTTGCTTTTTGTATAAATACATTTCACGTTATACAACTTTTTACACACACACAGGCATGCACGCACGCACGCATATAGACACACATGCATACACAGACGCGTGCACACATGCACACACAACACACACACACACACACACACACACACACGTACGCACGATCACATACTACACACTCGCAGGTACGCGTCAGTGCATATATACACAAACGCACATACACATACACATCACTCATTCACGCTCGCACATTATGCGTAACTGTCCTTTTACACACACACTCACACATACATACATACATACATACATAACATACATACATACATACATACATACATACATACATACATACATACATACATACGCACGCACACACACACACACACACACACACACACACACACACACACACACACACACACACACACACACACAGCTTGAAAGGAAAAAAAGTAATTAATCAAAGCGTAATCCAATCAATAATAAAAAATAAAAATAAACAAGAAAGACAGAAAGAAAGACGAAGCAGCCACACCCACCCAACAAAAGAGAAGCTTCGAAGCCCCAAACACAAAGAAGACAGGCAGAAAGACGGCAGATAATGAATGGAGGGCACAGAGTTCATGCGTGTACTATACAACAGACAAGACAATGAAACCTCAGGTAAAGGCAAAGAATAATGAAATCTGTCACATGCCGGTCAATAAGTCAACAATAGCCTCGCTGGCTCAAGATTGTCCTTCTCGCCCCCCCCCCCCCTCCTCCACACATACACACACACGAACGCACGCACGCAAGCACGCACACACACATCAACTTCTGACCCCAAAAGACTTCTCCTATGGCCTCGCCTTCCAGAATTAATGAAGAAACGCAGTCATTGTCACCAATAAACTACAGGTGCTCCCTTTAGTAGAAGCGAAACCGTTACTTCTCTATCCAATGCTTTTGAATTTTACTTGATGTATAAAATTAATGTTTTACGATGTACATTCTCAAGGTTGTCATCAGCCCAGACGTGTTATTTACATATGTGCACGCGCGCACACACACGTATACATATGCACGTGCGCATACACACACAGACACAGTAACACACAGATATATATAGATAGATATGTATATATAGATATATAGATATATATATAATAATATATATATATATATTATATATATATATAATATATATATATATATATAATATATATATATACATATAAGTTTGAGAGAGAGAGAGAGAGGGTGTGGCATAACCTATAAAGTTGTAGGGGAGCGAGGCGTCGGAGACCTCACTTCTCTAGGGGTCAGCATATTGAGGGCGGCGCCCATCTCCTCTCCCTCGATGCTTTACATTCCCTAACCCTAAAGAGGGCAGGTACCCGTTTACAGCTGGGTGAACTGGAGGATGTGTACTGAAGCCAAGGCGCACAAACGGTCACCCATCCAAGTGGTAACCTCGATGGATGCTGCTGAACTTGGCTGGGAGAAAGGAGTGCTCCAACCACTGAGCTATCCCGTCCCTATGTATGTATGTATGTATGTATGTATGTATGTATGTATGTATGTATGTATGTATGTATGTATGCATGTATGTTTGTATGTATGTATATATGTATGCATGAATGTTTGTATGTATGTAATATATACAAGATCATGACAAAGCAAACAAATAAATCAATAAATATAAAAATACTCAAAACAGCAAATTAATACAAACTAAATAGCAAAACACACACACACACTTGTGTGCCGGTGGTAACAGATGACAAAGTTTACAAAACGGCATACACACGGGGACTGGATGTAAAAAAACGCACGAGTACTTATTCCATTATCCTCGATATAAAAGAATAAAGAAAGAAAGAAAGAAAGAATAAAAGAGAGAAAAATTAGAGGTCACTCTAAATGAAGACAGCTGTCAAAGCTCAAACCAATTTTTTGTTTGGAAGCTATCTTGGAATATTCATACCAATTTGAAATGTATTTTTCTTGTCTTTCGAGATAATCATACGTGTCAATGTGCCTGTCAGTATTGTGATTGCCCTTCATTGGATGATTAAAGTGTTTTTGACTTGACTTGACGTGACTTGGCTTGACTTGAAACAGATATAGAAAGATATTAGACCTGACGCACAGCGGTCAATAGGCTGCTGAAAAACAGCATTCCGTTCAAGTGAGGAGTCCTCTTTTGCTGTACCCTCCCTCAATGCAGTGTCAAACTCGGGATCAGAAAGCTGTCTAGGGAGATTTGCTGCCAGCCGCACAAGGCTCGTTTATTCCTTTTGTTTCCTATTATAAAGGCATTTCCTTTTACAGTAAAACACACACACACAAATAACATGAAAAAGTGCCTGAGGAAGGAAAGATAGAGACAGACAGACAGACAGGGAGGGGGGGAGATAGAGACAGAGACAAAGAGTTGAGGCACTTTATTCTGTTCTGAGTTTGACACTGGTATTGCTCTATTTAAACACATACACATACGTACATCACGCGCACGTGCGCACCACGCACGTAAGCCACATACTCACATACACACACACATACAAACACGTACAAACATACACACACACACCACCACACCACATCACAACACACACAACACACACACATACAGCACAACACACACATACAACACAACACACACACCAAATCAAACATACACACAACAAACACACACAACACACACACACCAAATCACACACACTTACTCACACACAAACACACACACACACACCAAATCAAACAAAAACAAAAAACCAACCACCCAAACAGACAAATGCTCTAAAAAAATCAACGGATGATTTCAAAACAATATGAGGTTTAATAATTCTATCAACAATAGCGTTTGCTCCAACACTGCCAGTCTCTTGTTAGCCCCCTGTATTGATCAAGCTCTGACCCAAAGACTGGATGGTCCTTGTCCTTTAAGAATGATGTCACCTAGTCATTCTCATTAGTACATGACTGACAATTCATTTGCACATGGAAGCCAAACTGTCATTCTCTGTCCATTATTTATCTTAGTACGGTACATTTTCTGTGTCAGGTACATACCAATTTGGGTCCATGAGCATTCTAAGAGTTTGCCACTGCTATAGAAATGATTCAAACATGTGTGTGCACGTACACACACACTCACTTATGCGCACCACACACACTCAATCACTCACACACACACCAAATCAAACATACACACGCATCAAATCAAACAAAAACAAAAGAACAACCAGCCAAGCAAACAAATGCTCAAAGAAAATCAATGAATACATTCAAAACAACATGAGGCTCAATAATTCTATCAACAATAGCGTTTGCTCCAACACTGCCAGTCTCTTGTTAGCCCCCTGTATTGATCAAGCTCTGACCCAAAGACTGGATGGTCCTTGTCCTTTAAGAATGATGTCACCTAGTCATTCTCATTAGTACATGACTGACAATTCATTTGCACATGGAAGCCAAACTGTCATTCTCTGTCCATTATTTATCTCTAGTACGGTACATTTTCTGTGTCAGGTACATACCAATTTGGGTCCATGAGCATTCTAAGAGTTTGCCACTGCTATAGAAGAATGATTCAAACATGTGTGTGCACGTACACACACACTCACTTATGCGCACACACACACTCAATCACTCACACACACACCAAATCAAACATACACACGCATCAAATCAAACAAAAACAAAAGAACAACCAGCCAAGCAAACAAATGCTCAAAGAAAATCAATGAATACATTCAAAACAACATGAGGCTCAATAATTCTATCAACAATAGCGTTTGCTCCAACACTGCCAGTCTCTTGTTAGCCCCCTGTATTGATCAAGCTCTGACCCAAAGACTGGATGGTCCTTGTCCTTTAAGAATGATGTCACCTAGTCATTCTCATTAGTACATGACTGGCAATTCATTTGCACATGGAAGCCAAACTGTCATTCTCTATCCATTATTTATCTCTAGTACGGTACATTTTATGTGTCAGATACATAAAAAATGTGGGTTCATGAGTATTTTAAGAGTTTGTGATCAATATAGAAGAATGACTCAAACATGTGTGTGCACGTGTGCACACACACACTCACACACACATTCACTCACTCACACACTCACTCACTTAGGGCACTTATTGTAGTTGTAGTTCTCTTTGAATTTCTTTTTTTTAATGTTGTTCTTAATCTGTTTATGTTAAGAATACTATTTGTGTCTTTCCCTTGTTATTACTCTTTATTACACACGTACACACACGCGTACACACACGCGCACACACACGCGCACACACACGCACACACACACAAACGCATGCACGCAACACACAGAGTAGATCTATCTGTCTGTCTATCTATCTATC
>CM054141.1:48369632-48379632 GCA_028751875.1 Rapana venosa | reverse complement strand
CTTTCGCATATCTCCACGAACGCGAAGACTTATAAACAGGCAGAGAGATTTCAAACAAATTCTAAACCTGTTAAATGCCAAGTATGAGAAAGGATATTTTCAAAAAGTGCAAAGTGCAAGTAACTGGGAGAGACAGATATACAAAGAGAGGGACTGAGGGTCACGTACAGAGAAAGGCAGAAAAAGAGAAAGATATCGAAGTACGATCACTTTGGGACGTCAACTCAAATTAAACCATCAGAGCTTAATACTATTCTTTACCTGTACCCCCCCCCCCAAAAAAAAAACCCACACACATACACACACGCTCTCTCTCTCTCTCTCTCTCTCTCTCTCTCTCTCTCTCTCTCTCTCTCTCTCTCTCTCTCTCTCTCCTCTCTCTCTCTCTCTCTCTCCCTCTCTTGTTTTTGTTTCTCTTGAATTTGTTTCTATTACTTACAATATGCAGATGTTCTTTTTATGACTTTATTGGCTTTTTTCCCCCTCTTTATTATGTGAGTGTATGGGTATTGCACTTATTTTATTATCATGACATTCAATTTGTATGAGTATAATTAAAAAGTGTTTGTGTTGATCGTGTGCTAATGTGAGTATTCATTTTTAGTATTATCCCTGAATTCCCCCCCCCCCACACACACACACACACACACTCACACACACACACACACACACACACACACACACACACACACACACATACATACACACACTCACTCACTCACTCACTCACTCACTCATATTCTCTCCCTCAATGACTGTATAGGTTTAGATCTCTTCTTTGTTTTGTTTCTTGTTTTTATTGTGTGGATGTATGGGTATTAAATTTATTTCATTATCATGACATATAATTTGAAACGAATATATTCTAAAATGAGTGTTGATGGGATCGCATACTGTTTTGGGAATTATATATTGGATATTACCTCTGAAAATGAAATACACACACACACACTCTCTCTGTCTCTCTGTCTCTTTCTCACCTTTTATTGTCTCGCTTATAGTTATAGTGTATCCTGATGAAGGATTCATATTTTATATTTTCAATACTTTATTGGACTTGCCTCTGTACATAAGTTTTAATGAGTGCCCTATTTCAATATCTTATAGTTATGTGTAACAAGTATGTGTACCATTTGACATTGTGTAGATGTTTATCTTTATGACTTATTAAGTTTGGTTGTGTTATTTTCTTGGCTCTGTTGTTGTTCTTGTTGTTGTTGTTTGTCTGTTTTTTCTCTTTTTTTATCTTCTTCTGTTGGTTTGGTTTTTCTTTCTCTTTTGTTTGTTTGTTTGTTTTGGTTAGGGTTTTTTGGGGGGTGGGGGGGGGGTATTTTAGGGTTTTCTTTTATTTGCTTGCTTTGGGGGGGGGGTGGTTGTTGGGGGGAGCTGTTTTGAAAAGGGTTATTTCCCCTTGTTTTTATTGTGAGACTATAAGTATTGGGTTATTATTATTAAGATGTATCCCTAACGGGCGGGGACTGGATGTAAAAAAGCACATGTGTGCTTATTCATTATCCTCGAAATAAAAGAATTTGTCATTGTCATTGTCATTGTCTCTCTCTCTCTCTCTCCTCTCCTCTCTCTCTCTCTCTCTCTCTCCTCTCTCTCTCTCTCTCTCTCTCTCTCTCTCTCTCTCTCTCTCTCTCTCTCTCTCTCTCTGCTCTCGCGCGTACAAATCTGTGGGTGTTGTGTCATCTCTTATCAACAATTCACATCCGTATTACTTGAACGCTTTCTTAGTATATATAGCTAGTTTCTTGTTGTAAATGGGAGTTAAAGTGATAAGGCGATAGACGTCTAATAATGAAATCAAAAGTCATTATTTCAAGGGGGGTGGGAGTGGGGGGGTGACGCATGAGGATCGGTGGTCTAGAGGTAACGCACCTTCATAGAAAGCGAAAAGTCCGGGTTTCAAGTGTGGTGGTTCGATCCCCGTTTGGGCCCGAAACTTTCCCCCCATCCACTAGACCATGAGTGGTGGTCTGGGTGCTAGTCTTTCGGATGAAACGATAAACCGTGAGCAATACTCATTTAGTGCACGAAAAAGAACCTACGGCAACAAGAGAGCTGCCCCTGGAAAATTATGTAGAAAAAACTACTCTAATAGAAAACCCAATACATATGCAGACAGGAAAAGAAAACAAAAATGCATGGCGCTGCTCTTGTGGCGACGCGCTCTCCCCGGGGAGATCAGCCCGATTTTCACGCAGAGAAATCTGCCGTGACTTAAAGTGGTATATAATGCAATAGTCAAGTAAACGTAGAGGAATTTAGTCAGCCATTCAGTTACCAGACACTACTTGGCGTACTTCAAGCATACCAATGGTGAGATCTGTGCGTATGCTACCGTTTTGCCCACCATTAAGGTACCAGCATTCCGACTTCGGGGATGATGTGTAAACACGACACTGTGTGCATGTGTTTTATTTTACATACTTATATATATGTATATATGTATGTATATATATATATATATATAGAGAGAGAGAGAGAGAGAGATATATATATATCTCTGTGTGTAAACACGACACTATGTGCATGTGTTTTATCATATATATATATATATATATATATATATATATATATATATATATATATATATATCTTATAGAGAGAAAGAGAGAGAGAGAGAAATAGATAGATAGACAGATAGATAGGTAGATAGATAGACAGATAGACAGATAATATAGATAGATAGATAGATAGATAGATAGATAGATAGATAGATAGATAGATAGATAGATAGATAGATAGATAGATAGATAGATAGATAGATAGATAGATAGATAGATAGATAGATAGATAGATAGATAGATAGATAGATAGATAGATAGATAGATAGATAGATAGATAGATAATTTATTATATATATACTTTGGTCAACCGTTCTTACCAGCACGACTGTAACGTGTGAGCAAGATGTTCTGCGCGAATTCGCATACGTGACCTCAGTTAATTGTCCCACATCCGAAGGACTTTCGGAGGGGACTGAAATCGGTACTGATGTTAACCTATGAGTAACGCCCCCCCCCCCCCCCCCCCCCACCCACCCACCCCCACCCCCCACCCCCCACCCCTGTACGGGCGCCTCATCTCGGTGGAAGCTCGAACCCGGGCTCGATCCCGCGCTGTCGATTCGCGAGCGCGAGGCTTTACCCACTAGGCTACCCCACCCGTCCCCCTCCCCTACATCCTTGTCACTTGACTGTTTTTCTGAGAAGATAAACTGTGCTATCGATCGGCTAGGGTAGCCAGTCACTACTACCAAAGCTGAAGCAATCAGGCCAGACTCCCTGGTTCTCTGGTGAAACAGCCGTACAGACCAAACACGGGTAATGCCTGTGTGACCCTCAGTCCACACTGCTGACTTGTTGGCTAGCACGGTCCGCTAACTCGATTGAGGCTACTGGGACTAAAATAAAATAAAAAGGAGGGGGGGTGGGGAAATGAACGTGATGACCGATTGATTGTACTGTCGCCAATTGATTGTGCTGTTTTTAGTGTTCGTCTTAGTCATAAACGGTTGGTAAGGTCTTCACGTTTTCTAGAAATGCGCTCGCGATTTGATGGCGTAAGAGTAGGCCACTGTGTGCCGGTGGGAACAGATGACAGAATTTACAAAACCGTATACACACGGGGACAAGATGTTAAAAAAAAGCACATAAGTGCTTATTCTATTATCCTCGGTATAAAAGAATAAAATAAATAAATAATAAATTTTAAAAATGGCCCGGGATCGAGCTCAGATTCCAGCCAACATCGAGACGCCCTTTCAAGGGGGATCTTTCCCTGGAGTTAACATCAGTACAGACTTTAGTTCCCCCGAAAGCCCTTCGGACGAGATTGTCCTTCGAGGCCTCCAAGAGCAACGCACGCAGAACATCTTGCACACACGTTTAACCTGTTCTTCCCCTCAAGAAGGTAGGCAATGGTGCCGGTAAGAACGGATGACTATTTTTTTTTTCAAAAACGCATGCACGTTGCTGTCGTGTCTAGACACCATCCTCCGAAGTCAGAATACAGCTACCTTAATAGTGGGCACAAACCGGCCGCATACGCAAAAATCTCACCATTGATGAATCTCAGAGCTCTAACCGAGAAACGAAAGCCAAACAGTACACTTGCCCACACGAAGATCCGTTAACATCCAGTCAAGAGAGAGAAAAAAAAGCGACGTTAGTGTAGCAATGTCACAAGATGTGGAGGACCCGACTGGTTTATTGAACACTTCTCTAGACAGGGGAACTGTCGATGGGGGCAGGAGGAGAGGGGACAGGGGGAAGAAAGGGAGGAGCGGACTAAAGAAGAAAAAGAACAAAAGTTGGACCCCCCAAAATCACTGAAGGGACTGGAACACTCTTGGCAGAGATTCAGACTGTGGTGCTCAGCAAGGAGCCAGGAGAACAGCTTTCTCAGTGCAATGTTCTTGTGACTCGCCCTTGAGGTAAGAGAGGAGAATAAGAACTATAGCAAAGAAGAAGAAGAAGAAGAAGAAGAAGAAGAAGAAGAAGAAGAAGAAGAAGAAGAAGAAGAAGAAGAAGAAGAACAAAACAACAACAACAACAACAACAACAACAACAACAACAACAACAACAACAACAACAACAACAACAACGAGCAGAACAAGAAGAACGAGAAGAAGAAGAAGAACTAGCAGACCAAGAAGAAGAAGAAGAGAAGAAGAAGAAGAAGAAGAAGAAGAAACAACAACAACACAACAACAAGAACAAGAACAAGAACAAGAAGAAGAACAACAACAACAAGACGAACAAGAACAAGAAGAAGAAGAAGAAGAAGAACAACAACAACAAACAAGAACAAGAAGAAGAAGAAGAAAAACAACAACAAACAACAAGAAGAACTAGCAGACCAAGAAGAAAGAAGAAGAACAAGAACAAGAACAAGAAGAACAAGAACAAGAAGAACAAAACAAGAACAAGAACAAGAAGAACAAGAAGAAGAACAACAACAAGAAGAAGAAACAAGAAGAAGAACAAGAAGAAGAAGAACAACAACAACAACAAAAACAAGAACAAGAACAAGAAGAACTAGCAGACCAAGAACAAGAACAAGAACAAGAAGAACAACAAGAAGAACAACAAGAAGAACAAGAAGAAGAAGAAGAACAAGAAGAAGAAGAAGAACAAGACCAAGAAAAAGCAGAAGAAACTGCCTCACTGATTCTTCCTATTAGCAGAGTACCAGAACTGACGTGGAGCAGACTACCAGAACTGACGTGGAGCAGCCTACCAGAACTGACGTGGAGCAGCCTACCAGAACTGAAGTGGAGCAGACTACCAGAACTGAAGTGGAGCAGCCTACCAGAACTGACGTGGAGCAGCCTACCAGAACTGAAGTGGAGCAGACTACCAGAACTGAAGTGGAGCAGCCTACCAGAACTGAAGTGGAGCAGAGTACCAGAACTGAAGTGGAGCAGCCAGACTCCCTGATTGTGTCAGCAGACAGCCCAGGGCTCAAGCACTGGTAATGATGCCTGTCACATCATCAGCTGACACTGCTGAGCTGGTGGTGGCTTTGCACGGTCGATTAGTCTGATTGAGGCTTACTGGGGGGGACTACAAACGAACAAAGCCTCTGATCGATTCCACAAAAATTCAATTTTGCGTAGTGGCTATAAACTGTCAGTCTAGAAATCTATCTATCTATCTGTCCCGTAGTCTGACGACCGTGGGGGCACCCTCAAAGACTCAGCAACCAGTTCCCTCCATTCCTCTCTCTGTTCTGCCTTTCTCAGGGTTTTGTTGAGTTCTAGGCCTGTCCATTCACTGATGTTATCCTCCCAGCTCTTCCTTGGTCTGCCTCTTCTTCTTCCTCCTTGGACAGTGCCTTGCAAAACTGTCTTTGTAATTCCTTGGGATCTTGTGACATGCCCATACCACTTAAGTTTACGCTTTTTCACGATCGTTAGAAGGTTCTCATAGGGTCCAATGGTTTGCTGGATTCTGTTATGCACGCTTTCGTTGCTTATGTGGTCTTTGTAGGAGATGCCAAGGAGTCTCCGAAAGCATCTCATCTCCACTGCCTGTACTCTTCTCTCCAAATCTGCAGTCAGGGTCCATGATTCACAGGCATACAGAAATATGGATATGACAAGGGAGCGCATTAGTCTGATCTTGGAGATAAGTGAGATATTCTTGTCTCTCCAGATGGTGTTTAGTTTTGACAAAGCTGTTATTGTCTGTGCAGTCCTGCATACTACTTCTGGCTTGGATCCCTGGTCTGATACAATGGCTCCCAGGTACTTGAAGCTTTGAACTGTTTCCAGCTTCTGGTCATTAACCCTGATATCAGTGCTAATGCCGTTGGTGTTATTAGTCATCAGTTTGGTCTTCTCTGCACTGATTTCCATGCCGTATGTTTTGGAGGCCTTATCCAAGTGTTCTGTTAGGCTGGCAAGCTCTTTTCTGATCCTGCTATTCCATCAATGTCATCTGCGAAGCGGAGGTTTGTGATCGTTCTGCCACCAATGCTGACTGATCCTTCATGATGTTTCCAGTGCATCAGCCATGATTCTCTCAAGGAAGATGTTGAAAAGAGTGGGTGAGAGTAGACAGCCCTGCCTTACTCCAACTGTTGTTCGAAACCATTCTCCAATGTTGTGTTGTAGTACACTGCACTGGTGGCCTCGCTGTACAGCTGTTTGATGACTCTGATCAGGTTTGCATTGATGCTGTACAAATTCATGGTTGCCCACAAAGCTGCATGCCACACCCTGTCAAATGCCTTCTTAAAATCGATAAATACGTGGTAAAGGTCTTGTTGATGTTGAAGGTACCGCTCACATAGTATTCTGAGGTTGAATATCTGTTCGGTTGTGCTGCGCCCTGCTCTGAAACCTGCTTGTTCCTCAGCAATGATGGTCTCTGCTTGTGGCTTCAGTCTATTCAATATTATCTGCAGCATGACCTTGCTTGGGTGACATATGAGGCTGATTGTGCGGTAATTATGGCATTGTTGTAGATTTCCTTTCTTGGGGAGGGTGATGATGAGTGACTGCGTCCATGGTGTTGGCCATTTTCCTGTCTGCCAGATCTTGTTGCAGATTCTTAGTAGGGCGCTGATCATGGCTTCCCCTCCAGCTTGGACCAACTCAGCTGGAATGTTGTCAGCCCCTGCTGACTTCCCCTTTTTCAGCGATCTGACTGCTGTTTCCACTTCTTCTCGGAGGATAGGGTGACTGTCTGTGTCTTTGCTTTCGGGTACATTAAGGACTTCTGGATCTCCTGCGGTTCTATAGTTATACAGGTCGGAGCAGTATTCTGTCCATCTGTTCAGAATATCCTGGTCGTCAGAAGAAGAAGAGTGGAAGAACTAACACATGAGATGTCCAGATATCAATGGCACATCCTTGGGCTCTGCAAAGTCAGGTGGAAAAACATGGGAGAAACAACAACCCAGGAAGACCACAAATTATACTACAGTGGAAAACAGGATAAACATGAACACGGCGTGGGGTTTCTCGTTCACAAAGACACCGTGAACACCGTCATGAGCTGTCAGCCTGTGTCCAGCAGACTTATTACCATCCGCCTGAGAGCAACCCCCTTTAACATAACTATAGTACAGGCATACGCCCCTACATCAGACTGCACAGATGAAGCCGTAGAAGAATTTTATGACCAGCTACAAGAGGTTCTGAATCAAACACCCAAGAAAGACATCCTCATTGTGCAAGGCGACTGGAACGCCAAGGTAGGAGAAGATGCATGGAAAGACTGGGAGGGCGTTTGTGGGCCACATTGTAATAACCAATCAAATGAAAGAGGCTTGAGACTCCTGGAGTTTGCCAGTAACAACCACCTCCAGCTAGTGAATACACTTGGCCCACACAAGAAATCCAGAAAATGGACATGGCATAGCCCAAATGGAGAACACCACAACCAAATAGATTACATCATGGTGAAAAGACGGTTTCAGTCTAGCGTTAACATCGCACAGACACGAAGTTTTCCAGGAGCAGACATAGGGAGTGATCATGATCTTGTGATGATGACTTTCCGACTACGTCTAAAGAAAATCCACAAGCGGAACATCAGGATCAAATTTGACCTCGAGAAGCTGAAGGACCCAGAGGTATTAGAAATTTTTCAAGCAAGGATAGGTGGAAAGTTTGCAGCACTCACTGTGATAGACTCAGACATAGATACACTGACGAATAGCTTCAATACAGCGGTGACTGAAACAGCAAACGAGCTTCTTGGCAAACGCCGACCAGTCAAAAAACCATGGGTCACACCTAACATCCTACAACTATGCGACAAGCGTAGAGAGCTGAAGAAAAAGAAAAATGAAACAAAAGAAAGAGCAGAACAATATAGGGCAGTCAACAAAAGAATCAGGAAGTCCATGACGGAGGCAAAAGAGAATTGGATCGGTGAACAGTGCCAAGACATTGAAGAGAACACCAAGAAAAACGATAGCAAGAAAGCATATCAGCTGGTGAAAGACCTGACTAGCACAAAACAGAGAAAAGGTTTAACAATCCAAGTCTAGAAATAGATCCGTTTAAACACACAAAAATTAGGACTGATATGATTCCTCCTTTCTTTTTGGGGTGAAGATGTAGGAGATGGCCTTGGATAACCTTCTCTCTCTGTCTCTCTCTCTGTTGTCTGTCTGTCTGTCTCTCCATCTGTCTCTCTCTCTCTGTCTCTGTCTCCTCTCTCTCTCTCTCTCTCTCTCTCTCTCTCTGTCTCTTTCTCTCTCTCTCCAACTATCCGCAACCTCTATCACCACCTCCCTGTCCTAGTCAGACACATTGCATAGATATTTATCTTTTTCTGTAAGCATCGCAATTTGCGGGGTTTCCAGTGTTGATTGTCTTAGTTCTTGTGCTTTGATTTGGGGGGGTTGGACTTTTTTTCACTTTTTTGGTATGTTTCTGTTTTAGTTAGTGGGGATTGGGAAAGGATAGCGGCTGAGAGTTGTTTCTGTGTGTGGGTGGGGGGGGGGGGGGGGGGTGGGGGTGTGTGTGTGTGTTGTGTGTTGGGTGGATGGGTGTGGGTGTGAGTGTGTGTGTATGTGTGTGTGTGTGTGTAAGTGTGTGTGTGTGTGTGGATGTGTGTGTGTTGTGTGTGTGTGTGTGTGTGTGTGTGTGTGTGTGTGTGTGTGGTGTGTGAGTGTGTTTGTGTGTGTGTGTGTTGTGGTGTGGTGGTGTGTTGTGTGTGTGTGTGTGTGTGTGTGTGTGTGTGTGTGTGTGTGTGTGTGTGTGTGTGTTGGTGATGGTGTTGGAGGTAGTTGTTGTGGTTGATGTTGTTCCGGTTGTTTTGAGTTGATGTTTTTAAAAAACACATACATGTAGCCAGAAGGTCGTTTCTTTTGGTACATGCAGCATTTTGACTGTGGTTGCAGAAAATAGATAGAGAGATAGCGAGATAGAGAGATAGAGAGATGGATAGATAGATAGATAGATAGACAGACAGACAGACAGACAGACAGACAGACAGATAGAAGACAGACAGACAGACAGACAGACAGACAGACAGACAGACAGATAGATAGATAGATAGATAGATAGATAGATAGATAGATAGATAGATAGATAGATAGATAGATAGATAGATAGATAGATAGATAGATAGATAGATAGATAGATAGATAGATAGACAAACAGATAGACAGAGAGAGAGAGAAAGATACATTCATACATACATACATACATACATACATACATACATACATACTTACTTACTTACTTACTTTCTTACTTGCTTACTTACTTACTTACATAGAGATATACATACATACATAGACAGGCAGAAAAATAAGCCTGCGTATAGCTGGTATGAAGAAATCGAAATAAGCAGCATGGGAACAAAACGACGGTAACGTCACAGGAGATGAGGGAGGAAGCAAAACACCTCAAACAGGCTCTAGATTTATCTTGCTTGTAGAAAAATCCCATTTAAAAAATCCCAGGCTAGATATAATGTATGCAAATCCTGTCCCCTGCCAAGCATAACCAATCTTTTTCCAGGGA
>CM054141.1:48357132-48364632 GCA_028751875.1 Rapana venosa | reverse complement strand
GCAGATTTCTGGCAATCTTGCTCACAGGCGATGAAACAGGCTAGTGTGTGTGTGTGTGTGTGTGTGTGTGTGTGTGTGTGTGTGTGTGTGTGTGTGTGTGTGTGTGTGTGTGTGTGTGTGTGTGTGTGTGTGTGTGTGTGTGTGTGTGTGTGTGTGTGTGTGATGTCTGTCTCATCATCAGCCTCTACACTTGGGTCTGGGAGCTGCACGGCTGATTAACTCGATAGAGGTCATTGGAAGCAAGGACAGACTTGCCTGAGGATCGATGCCAGCACTCTGTGTTTGTGTGTCGCTCTCATAAACTATTGCTCTGGAATCGATTCTGCCTTGCAACAGGATAGAATGACCCTCCACCCCCCCCCCCCCCCCCCCCCACCCCCCTCTTGTTAGTTTAGGCCTTGGTATTAAAAGATGGGATAGCTCAGTGGTCAGAGCAGTCGCTTTCCCCCAGCCAATATTAAGCAGCATCGAGCGTGGTTAACATATGGATAGGTGACCGTTTGTGAGCCTTGGCTTCAGTACAGTCCCCCAGTTCACCCAGCTATGAATGGGTACCTGCTCTCTTTAGGGTCGGAGAAGGTTAAGCAGTGAGGGAGAGGAGATGGGCGCCGCCCTCAATATGCTGGCCCTAGAGAAGCTAAGGTCTCTGATGCCTCGCTCCCCTACAACCACATAGGTTATGGGACACCTTTACCTTTTTACTATGAAAAGACCTGGGATAAATCCATCGTCACAAAAATTTACCGTACTGCAATTTTTGTGTTTTTCCCACAAGTCACAGGCTCCAGTCTCAGAAGCACTTTGTGGATGTGAAGGTCCTTAAGGACTGTACTGGCAATGAGAACAGAACAAAGATAGACACAAAACCATTGCATGGAAAAGAGGGTATTTCTCACATACAATTTCTTGTAACATTTTAAATAATATACATATTAAGAAAATAACATAGGTATTTGTCATAACGATAAATCTGAACTTAGGTCATACACAGCAAACTCCATCCAAATTTCCATGAAAAAAAAAAATTCCCACCACAGCAGAAAACGAAATGTGTGATACCTTTTCACAACAGAATCATGATCATTGTATCTCCCCTCTGTGAAATTTGCTCCACTCCATCTTCCACACTGCCCTGGCTAATAGTCCCACAGCGCCCATCTGAATATGTATAAAACGTATAAACAACCCCCGGTCAATATGTCTTTTTCCAGCGCCAAAAACCAACTGGGAGCCATAGTCGTCAGAGCAGCATAAGGTCTCTGATCAGACTTGCTTTGTAAAGTTTCCCCTTTTTGAAACGCATTTGCCCTGTATAAGATTTAGCTCCTCTCTGTCTCTCTCTCTCTGTCTGTCTCTCTCTCCTCTCTCTCTTCTCTCTCTCTCTCTCTCTTTATTTCACCTAAATATTTTCGACAGCCTTGCACGTTCAAATTAACTTTGCTGATGTCCTCTGCAAGACATAACGATATTTGGAACTTGTCTCACTTCCTTCACAAAGCCTTCAAGCTGAGAGAAATTGCAACATCATAGTTCATTATTATGATTATCATATTGTTGATTGTGTGTTTGTTTTTAATGTTTCTGATGATTTGGTTTTTTGTTCACTTTCCCCTTCATTATGGGCTATGGCCTAATGAATAAACATCCGAATCCGAATCCGAATCTCTCTCTCTCTCTCTCTCTCTCTCTCTCTCTCTCTTCTCTCTCTCCCCTCTCTCTCACACACACACACACACACACACATACATACATACACATACAGATACACATTCGTGTGTGTGTGTATGTGTGTGTGATTTTTTTTTTTACTTGAAGTTATCTTGGAATGTTTAAACTAATATATAGCATGTAGCATTCTGTGTCTTTTCGTGATTATGATTAGCATCAATGTGCCTCCAGCCTGTTTATGTTTAATTGCCCTTCATGGGAGCGTACTTGACATGCAAACAGGCACAAATGCAGATAGAGAGGAGAGAGGAGAGAGAGAGAGAGAGAGAGAGAGAGAGAGAGAGAGAGAGAGAGAGAGAGAGAGAGAGAGAGAGAGAGAGAGAGAGAGAGAGAGAGAGAGAGAGAGAGAGAGAGAGAGAGAGAGAGAGAGAGATGAACAAATAAAAATTGATGTTAATTCTTTTCTGCTTCTCCTGGATATAAGATTATCATCATAATCCTCACCCTCCCTCTCTCTCTTTTGTAATTTTTTTATTTTATTCTTTTATATCGAGGATAATGGAATAAGCATTTATGTGATTTTTTACATCTAGTCCCCGTGTGTATGCGGATTTGTGAATTCTGTCATCTGTTTCCACTGGAACACAATGGCTTGCTCTTACGAAAAGCGGAACAGGATTAAACGTGTGCGCAAGATGTTCTGCGTGCGTTGGGACACGGTACCTCGGTTTATAGTCTCCTCCGAAGGATTTCTCTGTGTGTGTGTGTGTGTGTGTGTGTGTGTGTGTGTGTGTGTGTGTGTGTGTGTGTGTGTGTGTGTGTGTGTTTGTGTGTGTGTGTGTGTGTGTGTGTGTGGTGTGTGTGTGTGTGCGCGTATGTGTGTGTGTGTGTGTGTGTGTGTGTGTGTGTGTGTGTGTGTGTGTGTGTGTGTGTGTGTGTGTGTGTGTGTGTGTGTGTGTGTGTGTGTGTGGTGTGTGCGCGCGTGTGCGTGTGTGTGTGTGTGTGTGTGTGGTTGTGCTCACCATCATGACTTACAAGATGTAACTGAGTATAATATCTTGTGTCAATTTATTTTCTTTTTTTTTGTACCTTGGCTAGAGGTCAGAGGTTCACCAATGGTGAGGTTCTTGTGTCTGGCCATTTTTATATTGAGGTAGCCATAATCCAACTTTGGGGGTTGTCAAAATGAAAAAAAAAAATCCTATTCTTGTAAACCTGAAACTAATGGAAGAATTGATATATCTCTAGCACTTAGAAAAGACCAATGTTGCACTTAATGCATGCAAATCCTGCCTCTTTAATGGTGTATGATGCATGCATAGACCATCTTAAAGTTTGTACATACTGCCATCAGGTTTAGTTTAGTGCATGCATACATTGTTCAGCATTTGTTGCAAGGAACAAGAAATTAAGGATGGCATTGCCAAAGCGTTTTCATAACAAGTGACATCAAGAACAACCTGCTACAACATGTTTTCATAACAAGTGACATCAAGAACAACCTGCTACAACATGTTTTCATAACAAGTGACATCAAGAACAACCTGCTACAACATGTTTTCATAACAAGTGACATCAAGAACAACCTGCTACAACATGTTTTCATAACAAGTGACATCAAGAACAACCTGCTACAACATGTTTTCATAACAAGTGACATCAAGAACAACCTGCTACAACATGTTTTCATAACAAGTGACATCAAGAACAACCTGCTACAACATCAGAGGCAAGAGCAAAACTATTCCTGTTTCCCTCTCACTAGCCCAACCTCTCTCTCTCTCTCTCTCTCTCTCTCTCTCTTCCTCTCTCTCTCTCTCTCTCTCTCTCTCTCTCTCCTCTCTCTCTCTCTCTCTATCTATCTATCTATCTATCTATCTCCCGTCTCTCTCTCTCTCTCTCTCTCTCTCTCTCTCTCTCTCCTCTCCTCTCTCCCCTCCCTCTCTCTCTCTCCCCTTTCTCTCTCTCTCCCCTCTCTCTCTCTCTCTCTCTCTCTCTCTCTCTCACACACACAACCTTGTTCTCAAGGGGCTCTCAGTTTTATTGATTCTTCGCCACAACCAGGACAGCCATAAATAAGGGCTAAAGCGTTACTCCAGCACATTTCTGGCAATCTTGCTCACAGGCAATGAAACAGGCAAGTGTGTGTGTGATGTCTGTCTCATCATCAGCCTCTACACTTGGGTCTGGGAGCTGCACGGCTGATTAACTCGATAGAGGTCATTGGAAGCAAGGACAGACTTGTCCTGAGGATCGATGCCAGCACTCTGTGTTTGTGTGTGTCGCTCTCATAAACAGCGTCTCTAGAATTGATTCTGCCGTGCGACAGGAAAGACAAACCCCTTGCCCTGTTGCAGACCTTGGCCTAGAAAAGCTTATAGTTTAATTCTTATTACATTGGAATAAACTTAGATTTTGTCCAGGATTGTTCTAATCTGAGCAGCATCTCACAGATGAAGGGTGATAACAGGTGTTGACAATGCTATATCTTCACTTTCAGTGCTTATTTTGAATAAATAATCTTTCGACTTCAAACATGCTACATATCTTTTTTTAATAAAAGAGTATAAAAACAGATATAAACATAAACTACAAAAATATAGTTGTGAGTAATCACAAAATTGTTTCCTGGGATACTCTTTGACTTTAACCCCAAAAGTAAGAGGTACATATTAATACTCAGTCAGAAAAGTCTAGAATACCTGTTTGAATAGATTTGAAAAATACGATATATCATGAATATTTTAAAGGAAGAGTTTTGTGTAAACCTCAACCTCCTTTTGAATAGGCTATGATTCATATTTGGGAACGGATTACAAAATATACAAACCTGCATACACACGGGGACTAGATGTAAAAAAGCATATGAGTGCTTATTCCATTATCCTCGAAATAAAGAATAAATAAAATAAATAAGGTTCTCTTTATTCTACATAGGCATACAACCAGCATGGTTTTCGTAGAACAAGCTGCTGATCAAGATGGAAATATCAGGGCTGTCACTTCATTCAAAAATTTAAAGGTGTAACAAATGAATGAATCAATCAATCAATCAATCACAAAAATCAATCAATTAATCATTCGTTATGCTTCTACCCTTTCTGACCATCAAAACTACAACAAAGCTGTCATCTCGTTAAAAATAGAACCTGAAATTAATTCTTTATCAAAAGGATACATTCAAATAGAACAGTACAATCAACTATCTATTTGTTTCTTGTTCCACTAAGCTCAAATCAAACTCAATTCTGGAAAGTCCTTCAGATGAAACTATAAACTGAAGTCCCATTGTGGAAACGCGCACAGAAAATCTTGTGCAGATGTTAAAACTGCTTTTTAGAAGAGAAGGCCATTAATGCTGTGCTGGAAGGGTGGATGACAAAAAAAAATTAAACTGCATGCACACGGGGACTTGTAAAAAAAAAAAAAAAAAAAAGTACATGATTGCCTATTCCATTCTCCTCAGAATAACAAAATGAATAAAAGATTTATAAATAAATACAACCAGGCGGGCCTCAATAATCCTACCTACATATGACCTTGGTGTATTTCAAACGCCAAACCTCTCAGTCAGGTTCTAGTGCACTGGTCATTACAGCACAGTGGCGAATCTAGGTATACTATTGATTGGGCCTTTTGTTTTTACCCAGGTACATAATAGATGAGGGGGCCGTTTGGCCTGTAACACTGCCCCTTTGTCCATGTGTAAACATTGCGCATTCGGTGATTACATAAATATTTCAGACTCACCGATTTGAGTCAACTCAGTCTCTCTCTCTCCCTCTCTCCCTCTCTCTCTCCTCTCTCTCTCTCTCTCTCTCTCTCTCTCTCTCTCTCTCTCTCTCTCTCTACTATCTATCTCTCTCTCTCTCTCACTCACTCACTCACACACAAACACACACACACACACTCACTCACACACACACACACACTGCTCTCTCCTTCTCTCTCTCTCTCTCTCTCTCCTCTCTCTCTCTCTCTCTCTCTCTCTCTCTCTTAATTTAACATTAGGGGGAAATAAGCTGTATGTTAATATTTATGTTCATAAATTCAAAATGGCAGCCGTTGAAGTTTTATGATATACCGAAGTCGGTGCCATGTAGAATGAAATCTATAAAAACAAACTAACAATTACAACGATAAGAAGAAGACGGTGGCCTGGATTATTTATCTGAATGTTTAATGTTACCAAAATCTTCACGACTTGTTATCGAATTTGCTTAGATGTAGCGGATTCTGACATAGAAAGCGAACAAAGAAGAAGAAGAAACACCACACACCACACACAACACACACACACACACACACACACCACACACACACACACACACACACACACACACACACACACACAACACACACACACACACACACAAAACACACACACACACTCACACACACAAACTCACGCTCGCACCCACGCACGCACGCGCACTCGCACACATACACACACCACACACACACACACACACACACACACACAACACACACACACACACTCACACACACTCACACACACACACGCGCGCGCGCACGCACACTCGCAACGCACGCACGCACGCGCACACACACGCACACCACAAAACACACAAAACACACACAAACACACACACACTATACACACACACGCACACACACAAACAAACAAACAAAGAAACACACCACAAACAACAAACAAACACACACACACACACACACACACACACCTTTTAGCGGACAGACTTTAAAAACAAAGACAAACACACACATACACTTCAAACCACGCTATTTATTATCTCTTCATCATACCTGAACCATCATTACAATAATGGCTAACATCAATCTATTCCCCCTACCCTACGATCCACCCCACTCCACCACCACCCCACCCACCCCACCCTCTCACCCCCACCCAACCACCACCCCACATCGATACAGCATGCTGCTCTACAGCATGAAACTAGTTACAGACATCAATCAAACTGATGGACGTTTTCATCGCTGAAACGACACTAAGTTGCTGCAACAGGTTCGAGTTAGTGCCATAGCCATGTGCTGAATCTGGACAGAATGCAGGTAGGAATTGTATTGTGCGTGATTTCATTTCATTCTTCCTACCATTTTTTAAGTCACGGAAGATTTCTCTGCGTAAAATTCGGGCTGCTCTCCTCCCCGCCTCCCCCCCCCCCCCCCCCCCCCCCCCCCCCCCTATAGCGCCATAGCCATGTGCTGAATCTGGACAGAAATTCGGGCTGCTCTCCACCCCGGGTAGAGCGCGTCGCCACAAGAGCAGCGCCACCCATTTTCTTTCGTCTGTCTTCAACTGTATTTGTTTCCCTATCGCATCAACTCCAATCTGTGTGTGCTGGCAGACAGCTTCCATATGCCAGACAGCTCTGACAGATACAGCAACAGTCTTAGACGAGAGCAGACATGATGGACGCTACAGCTCGGGAGAGAGAGGAGTGCTCCACTTCCATCCCTACGGTTCCATGAGGTCCTTCGGATGAGACTGTAATAAACCGCGATCCCGTGCGTGAACACAACGCATACGATCTTGCTCTTACGCATATACTGAACCTGTTCCGTCTTTCGGAAGAGTAGGCCACTGTGTGCTGGTGGGGAACGGATGACCAATTTTACAAAAAACCACATGCAACAGGGGAATGGATGTAAAAAATCATTTTAAAAAAGCACGTGAGCGTTTATTCCATTATCCTCGAAATAGAATGACTAAAAATGAATATAAATAGATAAAGAAAGAAAGAAAGAAATCAATAAAGAAATCAACAAATAAATAAAGAAATATATGGGCTAGAATCTTGGCAGCAACGCAGAAAAGTGGCTATTTTT
>CM054141.1:48339632-48352132 GCA_028751875.1 Rapana venosa | reverse complement strand
TTGTACATATGAGAGAAAGACAGACAGACAGACAGACAGAGAGAGACAGACAGACAGACAGAGACACAGAGAGAAAGACAGAGACACAGAGAGAAAGACAGAGACACAGAGAGAAAGACAGAGACACAGAGAGAAAGACAGAGACACAGAGAGAAAGACAGAGACACAGAGAGAAAGACAGAGACACAGAGAGAAAGACAGAGACGCAGAGAGAAAGACAGAGACACAGAGAGAAAGACAGAGACAAGAGAGAGAGAGAGAGATAACGATAACGATAACGATAACGGTAACGAAATTTGATTTTCTGCGGGTAATAGAATAAGTACAAGACTTTTTTTTTTACATCCAGCCCTCGAAAAGAAAGAAAGAAAGAAAGAAGTAAACAGACAAAAATAATTATAAGCAAAGTGAATCATAATAATCAAAAGAAAAAAGAAAAGAAAAAAAAAAAAGAAAGAAAAAAGAAAGAAAAAAGAAAGAAAGAAAGAAAGAAAGGAAGTAAACAGACAAAATAATTATAAGCAAAGTGAATCATACTAATCACAATAAACATCACCACTATCATCATCGTCGTCATCACCTCTATCATCACCACCATCATCATAAACAAAATAATTATGATAATATATCAACTTTATGAAGCTTGAAGGAGTAATGAATGATATGACAAAAGTAGTTTGTTAGCATTCACACACATACACCTAAAAAATCCATGATGTTTCTTCGAGTCATATTGTTGAACAACATTTTCCAGAAGAAGAAAAAAGTGTCCGAGAAAATGCAAACATTAGAGGGAGAGAGAGGGGGAGAGAGATTGATTGATTGATTGATTGATTGATTGATTGATTGATTGATTGATTGATTCTTTTATATCGAGGATAATGGAATAAGCACTCATGTGCTTTTTTATTCCAGTCCCCGTGTGTATGCGGTTTTGTAAATTTTGTCCTCTGTTCCCAAGGGCACACAATGGCCTACTCTTTCGAAAAGCGGAACAGGATTTAACGTGTGCGCAAGATGTTCTGCATGCGTTCGCACACGGGGCCTCGGTTTATAGTCTCATCCGAAGGAAGAGAGAGAGAGAGAGAGGGGGGGGGGGAGAGGAGAGGAGAGAGAGAGAGAGAGAGAGAGAGAGAGAGAGAGAGAGAGAGAGAGAGAGAGAAGAGAGAAGAGAGAGAGAGAGAGATGAAGATCATCAAAGCATGTATACCGAAACGAAAGCTACAGAGAGAGACAGGCAGACAGAAGAGAACAAACACACCACAGAGACAGAAGGCAAGAGAGAGGCAGAGAGAGACATAGAGAAAGAGACACAGAGATACACAGAGAGACACAATGCAATGAGAGGGAGAGAGAAACAGAGAGACAGAGAGAGACATAGAGAGAAACAGAGAAACTAAGAGAGACACACAGAGATACACAGAGAGGCACAGACAGTGGCACACGGAGAGCGAAAAAGAGACAGACAGACAGAGGCACAGAGAGATAGAGAGAGACAAAGACATATATAGGCACAGAAAGAGAGGCACACAGAAGACAGACAGACAGACAGACAGACAGACAGATAGACAGAGAGGGAGATGGATTATGCGGATTGTGAAAAAAACGATGTGGCTGGTTTCAAAGGGTGCAAGTATACAGTCAAGTATAATTCTCCAAAAGCTGACCTTACATGGCCTGGGTTAGATCAAATCATTTTTGCTTTTCAGATCTTTCTGGGGTGGGCGCATGTGTGTGTGTGTGTGCGTGTGTGCGTGCGTGCGTGCGTGCGTGCGTGCGTATGTGTGCGTGCGTGCGTGCGTGCGTGCGTGCGTGCGTGCGTGGTGCGTGTGTGTGTGTGTGTGTGTGTGTGTGTGGTATGTATATGTTGCTGTTGTTGCTTTTGTTGTTGTTGTTATTCTCAACTTTACGTCTGTTCAGTGTTAGTGATATCAGATGAAGAAAGTGTTTTGGAAATGGTGTGCCTGAAATCATGATATTGATCTGGGTTATTGTTATGTGACAATGTATAGTTGTTGACTGTTTTTAGCTATGCTCGAATCCCACATGAATTTCTCGTGGGTTTTTTAGTTAATTATTTGTATTGTATTGTAATGTATTGTGTGATTGAGCTGCTGTAGTAACATCAATTGAATCACTTTTATCATCACTAGTGTTATCAACACTGGGGACTTGATGTAAAATAAAATTTAAAAAAGCACATGAGTGTTTATTCCATTATCCTCGATATAAAAGAATAAAATAAATAAAACATCATGTTGCTTTTATTATCCTTGTTATCATTAACGTCGTTGTCGTCGTGGTCATCATAACGACACCAGCATCATCATCGTCGTCATCATCATCAAACAACTTATCTTTCAGACCAACCAATCTTCTTTATTGATGGTGATGGTTTTTGGCAGCAGGTTCCTCGTTCTGCTCAGCAATCTGCAAGTTCTCTCTGGCAGTGTGCAATACAGGAGAGCCTCAGACAGAACTCCCTGGTTGTGAAATTATCCCCGTCTGCTATCGATTGCTTTCATGAATACTTTTCTATGAGACAGAATGTATGCCAAAAGATTTGCGTTGTGCCATTTTCCCCTCATGCAAGCAAGTGTTTTTACCGCGAAAGTGTAATTGCTTACAAATTCCGTTTCTTGACTCCAAATTACGGTTTTCTGTTGTAAGCCTACGATTTAATGTTTAACGGTTTGTTTGTTTTTTGTACTAAGAAGGTACCATCATGAAAAGAATAAACAAGTCTTCCAACAACAAAAAAGACAATGTTTTATTTTGATAAAAGAAAAGTCTTCGACTATTGCGGCTTTGTACGCAAGTCAGCTTATCTTCATCAAAGCATGTCACTTCTGTTGATTGAGTTTGATCTTTAAGAACTAGTATCGATGCATAGCTTCAGACATTGGTACTGCATAGAGTCGGGTTGGGTTGGGTTGGGCTGGGTTGGGTTGGATCTGGTTGGATTGAAATCATTAGGGTTGACTGGACTGGGCTGGGCTGGGTTGGACCGGATGGAATCAGGTCGTGATGGATTGCCTTGGGTTTGCTTGAATTTGGACTGGCTGGAAAAATTTCGGATGGGATTTTCTGTTTGTTTGTTTCGTTCATGGGCTAGAGCTCCGAGGTTCACCAATACTGAGATGCTTGCGTATATAACCGTTTACCCACCATTAATAATAATAATAATAATAATAATGATGATGATGATGATGATGATGATGATGATGATGATGATGATGATAATAATAATAATAATAATAATAATAATACTAATGTAGGATTTATATAGCGCTGAATCTTGTAAAGCAACAAATCAAAGCGCTCTGATGACTTTTTTGTTTTAATATCGAGGATAATGGAATAAGCACTCATGTGCTTTTTTAGATCCAGTCCCCGTGTGTATGCGGTTTTGTAAATTTTGTCATCTGTTCCCACCGGCACACAATGGCCTACTCTTACGAAAAGCGGAACAGGATTTAACGTGTGCGCAGATGTTCTGCATGCGTTCGCACACGTGGCCTCGGTTTATAGTCTCATCCGAAGGACATTAAGGCAGCTGCATTCCGATTTCGGGGATAATGTCTACTAAACGCGACACCTGACTACCACTCACGAGATGTAAGAGAGAAAATCTGGCTCCAGATGGGCTCAAACCAAGAACCTCTCGCGCGCAGTACTTACTACACACAAGTGTGTCACCCCGCTAGGCCATGTTTTCACAGTGTCATTTTCCGCAGTGTTGACGGGGTCTGTGTTTTTATTGGTTCCCTCCTCGTGGTCCTGCTATAATTATAAGATCTGTGCATAGGTGTCTCCTTGATCTTCTGCAGATCAAAGGGCACTGTAAGGAAATGACAGTGTAGACCTCTGAGAGAGAGACAGACAGAGACAGAGACAGGGAGAGACAGAAAGGGACAGACAGAGACAGACAGAGAAAAAGACTGACAGACAGACAGACAGAGACAGAGACAGAGAAAGGATGAAGAGACACAGAGACAGACAGAGAAAAAGACAGACAGAACAGACAGAGACAGAAAAGACAAGAGAACAACAAAGAGACAAGAAGAAACAAGACAGACAAGAGAGACACAAAGACACAGACAAGACAGACAGAGACAGCTTGAGACAGACACACACCATGAGACGAGGACACAGAGATGCAGAGACATGGAGACTTGCACACAGACAGGCAGACAGTCAGAAACACACAGACAGACAGACAGACAGACAGAAACACTTGAAAGCTAAAAACCCTCTTTCACTTCTTCAACCCACTTGATTTAAAACGCAGTTTCAACACTTCCTGTAAAAAAAATTAATAAATAAAGTTTTTAAACCGCCCTTCATTGCATCCATAAATGAGCAAACTAAAGAGGCAGGCAGGCAGTTAATAAATGCACCCAACAAACAAACAAACAAACAAAACCACCTTTAATCCAGGAGAGAGAATATTAAAATCCATCGCCTCGTTAATCATAATGGGAGACAGCCGGCACGCGCGTGATGTCCCTAAGTGATTGTTGTCGTAATGTGGACAGGCTTGGGCTGACATAAGAACTGACAACCAGCCCCCCACCCCCTCCCAGGTTTGGAAAATTTGTGTAGAATGCTGTGTGCTGTATCTGGTAAATGACCGGTTGCCAGAATAAGGTCAAGCCCCCACACTCCACCCATCCCCCACCCCCACACCAACCCCTCAACCCTCATCCCCTTCCCTGCCAGTGGTTTGTTTCTAGGATGAATATGATTTTTAGTTCTGAACTGAATGTATATTTTTTGTGTGTGTTGTGTTTAATATATTTAAGTAATGAACTGGATAGTATTCGACATGCTTATCCGACAAGTTAACCTTAGAACTTTCTTTTTATCTATGGACGCCTTGGCTTGACATTGAACGACTGCAAATTGCCCTAGATCAAAACCAGCAGCGAATAGGGTCACACTCAACGTTTTTCCCTAGGAGTATACGCTTCTAACGTTTTGCAGCCTCCTTACTGATTATTGCTTTCACATAGTAAATTCATATTTGTCGTTCTTTTACTTTCTCTCTGTTTATTATAAAATTAAAAAAAGCAAGGTGCTTAGCAGTTTAAACATTATTTTCGGTTACTTTTGGACCGGGTTCGCGCAGTTGAACATCTTGAGCCAGTTAATGACCATAAAACCACTTAGCGACACCACACACACACGCGCTTTATTACACGCGCTCGTTTGAGAGCAACAACAGTGAGATTGCAAAGATAATGAAACGGAAGACAGAGGGAATGCTCAAGACAGACGTGAGATTTCTGGCATTAGTGCCAGCAGCAGGCCGGGTCATATCGATGAATATTCTGGGCACACGTCGTTTCTCGCAGAATTGTATTTTTCTTTGTTTGGTTATGTTGATGCGTGGTTTGTTTCAGTGAAGCAGTTCCGTTACCTATTAGTTGTGTGTGTTTTTTTACTTTCGTCTTTTCCATTTCTGTTACAATTCTTATACACAAGAGATATTCATCGTCACATTATTTTACTTCCTCTGTGCGCGCGCGCGCGCGTGCGTGCGTGCGTGCGTGCGTGCGTGCGTGCGTGCGTGCGTGCTGTGCGTGTGTGTGTGTGTGTTGTGTGTGTGTGGTTGTGTTGGTTTTGTGTGTGTGTCTGTCTGTCTGTCTGTCTCTGTCTCTCTCATTGTAACAGAATGACACTCTGTCCAAGAAGAAGAAGAAGAACAAGAACAACAACAACAACAACACAATAATAACAACAACAGCAACAACAAGAACAAACAAGTACAAGAACAAGAACAAGAATCGGAAGAAGAAACAAGAAGAACAACAAGGCGAAGAACAAGAAGAAGAAAAACAAGAAAAAGAAGGAGAACATGAAGAATAAAACCCAAAAAAATGAAGAAGAGAAAGCCCATTTGATCAAATAAACTTAACATTCAGCCCTTCTACTAACATTTCTTTCAATCATCTTAAATCGAAGTCAATAGTACCAACCATTGAACGCACTGACATTTCTCAATCAACGAGAAAACATAAACTGTATATATATATATATAAGAAATATAGATATAAAGATGAGATATTATATATATATATATTTATATATATAATATACATGCTTGCAACTGCAGTAACAGGGAATGCAGTAGCTGGTGGAACTGCAAGTAGTTGGTCAATCAATAATAATAATAATAAGTATTGTGGAATTTATATAAGCCTGAATCTTGTAAAGCATAAAAATCAAAGCGCACCGATTTTATTTTCATACCACTATAAGATCATGGCCAGATTTCTCTCCGAGAAATTCGGGCTGCTCTCCCCGGGAGACGGAGAACGCGTCGCCACTTAGCGCTGCGCCACCCTTTCAACCCTTTTTTTTTTTTTTTTTTTTCTGCAGCTGTATTGTTTCCCTACAGAGTGGCTTTTTTCCTAAGAATTTTGCCCAGGGACAACTCTCTTGTATTGCCAGTGGTTTTTTACTACGTGCGCTAAATATTACGGTACACCACGGGACCTCGTTTATCGTCTCATCCAAAGACTAGCGCCCAGACCACCACTCATGGTCTAATGGATGGGGGAAAAATTTCCGGTCCAAACGGGGTACGAACCGCTGCACACTTCAGACCCGGACTTTTTGCTTTCTAGACAGGCGCGTTACCTCTAGACCACCGATCCACCAAAAGACCCCCAAAAAATAATATCGAAGATTTGGAAGAAAATAAAAAGAAAAAGAAAGCATTTAAACTAGAAATGTCTTTCATTAGCATCATCCTGACAAGTTGGAATCTGCCATTTTATTTATTTATTTATTTATACCACTTTAAGTCACGAGATTTCTCTGCGTGAAATTCGGGCTGCTCTCCCCGGGGAGAGCACGTCGCCACAAGAGCAGCGCCACCCCTTTTTTTTTCTTTTTTTTTTTTTGGTCTGCAACTGTATTTCTTTCCTATCAGAGTGGCTTTTATTCTAAGAATTTTGCCAGGAACAACACCTTTTGCCGTGGTTCTTTTTCCTGCGCTGCAATAATTTTCTTAACATCACGGGACCTCGGTTTTATCGGCTCCATCCAAAGACTAGCGCCCAGACCACCACTCAGGGTCTAAGGGAGGGGGGAAAAGTTGGGGCCCAACGGATACAAACCCCGGATTTTTCGCTTTCAGACAGGCCGTTACCTCTAGACCACCGATCCACATTTATTTTTTGGCTGCTTCTTTTTCTCCGATTATTTGAATGCTTGCGTTTGGGTACTCGATTAGGCGTTTCCCCCCTTTCTTTTTTCTTTACTTAACCCTTCCCCAGTTGGGGGTTTTCTAGCTCCATAAAACCAACAAAAAAGGGTTTTTGCACACACAAAAATACACACACCGCGCAGCGGGAGCAACCACCGCATGAATGCACACATATGCATGCATACCCCACGGCGCGCGCACACACACACACACTCACTCACATAAAACACACTCCACACACGCACCGCGCAACGCATAAATACACACCACGCACGACGCCGGGGCGCGCACGCACGCACACACCACAAAACCCCCAACACACACACAACTGTCCCTTAGGTTTTGTAGGATGAAGAATAGAAAAACAAAACAGAAAAAAGAAGAAGAAGAAGAAGAAGAAGAAGAAAAGAAGAAAAGAAAAAAAGAAGAAGAAGAAGAAGAAGAAAAAGAAGAAAGAAAAGAAAAAAAAGAAGAAGAAAAAAAGAAGAAGAAGAAAAAAGAAGAAGAAGAAGAAGAAAAAAGAAAAAAAAGAAGAAGAAGAAGAACAAAAACAAGAAAGAAGAAAAAAAGAAGAAAAGAAAGAAAAAAAAGAAGAAGAAGAAGAAGAAAAGAAGAAAAGAAGAAAGAAAAGGAAAAGAAGAAAAAGAAGAAGAAGAACAAGAACAAGAACAAGAACAAGAAGAGGAAGAACAAGAACAAGAACAAGAAGAAGAAGAAGAACAACAACAACAACAACAAGAACAAGAACAAGAAGAACAAGAAGAACAAGACACACAGACAGCGAGCGCGCTCTGAGGAAACAACCTGACAAGCTTACATATGGCTTGGGTGGAGAGTTCACATTAACAAGGTAGGGGAGGCCGAACTGGGTGGTCATAGTTCTGTCTGTCTGTCTGTCTGTCTGTCTGTCTGTCTGTATCTGTGTCTGTGTCTGTGTGTCTGTGTCTGTGTGTCTGAGTCTGTGTGTGTGTCTGTGTCTGTGTGTCTGTGTATCTGTGTGTCTGTGTGTCTGTCTGTCTGTGTGTCTGTGTGTCTGTGTCTCTGTGTCTGTGTGTCTGTGTGTCTGTGTGTCTCTGTGTCTGTGTCTCTCTGTCTCTGTGTCTGTGTGTCTGTGTCTGTGTGTCTGTGTCTGTGTGTCTGTGTCTGTGTCTGTGTCTGTGTGTCTGTGTCTCTGTGTCTGTGTCTGTGTGTCTGTGTCTGTGTCTGTGTCTCTGTGTGCTCCCCAGCTAGAGCTCCGAGGTTCACCAATGGTGAGATTTTTTGCTTATGCGACCGCTTACCCACCATTAAGGTAGCTGCATTCCGACTTCAAGGATGATATCTAAACACGACACCAATATAAATTTTGTCGTCCGTTTCTACCGGCACACAATGGTCAACTCTTCCTAAAGGCGGAGCGGGTTTTAACACGTGCGTAAGACCTGCGTTCGTTAACACACGGGACCTCGGTCTTAAAGTCTCATCCGAAGGACTTCCGGGGAATGGAGTCAGTACTGATGTTAACTCCAGGGGAAAAGTCCCTTCGAATGGGTGCCTTAGTCATGGCTCAAATCTGGGCTGTTAGATCACAAGCGCGCCTTGCTAACCACTAGGCTATCCCACCCCTTTGTCATAAATTATTAGGAAGCTGAGGCAGCATGAAGAAATGGGAATGTGAACAGAATACAAGAAGAAGACAAGAGATGATTGAACGAATTGGAGAAAAGAAAGAAAAAACAATTACACAACAGACTTAACAAACAATGAGATGCCAAGCTGTTTACAAGACAAGTCACATCAACACGGCAAGCTTAAGTAAGAAACGACATATAAGCAACAGTTGTTGCCTCTCTTTCTCTCTCTCTCTCTCTCTCTCTCTCTCTCATCTCTCTCATCTCTCTCTCTCTCACTCTCCTCTCTCTCTCTCTCTCTCTCTCTCTCTCTCTCTCTCTCTCTCTCTCTCTCTCTCTCTCTCTTTCTCAACGATAGTCATTTCTCAGGGCAAGGGCCGGCGGGATGTAAAAAATCAATTATCAATCAATCAATCAATCACTATTTGTCTCTCTCTCTGTGTCTCTCTGTGTCTCTCTGTGTGTCTCTCTCTCTCTCTCTCTCTCTCTCTCTCTCTCTCCTCTCTCTCTCTCTCTCTCTCTCTCCTCTCGATGCATGGTGTGAGTGCGTGCGCGCGCGAGCGCGTGTGTGGGTATATGTGTGTGTGTGTTGTGTGCGTGTGTGTGTGTGTGTGTGTGTGTGTGTGTGTGTGTGTGTGTGTGTGTGTGTGTGTGCGTGCGTGTGTGTGTGTGTGTATGTGGTGTACGTGTGCATGGGGATGCAAATTGCTTATACAATATTTGTTTCATGTAGTTTACTATTGCTGTTGCCTCCCATAAAAGCACAAAGAATTTTTGACGTTTCTTTCTGTTAGCCAAAATGAAACTATTTACGTGGTTTGTTCTCCTTTATTTTATGGAGGTTTTGCTTTGTTTGATTCTGTTTTGGTTTGGGTTTGGGTTGTTGTTGCTTTTTTGAGGGGAACTATTCGGTTGTTCCCTCTCCCCTTGTTGTTGTTGCTGTTTTTGTTTTGCTCTTAGTTCTTGCTATTTTTTCGGTTGTTTCTGTGTTTTCTGTTCTGCTTTCTTTCTTACTTGTTGCTACTTCTTTTCTCTCTCTCTCTCTCTTCGGTGATTTTTGTGGGGATTTTTGTGTAGATATTTTTTCCGTAAACTGTGTAAGTGTATTGCTATGGGCTTTATTTTATTTTATTATCATATATATCCTTAAGGGCGGGGAGTGGATGTAAAAAAGCACATGGGTGCTTATTCATTATCCTCGAAATAAAAGAATTTGTCATTGTCATTGTCATTGTCTCTCTCTCCCTGAGATGCCAGGAGGAATGATGTATTCTCATGCAAATTGACCCTAACCACTCTCTCTGTCATCCTACCCTCTCCCTTTCCCTCAAATCACCCAAATGACAAAACTGCAGTCGTGCAGCTCTGCTGCAGTCAAAGGATTTCCCATAATTCAATATTAAGCAGGCCACGTGACATGTATGCGCGCATGCGCATCAATACACACATTTTGCGCCAAATCTGACTATTTTTGTAACATGAAACGATGAAAGTTTCTTGGTTTGGTTGGTTGGTTGGTTGGTTGGTTAAATTAATTCTTTCCTTCTTTATTTGTTTTGGCGTTGTTTGTTTGTTTCTTATTCCTAATTTTCAGTCCTACAAGTGAAGGCACGTGAAATGCAGTCCAGAAAAGCTAGAGATGAAGAAAGGACGTGTTTCTCCTTTACGAAGCAATAACCAGTTTGATGAATAGACCAAAAGATAAATAGACAAACAGATAGACAGAGAAACAGACAGATTGATTTCATCGATAGATACATATATGTATACACAGACAGACAGATAGAGAGACAAAACGTTCAAGAATATAAAAATATCAGCTATATTAGTGTAAAGGCATGCGCACACGTATTTGAGCGCGCACACACACACGCGCGCGCGCGCGCGCACTCACACACACACAATCAAAGAGAGAAAGAGAGAGAGAGAAACAGAGACAGAGAGACAGAGACAGAGAGAGACAGAGAGGGATGGAGAAGGCAGACAGGCAGAAACACTTCAAAGCTAAACCTCCATCATTTAATTAAACACGATTTCGACACGTCTTGGAAAATTGTCCTCCATGCAACATCCCTCCACAAACGAGCAAAACATACCCACAAATTAATAAACTGCACCACACACACACACACTGCAACCAACACAAACACACACACACACACACACACTGCAACCACACACACACAACACACACACACACTGCACCACACACACACACTGCACCACCACACACACACACACTGCACACACACACACACACACGCACGCACGCACGCACGCGCACACACACACACACTGCACCACACACACATACACACACTGCACCACACACGCACACACACTGCAACACACACACACTGCACCACACACCACACATACACACACTGCACCACACACACACACACACACACCACACACACACACACACACTGCACCACACACACACACACTGCACCACACACACACACTGCACCACACACACACCATCACATACACACACTGCACCACACACACACACACACTGCACCAAAACACACACACACTGCTCCACACACACACACACTGCACCACACACACACCACCACACACACTAACACACACACACACACACACACACACACACTGCACTACACACACACACACACACACACACACACACTGCACCACACACACACACACTGCACCACACACCACACACACATGCACCACACACACACACACAACACACACACACACACACCACACACACTGCACCACACACACATACACACACACATACACACACACACTGCACCACACACACACACACACACACACACACATGCACCACACACACACACACACACACATGCACTACACACACACACAACACACACACACACACACACACACACACACACACACACACACACACACCACACACACCTTTCTTTAATCAAGGCCAGAACATAGAATTTTTTTTCTGGAAACCCATTCTTAAATCCTAATGGAGACGGCACGGGCTTTGATGCCCCACGCTCATGTCAAAGTGACAGAGAAGGGCTGACATCTTCTATGGAGAGTGAAAAACATGATGAAACTGAAGACCAAAAGGAAAAAAATGTGACATGACATTTCTGTCATCAGTTAGTGCCAACTGGCCGGGTGATATTAGTAGCAAATATTCTTCAGCGCATACCGGGTTTTTTTTCCATACAGAATTTGTGTGTAATGTGTGTATGGGGAGGGAAGGGGGGGTGGGAGATGGAGTGAAGTACATGTTGTTTTCCTCGCTTTTTTCTCTGTCCATTTCTGTACTTTCCATACATGTAGACATTACCACTGATGCTTAACGCGTGCCCTAATTTTGTCTCTGTCTCTGTCTGTTAATCTGTCTATCTGTCTAGCTGTCTGACTCTCTGTCTCTGTTTTTTTCTGTCTGTCTGTCTATCTGCCTCTCTCTCCTCTCTCTCTCTCTCTCTCTCTCTCTCTCTCTCTCTCTCTCTCTCTCTCTCTCTCTCTCTCTCTCTCTATCTATCTATCTATCTATCTATCTATCTATCTATTTTCTATCTGTCTTTCTAAATTTTTAAAAAAGCACATGAGTGTTTATTCATTATCCTTGAAATCAAAGAATTTGACTTGACTCTCTCTCTCTCTCTCTCTCTCTCTCTCTCTCTCTCTCTCTCTCTCAC
>CM054141.1:48312132-48329632 GCA_028751875.1 Rapana venosa | reverse complement strand
TTATTATCTAGTTATTATTGGCTGTTATATTACTAACTTTCTTACGATATTATTTATATTGCTTCTGTCATCGCCGTTGCTGCTGCAACTGTTATTTTTGGTGTCTTTGTTCTTGCTGACAACGAGGATGATGATAATGATGATCTGCTCTTGTTCGCACAATCAGTCCTGCAAATCTATTCCGTTTAACGTGTTCACACAGAAGGACCCTGATCAGCGCTCTAAAAACAAAAATCTGGAAACATCATCCACACAGGTACCACAGTGTTTGAAGATATTTATCGCAGAACAAACAAGTTGTGTCACCAAAAAAAATCTGGTAAAGCATTCCACACGGTATATCTCTCCTGCACAACTCCTTTATTTTTATCACAGACGAAAATCTCAGACACAATTGAGAAATGTCAGTGGTTTTGATACGGAAAGGGGCAATTTACAAACAAATGTGAAGCTGTTTCATAATTTGATAATCACAGGTCTAAAATTCAGAAGACCAAGTCACGCAACATTGAATCGTTTTTAAGAAAGTTTGGCTACCCTGAAAAAAGATTAATAATTCGTTATACTGCTGTTGAATATTTTCTTTTATGCAAACACCGTACAATGCATTGTGTAAAAATCTCACACTCTTTTTTTTAGTTTTTGTGCAAACGTACTGTTATATATTCAGTCTCAGTGACGTTTTCTAACACTCGCTAATATCAATGTGGTTTTAACACAAGGTATTGTTGTTGTAGGTGTTTGGGGGGGGGGGGAGTACTTTACGTGGTTTTGTTGTTGTTGTTGTTGTTATGTTTGTCTCCTATTTTGTCACAACCCAGTTACAACTTCGCTGCTGTTGAATTTAGTTACGTGCAAATACATAGAGGTAAACAGTTCAAAGAGATCAAACAAATCATTCCGTGCGCATCAAGGTAGAGTTCTTGAATCTGAATGGTCTACCTTTCTTTCGCACTTGAAATGGAACACTTGATTTCCCTTTCTGCACTTGCCTACATGTGCATGCACAGAAATGAAATGGTATGTTCCTGTCTATATCCACATCTTTCAGCGTAAATACAAAATCGTGCTGTTCTTGAGGATTTCAACTTCTCTCCATCTTTCTTCGCGCAAAAACACCCGTCTTGCCACAGTCTGGAATCTGTCGACATTCACTCAATGAACACAACCCTTCCACCTTTTATCATTTTTAATCTCCACGTTAGGGTCAAACTGTACACCCAAGAATGTCAATCAATCAATCACTCACTCAACGTCAGCATCCAGTTCAAGCAAGTGTCGCTGTTCCTGTCCATGCCCTTTATCTCCTAACACTGATCTTCTTCTTCTCTCTCACTTTTTTTTCCAATCACAGAGGTTCTTCTGGACACGTGCATAAATCCACACGCACGCTGACGCACTGAACGGAGCGGCAGCATACAGGCATAGATAGATAGATAGAAAGAGAGAGACACACACACACAGGCTCCCAGATCGAAGTAGCCAATACAGCAGACAGCATCCACCCTTGTCAGCGAGGTGTGAAAAACCGCCTGAGGCCTACATCCCTGCAAACAATACATCAGCTTGTCTGAGAGAGGGAGACACAGAGAGAGAGAAGGAGGGAGGGGGGGGGGGGGGGGGGGGGGGGGGGGGGGGGGGGGGGGGGGGGGGGGGAGGGGGGTGTGTGTGTGTGTGTGTGTGTGTGTGGTGTGTGGTGGTGTGTGTGTGTGTGTGTGTGTGTGTGTGTGTGTGTGTGTGTGTGTGTGTGTGTGTGTGTGTGTGTGAGTGGAGAGAGGGAGAGAGAGAGGGAGAGAGAGAGGGGGGGAAGAGAGTGGGGAGAAAGAGACAGAGAGACAGCGAGATAAAGGAGAGAGCGTGGAGAGAGCGAGTGTGTGTAACAATAACAATAACAATAACAATAACAATAATTTTAATTCAGTTTTTGCAGGCCATATGGCCCATAGGAACAACAGTTAATCATATACTTTCATGTAAGGTGAACATCCTTACTTCTGATATCTAAACATTTAGTAAGAAATAATCCAACTTTAAACATCAAACTAGGTTTAGTGTTCATACAAAGAAGCTGCACTTTCAGATTCGATGGAAATCTGTAATAATACAAAGGAATACATTTTCTTCGCAATACAGCATATTTTGGACATACAAGTAAAAAGTGACAAACATCTTCAATTTGTTGGCCATCACACTGAGAGCAGAATGGATCAGTAATCGGTTTGCCATAACGTGAAATTCCGTTTAAAGGTAATCTGTTTGACCTCAGTAAACATATACCTCTACGGTATTCTAAAGATTCTACTTCACATACATAATTTGCTCTACAAATAATCGGGTGATAATCTAAGTAGTCAGGGTATGCTGATAGAGAGTCATGCCATATTTGTTGGTACACATCTTGTATTCGTATTTGGAATTCTTTCATGAAGGATGAGGAATTACCACAATTCTGCATTGTCCAAACATAACCAAATCCGTGGGTGCATAAAATCTTTCTAACATGTGTTACCCAATTTATTCTCCCTGCTTCATCCTGTCTACATAACATATTGTAGCATTGTCTGGGATATCTATGATCAGGCATATCCAAAATTTTTAGCCAGTATTTGATTACTCTGGTAACAGTGTCAACAAAAATGGGATATCTACCACAATCGCCAAGGCAAATATTATTTTTAACATCTCTGCCAACCCCCAGGACCATTTTGCAAATTTTTACGTGTATTTTTTCAATATCATGATACTGCTGGAAACCCCAAATTTCAGAACCATAGAGGAGGATTGGTTTCACTTTTGTATCAAAAATATTAAAAACTGTAGATGCAGGAAGATTCTTTAACCTGAAGTACAATCTTTTGATACCAGCAACAGCCTTCAATGCTTTTCCAGAGAGATTTTCGATACATTTTGACCAGTTCAATGTTGAGCCAAAAACCACACCCAGATAATTATAACTAGATTCTATTTGTATCTGCTTTCCTAAATAACACCATTTTTCAGACTTCTTAGTAAATCCACCCTTTTTAAAAACGACTACTTTAGTTTTGTCAATATTTACAGATGTGTGTGTGTGTGTGTGTGGAGAGAGAGAGAGAGAGAGAAGAGAGAGAGAGAGAGAGAGAGAGAGAGGAGGGTGGGTGGGTGGGTGGGGGTGGAAAGAGAGGGGATGGAGAGAGAGGGGGGTGGAGAGAAAGAGAGTGTGGAGAGAAGGAAGAGAAAGAGATGGAGACAAAAAAATATATACAGAGACAGGACACACACCCAAACACACACACCCAAACACACACCCAAACACACACACACACAAACACACACAAACACAAACACACACACGCACACACACACAGAGCGCGCGCGTGCGCGCAAACACACACACGAACACACACACAACACACACACACACACACACATAAACACACACATAAACACACACACACACTTCTCAATAATGGTCATTGCATTCGCCATTCCCAGGGGAGAAGCAATAAGCATCACAAATCATCCCTACAATCATACCAACTGTCAACAACAACAACAACAACAACAATAACAACGCTTTAAAAAATTAACCATTTATTTATTTATTCTTTTATATTTCGAGGATAATGGAATAAGCACTCATGTGTCATTTTACACCCAGTCCCCGTGTGTATGCAGTTTTTGTAAATGTTGTCATCCGTTCCCACCGGCACACAATGGCCTACTTTTCCGAAAAGCGGAACAGGTTTTAACGTGTTCGCATGATGTTCCGCGTGCGTTCGCACACGGGGCCTCGGTTTGTAGTCTCATCCGAAGGACTTTTAAGGGAGAGTGGAGTCGGCACTAATGTTAACTCCAGAGGAAAAATTCTCTTGAACGAGATTCGAACCCGGGTCAGCAGATCACGAGGGCATCACTCTAACCACCAGGCTGTCGGGTCCCACCATTAGTGTAACAAGAACTGCTTTTAGTATTCCACGTTACGCATCCTTGCTTGTGCACACACAAAGACCAATGACGGATTGTCAACCCTGTCGATCCTTCTTCAAAGGCATAGCATAGCAACAGTAGTTACTATGTACACACTGGTACCGGACGAACACTGCTCTCTCTCTCTCTCTCTCTCTTCTCTCTCTCTCTCTCTCTCTCTCTCTCTCCTCTCTCTCTCTCTCTCTCTCTCTCTTCTCTCTCTCTGTGAGAAAAATCGTTGGGATACAGCCCTTGCTGAATTTTTTTTTTTTATAAACAGCGTGTCTTTGGCCCTTCTCAAACAAAGTGAATCTTATCTGGGTCAGAGGAAAACCATAGAGTTCCATATATTTTGACCTTTTCTCCAAATGGTTTTACGATGTACCTAGACATTTTGGGTTATCTCTTCCATAACACTATCAGTCCTTTCTACTGAACCATTGCAATGTTAATTACGAACATGAGCACTGGCCTATGATATAGCGTAGCTAGCTGACTTGTTGACTTCTTTAACTCCCGAAGGAGTTATCTTGGGCACCACACTGAATTTTGAGGGGGTATGGCGGTGTGTATTGGGAACTTTAAGTCTAGCAGAGCCTAGGTCACAAATTCGGGTGGTTACTAGGGTGCATACACACCTACATTGGGGGACGGGATAGCCTGGTGGTTAGAACATTGCGCTCGCAATCTGACGACCCAGGTTCGATTCCCGTTCAAGTGGGATATTTTCCCTGGAGTTAACATCAGTGCAGACTCCACTCTCCCCCAAAAAGTCCTTCGGATGAGACTATAAACCGAGGCCCCGTGTATGAACGCACGCAGGACATCTTGCGCACACGTTAAACCCTGTTCCGCTTTTCGTAAGAGTAGGCCATTGTGTGCCGGTGGGACCAGATGACAGAATTTACAAAACCGCATACACACGGGGACTGGATGTAAAAAAGCACATAAGTGATTATTCCATTATCCTCGATATAAAAGAATAAAAGAAAAAAGAAAGACCATATTGTCAAAATGTGTGTATACCACTCGCAAACGCAGAGCTAAGCTCATATGCAATAACCAGTACTAAGTAGTGACCAGGTTTTGAGTATTTAATCTAACAATACATCAGGCACAATCTTCGAAATAATTGCATTTTTTATATAAAGCGTTGACAGTTACACAGCCTGTAACCTCCAATCTTAACTTGATTCACAACAGCTACGGCAACAGTTTCACAACAGTTAAGGCTAAAAAAATCTGGACCTTGTATCAAACATATTGACACTCATAATCTTTGCATTCTTCCCAGCCTCCAAGTCCCTTCTTTCCCTGAATGAATCGCGGCAATAGTAACAATAATAACAATAATAACTAAGCTTCGAAACGATACAGAATGTCTCTCAGAGAGCACGTGCTTACCCACAGCGTGGAAGGACCTACCAATAACAAAAACACAAACCAAACCATACGCGTGGTTTGTTTTTGCTATTGAAGAAAATAGAGAGGGGGGCATCACCGTCACCGAATCCTCAGATTCTATGCATGTGAATCATGGACCCTCACAGCGGAGGGGGGCATACCATCATTTTAAATCGCTTTTTCAAGTCGCTTACACAATTTTACATTAACCCCCAACCCCCACTCCACAAACCCCATTTTTAACTCTCTCTCTTAACCCTCACTCCCCTACCCACCCAACCCCCTTCCCCCATTTTTTTTCTTTTGTATTTACAATCAATAACGGGAGACTGGTGATTTTAGCAACGACAAGCAGCAGAACTGATGATAGATAAGAAGAAGAAAGTGGCGACAGCTTGTTTGTTAGCCTAACATCACAGGCCTACTTCACTACACTACACTACAGCACAGCACAGCACTAGCCACACCCAGCACCACCTACCTACCTCACCTTCTGATCCTGCCAGCCACGGCGGTCTGTCTGCTGGATGGAATCAGTGACGGCGGCCGTAGCAGCAGCAGCAGCAGTAGCAGTAGCAGCAGCAGCAGCAGCTGTTGTTGGTGCTGCCGCAGCTGGCGAGAGAGTCTGAAGTGATGGCGATTTGATGGCAGCAACAACTTCAGCCGGACCCTCCGCCGCCGCACCAGTGTGAAAAGAGAGCCTGATTGTCCCCCCCCCCCCCTCCCTCCCCGCTCCGCCCCCTCCCCCCCCCCCCCCCCCCTTTCTTACCCCCCCCCCCCCCTCCCCCCGTTCCACCCCCCTGTGTGCCCCATCTTCCGTTACTGCCCCCCTCCTTTTTTTTTCTCTTACCAGCTTCCCCAACTCTCTCTCTCTCTTTCTCTCTCTCACTTCTCCTCCTCTCTCTCTCTCTCTCTCTCTCTCTCTCTCTCTCTCTCTCTCCTCTCTCTCTTTTTCTTTCTCTCTCTCTCTTTCTCTCCTTCCTTCCTTCCTTCCTTCCATTCCTCTCTCTCTTCGGTTCTCCACCATCACCGCAACTTCATCCTCCACCGATCGATTTGTCCGGCACGCACATACTCACACACAGACGTGGGCGTGCCCGCGCGCGCGCACACACACACAAACACACACAGATGCGCGCGTGCTCGCACATACACACACGCGCGCGCGCGCACACACACACACACACATTATTAAAATAAAATAAAAGAATGGGAAAACACGCGCACGCGTGCGCACGCGCGCATATACACACACACGCGCGCACGCACACATACACACAGATGTGTGCATGCATACGCGCGCGCGCACGCACACACACACACACAAATTATCCTCGAAATAAAAGAATGGGAAACACACACACACACACACACACACACACACACACACGCGCGCGCGCACGCGCGCGCGCACATTATCCTCGAAATAAAAGAATGGGAACACACACACACACACACACACACACACACACACACACACATATTATCCTCGAAATAAAAGAATGGGAACACACACACACACACATACACACACACACATACACACACACATGCACACACACACACACACACACACACACACACACACACACACACACACACACATATATATCCTCGAAATAAAAGAATGGGAACACACACACACACACACACACACACACACACATCACACACACACCACACACACACACACACATTATCCTCGAAATAAAAAGAATGGGAACACACACAAACACACACACACACACACACACACACACACACACACACACATTCACACACGCACACACACACATTCACACACACACACACACACAACACACACACACACACACACACACCAAAGAATCTCGTCAGGCCTGTTGCGAAGCTTCTACGAAATACATCTACATACTTGCACGCGACACAAATGTCCCTCAGTCCGTCCGTCCGTCCGTCCGTCTGCCTGTCCATCCATCTGCCTGTCCGTCCATCTGTCTGTCCATCCGTCCGTCTGTCTGTCCGTCCGTGCGGGTCGCCGGCCGTCGGCCACTGACTGACAGGCTGGCACCGCGCGAGCGAGCGGCATCAGTCTTGGAAACCCTGACTGAGCCACAAACAGCTGGCTGGGGCCGCCAAGTCAGGCAGGCTACACTCCCCCTTTAGCTCTCGGAGCGACTAGTTATTCCCCTTGTTGTTGTTGTAGCTGCTGTTATTGTTGCTGCAGCTGTTGTTGTTCTTTCTGTTGTTTTGTTTTAGGGGTTGATTGTGGGGGAAGGGGGGATGTTTGGGCTTGGATGGTTTTTTTGGGGGGAGGGGTTTGATGGGGGTTTTCTTTCGATAAAGTGGTGGGGGGGTGTTAGTTTTCTTTTTTTCTTTTTTTTAAAGAAATCTCTGGGATCATTTGAAAGCAATGTCACGTATGAAAAATGTACAGTTAAAATAAGTACAAAATGTACTTTTTATTAGGGGCTGAGAACATAGATTGATGCCAGGCAATCAGGAGCAAGTTGGAAAGGATCATCATCTGTGGATTGTCGATGTTTCTACGATGATGACACGGCAAGTGTGCATTGCAGTTAGGAGACAAGACTCCTGTTAGAAAATGAGGAGAATGAGTATTTGCTGGGATAAAAAAAAAAGTCATCAAAATTCAAACAAACAGATTTTGGTCCAAATTGTAGAGCTGTCCGTTCACTGGCAATCTCCCTCCCCGACAATCAAGCATGTTGTTATTTATGGTGTAGTGGCGCGTGTGGTATGTTTGCAGAAGATGAAGTATATCATAAAATGGATAGCATCTTAATTGGCGAAGTGCGGCATCAACGTCTTGACCTGTCTGGAAGTTATTATTGCCTTTAACTGTAAAAAAAAGATATCCCTTGTCATTGTGTTTTGTTTGGGGTTTCTTTTCTTCTTTTTTTTTGAGGGGGGTGGGGATTAGTGTTGGAAGGTAATCCGATTTTTCATTGTGATGTGTATCTGTTTTGGAATTGGTTATTGAATCAAACAGCTCTTTTTTATTTAGTTTTATCTGAATCAATCAGCTAAATAAGGGATTTTGTTTATTGCGTTGAACTTGTTGTTGTTGTTGGGGTTTTTTGTTTGTTTTCGTTGTTAGTGCTCCCACCCCTACCTATCTCTTTATCCGTCCAGTTCTCTCGTTAAGGAAATAGATATTCAAATGAGATCCTGTGCTACAGTGTGTGGAGTGGTGCGTAGGTGGTGAGGGGGGATGTCCTCGTTGTAAAACTAGATTGTTGGATAGCTCTTCAATACAGTTATATATTGGATAGCTAGCTGTGAAGAAACTGCACTCGAAAAAGTTATCATTTTTATCCCTTTTTTATCCTCTCTCTCTCTCTCTCTCTCTCTCTCTCTCTCTCTCTCTCTCTCTCTCTCTCTCTCTCTCTCTCTCTCCTCTCTCTCTCTCTCTCTCTCTCTCCATAACAACCTTTGTAGATTCAGTGCAAATGAGCAAGAAAAACTTTGTCCGTTTTGTAAAACAAAATTAGAAAACGAAGCCCATTTTTTTGTTTGAATTCTCAATGTACTCGGATTTAAGGGAAAGTTTTTAACTGAATATATTGATGCACCAATATCAGACCTACTCAAAACATCAAATGGAGAACACAGTCATTATCTATCCAGATACATATTCCATTCCATGAATAGAAGGAAGAAATTGTTGTGTCATAATGTGACTTAATTGATACGTGTGTCAAATAAGATATGTCTCTACAAATATTGTTTCTATCAACCTGAACTGAAATATTACATTTTGATTTATACCGATTTTGATATATGCTGATAGCAATATTTACGCAGTCAAATAGCATTGTTTATCTAGTTCATAGTCCAAGACTTGATCACTGTAGTCATGATTCACTTGAATCGGTTGTTGGTTTGTTTGTTTTCTTTTCTTCCATATACTATGGTACTGTATATACCAGTACGTTGATTCCCCTCCTTCCCCCAAACTCCGTGTATTGTGGCCTAAGGCCAATGTACATATTAAACACGTTCAGAGTTCAGAGTTTAGAGTATTCTCTCTCTCTCTCTCTCTCTCTCTCTCTCTCTCTCTCTCTCTCTCTCTTCTCTCTCTCTCTCTCTCTCTCTCTCTCTTCTCTCCTCTCTCTCTCTCTCTTGCTTTTGGTTTTTTTTTTACTTTTTATGCATTGCCTTCTTCAACACAATTAAAGAGGACGAAATGACGAGTGCTCTGCGCAGCCAAAATTTTGGAGCAGAGCAATGGACATTTTCATCCCCCTCCACTAGTGTGAATGAAACCTTGACCTTGACTGCAGATCTGCAGAAGAAGGTTCAAGCTTTGGGCTAGAGGTCATCATGAAAGCTGGGCCACAAGGAACTCCTGCTTGTAGAAAAAAAAACTGAACAAAAACAAAATCAATAACTCCACTTCTTCTGGCTGTTGAAAAGAAGCGAAAGCTGGCGTGGTTTGGTCATAATTATCACAGCTCTCTTGCCAAGATTATCATCCTGCAGGGGGAACACTGCAGGCAGTAAGACGCAGGAGGCAGAGGAAAATCTGGACAGACAGCAGCCACCAGTGGACCGACCTTGACGTGTCAGTGATGCTATGATTAAAAGGGGAAGACGACAGAAGCCTGCCTGGACAAAACTATCGATCAATGCGTCCATCATGCCTCCCTCCCTCCCTCCCTCCCTCCCACCCCCACTATCGTCTCCCTCATGCCTCCCTCCCACCCCACTATCATCTTCCCCATGCCTCCCTCCCACCCCACTATCATCTTCCCCATGCCTCCCTCCCACCCCACTATCATCTTCCCCATGCCTCTCTCCCTCCCACCCCCACTATCATCTCCCCCATGCCTCCCTCCCACCCCACTATCATTCATTTCTTTCATGCCCCCCCCCCCCCCATCCCCACCACCACCACTCCACGATCATCTAGGTCAAAATACGATAATGAAGATGATGATGAAGGAGATAGTGGTGAAGACGATGACGACGACGATGATGATGATAATAATGATGATGACGAACTCCTTGCCTACAGAACATGTAGGTGAGAAAATAAGGAAACGACCGCGCAACTTTTCCTTTTAGTAAGGACAGTCTCCTATGCCAGAGTTTATAGACCGCTTGGATAGAAACCTCCCTTAATAAAAAGAAGATAAAACGAAAGAATGAAAGCCGTACCTGCTTACTTTCCTGTCGCCGGGTTACTGACGACAAGGCCTTTTCAAATCAATTCCAGCGTGTGGTATCAATGCTGCCTAGGTAGGATCTGAATTGATCAGTGAAGGTACTTACATGCCCCTTACAGAAATTGCTTTCCTCCGGTCTGACCCTATCGATTTCACAGTCTGGCTGCTAAAGCAGTGCTCACTCACCAAAAGTACACAGAGCCCTACATTACCAACACGCTAGAAAGATTTCATTCAACTGAAAGGTTGTGCGGCTCTATCTTCGTTGCTTGCACTTTACATGAAATTTAGCACAGAACTTACCTGTGCATGATAATAGTTTATTTTTCTTGGAAAGATCTGTGTTGGACTCTAGCTAACTTGTAGAAACTCTTAGAGCTGAAAACTTGTATGTCTTCAAGAATACATGGTACCTATTTATTGCTCTGTTCACAGCAAGATTTTTTAACAGAAATATGTATGTACATGGTCTTTAGCAAAAAAACAAAAAACAAAAAAACCCAGCACTTTACATGCCATGATCATATTCAACTGTCGTATATTTCTCTAACATTACTCCATTTCTGAAATCCTGAAACAAGAACACAACAGATTTTTATTTCCTATCTAAAAAGAAAACCTACTCAAAATCTGTTTAAGATCGATAGTCAAAGACACTGTTGGATCTTTCATGTTTCTGGGAAGAGCAGACTGTAGATGATTCCCTTCTCAGCTTTGTTCTTGGGAGCAAGGACATGCAGAGTTTTTCAGCAAAGTCTGAAAAGAAAACATCAATCACACATGTATTTTTTTTCTTTATAGATTACAGTCGAGACTGAATCTAAGGAACGATTAGTTTGAAGTAGCAAATTATCTTCAAAGATTTACAAAACTTGAAAGTAAATAAAATAGGCGTGTTTTAAACAAAATCCGTGACAATAACGCTCTCAGTCCCAACCAAACATATAACATATAATTTCAAGCAAAAGTGTCTTGTCAAATACTTGATAGTGCAATGGCAAAAGTGTTGCTTCTTTCTTCTTGTGTCTACACTGGGACTGGGAACATTTTTGTTATGTATTTATTTTGTTGAAAGCGCGCTGACTTGTTTATTTACAATTAAATATAGAAACAGAAATACAACTATTTCATATAATTGTGAGGATTATGATTTTTCTTGCAGATTTTCGGGATTATTGGGGGGGGAAAAAAGGAGAGCAGATTTTACAAAATTTAAAAATAAACTACTTTTTCAGCCCTTTTCATGTTTTCTTTTCTTCTTCTTCTTCTTCTTCTTCTTCTTCTTCTTCTTCTTCTTTTCTTCTTCTTCTTTCTTCTTCCTTCTTTTTTCTTCTTCTTCTTCTTCTTCTTCTTCTTCTTCTTCTTCTTTGCATTCTTTGCATTCTTCTTTGCATTCTTCTTTGCATTCTTCTTCTTTGCATTCTTCTTTGCATTCTCCTCCTCCTTCTTCTTTGCATTCTTTGCATTATTATTCTTCTCTGCATTCTTCTTCTTTGCATTCTTCTTCTTAATATTCTTCCTCTTCACATTCTTCTTCTTAACATTCTTCTCCTTCTTCATAGGTCTCTTAGGAGACACTGGGGCACCATACTGAAGAACTGTTTGCAAGATTCTTCCATTTATATTGGATATATGCCAAAGCTTGGGTGTCTGCAGATGGTTTCCCTGTCCTGTCTGCTAAGGGGACAGTTTACTAGGTTTTTTCATCTGTATCCTTCAGCCTCCTTCCATTAAAGTTGACAGATCGCTGACTTTTTTCTGTCTGTATCCTTCAGTATCCTTCCAACAGTTATCTGGAGAATTCATACAGCAAGGCCACTAAGTCATGTTTGATGGCCACAAAGGGTAGCTTTCTCTTTTTTTGTCCCTGGTGTCTTCAGACCTTTGCTGAGACATATTGACCGTTCGTTGTTTCAGCGAACTTTTTTTTTCTTATTGGAGGGATTCATGGTTTGGATTACCCTTTGCTGATGATGGATCACAGGTCAATGAGGTATTGAACAGGTTTTAGCTTCTGTGCAGGGGAAGAGGGAGTAGCCTAGTGGTTAGAGCTTTGCCATCGCTATAAGACAGCCCGGTTTCGAGTCTCCACCACAACATCCGTTCAAGGGGATTTTTGCCTTGGAGTTAACTTCAGGACTGACTCCACTCCCCCGAAAGTCCTTCGGATGATACTATAAACTCAGGCTCCGTGTGCGTACGCAGGCAGAACATCTTGCGCACACGTTAAAATCCGTTCCGCCTTTCTGAAGAGTAGGCCAATCTTGCAGGTATAACACAAAAAATGTGTTGAAAACATAGCAAGTTTGTGGTGGTTCTTTCTGCAAACCCGACACTGCTGACACAACTTTAAATGCCTCAGTCATGAAATAACCCAGCAGTGTATTGAAAAGTATAAAGAACAAAAGGCAATCTACGGGCAGTCAATACCTGTTGTCAATGAAACTTTGGTTAGAATCTCATCAGAAAGACTGGTACTCAAGCCACCTTTCATGGCCTTTGTGGATGAAATGACGAAGTCTGGTTTTAGAAATAAGTTCCATATTTAAACATGTTGTTTCGTAGATGCATGTTGTTGGCCGTAGACCACACAAATATTTAATCTACTATACTCCCTGTGTCAAATCATGTCCTTTCTGAAAACATGCACGTAGACAGAGTGGATTCAGAACCTCAGGAGAAAATAGTGATCCTGTTACCTACAATAAAGGATATAAAAAAAATTTAAATGCCTACCTGGCCTGCAGTATCATCCAATCCCCATCACCCCTACTTTATTGAATTTATAAACACACACGGAGCATGCGCGCTTACGCGCGAGCGCACACACACACACACACACACACACACACCACATATTATAGATAGATAGATAGATAGATAGATAGATAGATAGATAGATAGATAGATAGATAGATAGATAGATAGATAGATAGATAGATAGATAGATAGATAGATAGATAGATAGATAGATGGATGGATGGATGGATGGATGGATGGATGGATGGATGGATGGATGGATGGATGGATGGATGGATCGATGGATGGATAGGTGGGTGGGTGGGGTGGGTGGGTGGTGTGGATGGATGGATGGATGGATGGATGGATGGATGGATGGAAGATAGATAGATAGATAGATAGATAGATAGATAGATAGATAGATAGAATAGATAGATAGATAGATAGATAGATAGTAGAAGCAGACAGACGACGACAGACAGACGATAGATAGATAGATAGATAGATAGATAGATAGATAGATAGATAGATAGATAGATAGATAGATAGATAGATAGATAGATAGATAGATAGATAGATAGATAGATAGATAGATAGATAGATAGATAGATAGATAGATAGATAGATAGATAGATAGATAAAATGCACATATTGAGGAACTTAAGCAAAGAAACTTACTGCTAGCAGATACAGACTCAATATAACAAAATGCTATATATATAATACAAAAAAGGCTTCCACCACAGTATGTCTTCAGTGAATCCAATCCTCTCTACACGGTCTGACAGACAGACAGACTGACAAGTAACCCAAACCCCTAACCAATAAATGGGGAGTCAGACTACTCTGCTTTACTGTCATAGTGACGACAGTGCTTTCATTCACATCAATCTCACAGCCTTTTATTAATGCTGCCTAGGTATGACCTGAACTGATCAGTGCAGGTACTTGCATGCCCGTTACCAGAAATTGCTTTTCTCCCGTCTGACCCTATCGATTTCACAGTGCTCTCCTGTCTGCTGCTAATGTAGTCCACACTAACAGCCTACCCCCCCCCCCCTCCAATCCTCTATGCAGTGCTTTCTTAACAGGGCACCATGGCTCTGCTCCGTGCATACGTGTATTCCTTAAGTCGGAATGTGGCTGTTTTATTAGTGGATAAATGGTTGCATATTTTTTTAAAACCTCATTATTTGGGAACCTCAGAGCTCTGGTCACGGAGCAAATAAAAGTTACATTAAAATTCTTTTTATATATATATCCCAAATGAAAATTTTATATGTGTGTGTCTGTGTGTGTCTGTGTGTCTTTGTGTGTCTGTGTGTGTTATAAGATTTGGGTTTAAAAAATGGCTGTCTTTACAATTACCCTTTTCTAAAAATTCAGCACAGCACTTACCAGACATGTTACAAACTCTGGAATATCATTCTACAACTATGAACCAGAACATTTGAGACTAGATTTGCATAGAATACTTGTTCTGAAAGGAATATTTAGCTTATGTCAATTTTGATCATCATTAAGAGTAAACATTATTGTGAGAGACTTAAGAGATGAAGGAGCATTGCCCTGGAGTAATTTATGCATGAAGATTAGTTTATTTTGTAAAAGTTTTGTTTTTAAAGGAAAGACATTTATTTGCTTGTCATCAGACTCTGTAGGTGAGATCGCTCGTTAATTGTAATTTTATGGCTCTTTCATGAACACTAACTAATGGTTGAGGCATATTTTTGCTAGCCAAATCCCAAAAGATAGATAGCTAGACAGCTAGGTAGCTAGATAGATAGATAGACGGATGGACAAATGGATTGACGGATAGACGTATGGACGGATTGACGGACGGATTGACGGTCGGTCAGACAGACAGACAGAGAGATAGATAGAGAGAATGAATGAATGAATGAATGAATGAATGAATGAATATTTATTTTTCAAGGGTAACAGAATAAGCATGCCCATACTTTTTTCATCCGGCCCTTGCCAGAGAGAGAGAGAGAGAGAGGGGAGAGAAGAGAGAGAGAGAGAGAGAGAGAGAGAGAGAGAGAGAGAGAGAGATAGATAGATAGATAGATAGATAGATAGATAGATAGATAGATAGCCAGAGAGAGAGAGAGAGAGAGGATGAGAGAGAGAGAGAGAGAGAGAGATAGATAGATAGATAGATAGATAGAAGATAGATAGATAGATAGATAGATAGATAGATAGATAGATAGATAGATAGATAGATAGATAGATAGATAGATAGATAGATAGATAGATAGATAGATAGATAGATAGATAGATAGACAGATAGATAGATAGATAGATAGATAGATAGATAGATAGATAGATAGATAGATAGATAGATAGATAGATAGATAGATAGATAGATAGATAGATAGATAGATAGATAGATAGATAGATAGATAGATAGATAGATATGAGAGAGAATTCTTATATTGAGGAACTTTAGCAAAGAAACTTGCTGCTAGCAGATACAGACTCAATATAACAAAATGCCATATATATATAATACAAAAAAGGCTTCCACCACATTATGTCTTCAGTGAATCTAATCCTCTCTGCACGGTCTGACACACAGACAGACTGACAAGTAATCCAAACCCCTAACCAATAAATGGGGAGTCAGACTAGTCTGCTTTACTGTCATAGTGAGGACAGGCTTTCATTCACATCAATCCCACAGCCTTTTATCAATGCTGCCTAGGTATGATCTGAACTGATCAGTGAAGGTACTTGCATGCCCGTTACCAGAAATTGCTTTTCTCCCGTCTGACCCTATCGATTTCACAGTGCTCTCCTGTCTGGCTGCTAATGTAGTCCACACTAACAGCCCCCCCCCCCCCCCCCCCCCCCAATCCACTATGCAGTGCTTTCTTTACAGGGCACCATGGCTCTGCTCCGTGCATACGTGTATTCCTTAAGTCGGAATGTGACTGTTTTATTAGTGGATAAATGGTTGAAGAAGCAAAATCTCGCTATTTGTGAACCTCAGAGCTCTAGTCACGGAGCAAATAAAAGTTACATTAACATATATATATATATATATATATATATATATATATATATATCCCAAATGAAAATGTTATATGTGTGTGTGTCTGTGTGTGTGTCTGTGTCTGTGTGTCTGTGTATGCCTGAATGGAGAATGACCAAAACCAAAAAAACCTCATCTAATTTTGGATATTACTCACTGTTCTCTACATACACTGAATCTCACCTTCAAGTTCGTAACACACAGAGTGAGAACGCTGTAGGAAAGAACTGATATATGGGGAAACAATTTCAACATGCAAAATGTAGTTGAAAGAATCAGGAAAAGATGGCACTACCTTTCTTCAAAGAAACAGTTTTCTATGCAGTATAATATGCAGACAGATTCCGCAGAAACAAAAGCTCCTTTTAAGAAAAACATGCCAGTTTATTGTACAGTTGTACTGACGACAGACACTCTCCAAATCATTGCAAGGTTTTCGTATCAATGCTTCCTTGGTAGGGTGTGAATAGATCAGTGAAGGTGCTTGCATGCCAGTCACCGAAGATTGCTTTTCTCCGGTCTGACCCAATCGGTGGTCTTGCTTCCCTGTCTGCCTGCTAATGCAGTGCACAGTCACCAAAAAGTACACCACCCCAAATTTATTATTCTCAACAAGTCAGAAGGCTGCGCTCCGTGGAAAAAGTCTGGCTTCAATTATGTATGAAAGACACAGCCCCAAGCAGCTGTCCCCTTGTTATCTTGCAGAAACAGTACTGCATGGAGCATGTGTTATGGAGATTTGTGCATCCCAGCTGTCAGGCTCCCCCTCTATCTCAGCTGCTATCGACTTCATCTTATCACAGCCCTGCTGGGGCCAGCTGCTGATAACCGTAGCAGGAACTGACCAGACTTGGGGAAAGGAAGGGGCGCACTAATTTCAACTCTGGGCCCTGGACCCTTGACTGAGTGATGCTGGATTTGCTCACTGTGGCATGCACACCCTTTCTGGAATGTATTTCTACGGTTAATGAGACAGACGTGCGGTTGTGTGTATCTTCCTTTACGTTACCTGAAATAATGCTCATTTGTAGGAATTGTGCTTGGTTTAGCTCTGGTAAAACATAATATTTGATATTACTGCTTAGAAAAGTGTATTTTTATGTATTATAAGTTACAACAACTTGTTCGAAAAACATGATTCATGTAGATAATGAATCCCGTGTATAGTATAGAAAAGTGTATTGCCCTTTGGAAACCTAAG
>CM054141.1:48299632-48307132 GCA_028751875.1 Rapana venosa | reverse complement strand
AGTATGTATGGTTCACTGTTACACAAACCTATTGGCGTCAGTATGTATACCAGGTCAAAGGTGTGAGGGGAGAAAGACTTCAGGCAGAGCAGCTGCTGAAACTGATACAGGGGATAAATTATTGATGGTTGGGTCAGGGTATAGTTGAACACTTAATTAACTGTATAGCTGGGATAGCTCAGTGGTCGGAGCACTCGCTATCCCCCAGCCAAGGCTAAGCAGCATCGAGCGTAGTTACCAATTGAATGGGTGACCGTTTGTGCACCTTGGCTTCAGCACAGTCCCCCAGTTCACCCAGCTGTAACAGGGTACCTGCCTCTTTAGGGTCAGGGAAGGTAAAGCAGCGAGAGAGAGGTGATGGGCGCCGCCCTCGATGTGCTGGCCCCTAGAGAAGTGAGGTCTCTGACGCCTCGCTTCCCTACGACCTTATAGGTTATAGACACCTTTACCTTTGCCTTTATCTGCTTTAATGTTGACGTGCCCTCTGCTGGTCTTGTCGTAGCTGGCTAGGCGGCTTCATCCTATAATTTGAAGTGTGAGGTACAATTTAGCACAGAAGCTGCCATGCCTGTTGATGTTTGTGTGGTGGCTGGCTTGAGACTTAACACATATACTATACAGACTCTTTCACGTGATCGGTGGTCTAGAGGTAACGCGCCTGTCTAGAAAGCGAAAAGTCCGGGTCTGAAGTGCGCGGCGGTTCGTACCCCGTTTGGACCGGAAACTTTTCCCCCATCCATTAGACCATGAGTGGTGGTCTGGGCGCTAGCCTTTCGGATGAGACGATAAACCGAGGTCCCGTGTGTTACACGTAATTATTTAGCGCACGTAAAAGAACCCACGGCAACAAGAGAGTTGTCCCTGGCAAAATTCTTAGCAAAAAGCCACTCTGATAGGGGAACAAATACAGTTACAGACAGGAAAAAGAAAAAAATGGGTGGCGCTGCTCTTGTGGCGACGCGCTCTCCCCGGGGAGAGCAGCCCGAATTTCACGGAGAGAAATCTTCCGTGACTTAAAGTGGTATGAAATGAAATCTGAGCGCTTTGATTTGTTGCTTTACAAGATTCAGCGCTATATAAATTCCATACATTATTATTATTATTATTATTATTATTATTATTAAACTGTCCAGCTGGTGACGTTGTTGTTGGTCAGCAGGGTGCTCAGGGTCGCTAGTCTCTACAGCTGCTGGGATCCCGGGAACTGGCTTGGTGAAAATTGTTACAGGAAAATTTACTGTGTATCTCGCAAAGACGTCCTATTTCGGGAGTCATCACGCGATTCCCCTCCTCTCCAAAAGTAAAGGAAAGATAGAGCGAGAAATTGTGTGTGAGATAGAGAGAGGGGGGGGGGGGACAGACAGACAGACAGACAGATTGACTGACAGACAGATACATCACCATCATCATCACCACACCATCATTATCATCACCACCAACACTCAACATTATCATCATCATCATTATCATCATCTTTAATCATAGTTACTGGGATAACTAAAGGTGGATACCGGATAGGCAGATTCCTTTATTTTGTTGCACTCTATGTCCAGAGATGAGTGAAAATATGAACAGCGTTTTGTGCAGTTAATTAAGTCAAGGGTTTACTTAGAATGATTTATGTCCTCCGTCTTCTAGAAATTGTGAGGTAGACAATCCTATTTCCATACTACTTTCTTTCTTTGTTTCTGGGCGGGGGGAGGGTCTTCCTGTTTTCATTTTCTGCCCCTGTTTATGTTCGGCTGTCTCGGTATAGTCTCTTTGCTTCTTCTTCTCAAACAAGTATTGAAAGAATGGTTAATTTAGAGAGTGAGTGAGACTATGATAATTCATTCTGACACTGTAAACAGAGACTACGGTGCACCCTGGCACTGTTAACAAGTTACGGTAGTTAACTCTGACACTTTGTCATGACGGAATGGTTCTGTCTGACACTATGAACAGCTGTCAAGGAGGTGTGAGATTTCAGTCAGACACTGGTAACAGGGCACCATGGCTCGCTCTGACATTTCTAACCAGATGTGATGGTTCACGCAATCAAACACTCAATGTCGACATGACGTAATTTCACTTCCAGACCATGAAGAGAACCCAACGGTTCAGTCGGCTGATGGAATCTTTCTTTGGTGATTTGTCACTAGCTCAATGCACAACAGGACCAAATGAACTGGTGTAAGGGATCGCAAAACCGTACTTTTCTTTCGAAATGGTTCATGTCACAACGTTTCGGACATATTGGTTGAAGGGTTTGGGGGTTGGGTCTTTATACAGTCCTCATCCAGAACACCTGGGTTCACCAATGGTAAGAATTTGCGTCCGTTCCCACTGGCTGTTCGAAAGAGTAGGCCATTGTGTGCCGGTGGGAACAGATGACAAAATTTATTTTTAAAAACCGCATACACACGCAAAAAAAAAGAAAAAAACAAAAAAGAAAGTCATGTGAGCGCTTTGATTTGTTGCTTTACAAGATTCAGCGCTATATAAATTCCATACATTATTATTATTATTATTATTAATCATAATTATTATTATTTTGCGTCCACGACGATCTGCCCACCTTTAAACTAGCCACATTCCGACTTCGGGGAATAATGTCTAAAAGCGACACCTGTGTACATGCGTTTGTGGTTTAGTTTTTATAATTTGTCATCCGTTCCTACTGGCACGTGATGGCCTACTCTTCTAAAAGGCAGAACGCGATTTAACGTGTGCACAAGGTATACTGCGTGTGGTTGCACACGGGATCTCGGTTTATAGTTTCATCCGAAGAACTTCCAAGGGAGTGGGATCGGTTACCAGTTCTAACGCAAGGAAGAATAATTATAATCCCTTCGAACGGGCGTTGCGGTGGTGGCTGGAACCCGTGCCGTCAGATCGCGAGATCAACACTCTAACCACTAGGCTACCCCTCCCCCGCTCATCGACTTTTAGAAATGTGATAGATGTTACTGCAGTATTATGAAGCCTTAAGCTTGTTTAGTTGCTGTTTTCTTCTTTGTCCGTGAAAATGCGGTGGTGAAACACAGAAAACCAACACCGATAAAATGTGATTGTTTCAATATTGATTCTTGTGCGTGATAACGCGACACTCAATATGCAATCAGATCACATAGGCTGGTAAGAAAAAACGACGAAAGAAAGAGAGATGGGGGACTGGGAGAGGAGCAGAGATAGAGACAAAGAAAGACAGAGGAAGACAGAGACACAGACAGACACAGAGAGACAGAAACATACAGAGATAACGGTACAAAGAAACAATAAGAGGCTGGGAGACATGCAGGACAGATTGACAAAACAGACACAGAATATTGAACGCAAAGGGACAGAGACACAGGCAGATAAACAGATAGATTCTTGGGTTTGTTGTTGTTGTTGTTGTTGTTGTTGTTGTTGTTGTTGTTGTTGTTGTTGTTGTTGTTGTTGTTGTTGTTGTTGTTGTTCATGATGATGATGATGATGATGATGATGATGATGATGATGATGATGATGATGATGATGATGATGATGATGATGATGATGATGATGATGATCTTGTTGTTGTTGTCTTTTATTTATCATAGAGAACATCTGAAAGAAAGGTATTGTCAGCTTACAATATAGTACATTCACATTGTTATAGCAAAATCTCTTTTCCTTTCAAGGGCCTTTCCTAAACATACCACTTGCTATCGTTAATGCTTATTACTTTTCTGCATATAAAAGGAAGAACAGAACGGGTAGTAAGGGGGGGGGGGGGGGGGACGGGTTAGCAGGCAGGCAAGCAGGCAGACAGGCAGCCAGACAGATTTTTTTTAAGTCATTTCGTGACGAACAAGCTTGGTGGGATACGGGTCTAAAAGTGGCCCAAATCATGGGGGCTTTTAGAGTTTAAAAAAAATAACAAAACATTGCTAGAGGCAAATATGGAATTTTCCGTGTGAATATAAGAATTCAGGTTGTAAAACATGTTAGTAGAAACGAGTTTCTTCCACTTGTTATAGATAAAAAGGTTTGGGAATTTGAAACATTTAGTTTTGGCGGCCGTATTGGATTGTTTCCATGGCAACAGTGCATGAAACTGAGTAATTTATAGATATTTATGCTTTACAAGGGATACCCTTTCGATATATGACATGGCACAACTTCTAACATGAGCTTGCAAACAAAATGTTATCAGTTTCGACCCCTATGTCCCACCTTAAAACAGTACTAACCATGGACGGTTTAACTCCTGTATGTCACTACAGACAGAAAGACAGACAGACAAACAAACAAACAAAACAGACAAGTCAATTCGTGACAGACAAGTCCATTCGTGACGAACAAGCTTAACAGTACTGAACCTGGATGCTTCAGCTCATCTGCGTCACTGGCATGACGTGTGGACTGTGATAGTCTTAGAGACACTGTTGCTGCTGCTCTGTTGCTGCTGTTGCTGCTGTTGCTACTGTTGCTGCTGCAGTTGTTGCTGCTGTTGCTACTCAGCAGGGCACCTGACTAGCTTAATGTCTCTTTCTTGTCAGCACAGAGCTACCCTGTGTGTATTAAAAGTGTGTGTGGTGTGTATGTGTGTATGTGTGTGGGCGTGTGTGTGTGTGTGTACGTGTGTGTGTGTGTGTGTGTGTGTGTGTGTGTGTGTGTGTGTGGTGTGCGTGGGAGGGGGGAGAAGGTGTGTGCGTGCCTGCCTGCATGTGTGTACGTCAAAGTCAAAGTCAAAGTCAAACTTTTATTTTCAGATGGTATATTGAATAAGCAGTGCATTTGCTTTTTTCATCAAGCCATCCATCTAAAGAAAAAAGTGTGAGTGTGTGTGTGAGTGTATGTGTATGTGTGTGTGCGTGCGTGCATGTGTGTGTGTGTGCGTGCGTGTGTGTGTGTGTGTGTGTTTAAGCGTGCGTGCGTGCGTGTGTGTGTGTGTGTGTGTGTGTGTGTGTGTGTGTGTGTGTGGTGTGTGTGTGTGTGTGTGTGTGTGTGTGTATGTGTGTATGTGTGTGTGTGTATGTGTGTGTGCGCGTACGTGTGTGTGTGTGTGTGTGTATGTGTATGTATGTGTAGGCGTGTCAAACCTGCGTCCTACCAGGCAAGCGACCCAAAGCGCTAACCACGGTGCCACGGCAACTGGTCTGTAACATGTTTTTTTTCTTTGCTTGGGAGAATGCATCGATATGAGGATTGACTAACCAATGACGAGGACAATCAAATTGGGTCACTATCGTTTCTTCGCATGTTTTCCAACTGTAAAACTCACTTCTTCCCTCCAATGGGCAGCTCTAGTGGAAATCCAACAGGCAATCTCAATTTCCTTCAGATGACAAGCTTCCCTGTGGGAATGTTGGGGGAGGGGGTGGGAGGGCCTGTCAGTATAAAATAGCATCCCCACATTCTGGAAGTTCTGTGCTAGGAATTCCTTCTTTTCTATCCCTCTCTGTGTTTCTTTCTTGTTTCTTTTCTTCCTGTCACCTTCTTTTTGTCTATAAAATCTGTTTCTGCCTACTTAGACCATTCTCCTGCCCTTTTTTTCCCAGAAAGAATAACAGTTCTCTCCCGCGCCAAAGTCGGATGCGCTGGTCCTCTCTTGTCAGTCAGGTGTTTATAGGCGGCACACTGCAAGTTGGCACATTAGTTGCTGTTCGAGCGTACGACAAAGAAGAACAAGAAGAACAAGAAGAACAAGAAGGAGAACAAGACCAAGAACAAGAAGAACAAGAACAACAACAAGAAGAAGAACAAGAAGAAGAACAAGAACAAAAAGATCAACAAGAACAGCAACAAGAACAAGAAGAACACGAAGAAGAACAAGAGCAACAAGAAAAAGAACAAGAACAAGAATAAGAACAATAACAACAAGAGCACGACACCATTGCTCTTAACAACTTGGTCCATTTACAGTATCGTTATGATTCGTTGGGGACCTGGAAGGGATTCACGGCTCCTGTTAAATAATGCAGCATCATAAGTGATGTTGTGGAGAGAATGGGAGAGACAGAAACATATTGCTGGATCGTTTTTTTAATGACATTATTGCTGGGTTGTTTTTTAATAACTACATTGCTAGATTGTTTTTTTAATAACTATATTGCTGGATTGTTCTTTAATAACTATATTGCTGGATTTTTTTAAATAACTATATTGCTGGATTGTTTTTAATAACTATATTGCTGGATTGTTTTTTAATAACTATATTGCTAGATTGTTTTTTTGATAACTATATTGCTGGATTGTTTTTTAATAACTATAATGCGTGATTGTTTTTAATAACTATATTGCTAGATTGTTTTCAATAACTATATTGCTGGATTGTTTTTAATAACTATATTGCTGGATTGTTTTTTAATAACTATATTGCTAGATTGTTTTTTTGATAACTATATTGCTGAATTGTTTTTTAATAACTATATTGCGTGATTGTTTTTTAATAACTATATTGCTAGATTGTTTTCAATAACTATATTTCTGGATTGTTTGTAATAACTATATTGCTGGATCGTTTTTTTCATAACTATATTGCTGGATTGTTTTATTAAATAACTATATCGCTGTATTGTTTTTTTTTAAATAACTATATTGCTGGATTGTTTTTTAATAACTATATTGCGTGATTGTTTTTTAATAACTATATTGCTGGATTGTTTTTGATAACTATATTGCTGGATTGTTTTTTAATAACTATATCGCTGTATTGTTTTTTAATAACTATATTGCTGGATTGTTTTTTAATAACTTTATTGCTGGATTGTTTTTAATAACTATATTGCTAGATTGTTTTCTAATAACAAATATTGCTAGATTGTTTTAATAACTATATTACTAGATTGTTTTTAATAACTATATTGCTAGCTTGTTGTTTAATTACTATATTTCTAGATTGTTTTTAATAACTATGTTGCTGGATTGTTGTTTAATGACTATATTTCTAGATTGTTTTTAATAACTATGTTGCTGGATTGTTGTTTTTTAATAACTATCAGCAAAGCTCAGGTTGCTGCACATGATACTATATTTTCTGGGTGGCTGTCTAGACGAATATCAACGGAATGATAACAAGGAAATACCAGAGGTAGGCGTGTATGGATTGTTATTACTAATGTACATACGAGACGCCATTGTTTGCTCGTGTGTTTGTCATTAAGGTTAGATGCAAATGTGTGTGTACACATATATACGCGCGTGTGTGTGTATGCATACACGCTCGAAGCTCGCACATACGCAAACACATACACTCGTACGCACGCTTGCAAGTTTGCACACATACGCGCGCATACACATACTCGTCCCTGCGCGATCGTGCAGGTACATCACACACACACACACACACGCCACACACACACACACGCACACACACACACACACACACATACACACGCACTCACGCATGCTCAAACACATATGCGCAGAAATGTACACACGAACATAACGCAATCACGCACGCACACAAACGTACACACTTTGATTTTAGACACTTGTGCCATCGAAGTCGTCTTTTTTATACTTTTCATCATCCATTTCAATCCATTTTCCTTT
>CM054141.1:48292132-48294632 GCA_028751875.1 Rapana venosa | reverse complement strand
TTGTGTTGTATTGTATTTATTGTATTGTGTTGTATTTCACTGTATTGTATGGTGTTATATTGTATTGCATTGTATTGTATTGTATTCTATACTACTTTCAGTCACGGCAGTTTTCTTTGTGAAAAATCGGAGCTGTTCTCCTCGGGGAGAAGAGTACGTCTTGACAAGAGCAGTGCCACTCGCGCATTTCTTTCCTTCCTGTCAGTATGGCCATTTGTTTTGCCGACATGACTGGCTGTTTCTACAGAATCTTGACAGGGACAACTCCTTGTTGCACACGGGACCTTGCTTTATCCTCTCATCCAAAGACTAATAGTAATAATAATAATGTATATATGTTTGTCCGTCGTGTCCGACGATGACCTCCAAAACAGCAGAGGAGGCAGCTGCTGTTTTGGAAATTGGGCAGAAATTTTATTATAGTGGAGATGCCTTGCCCACAGTACATCCCCACTCTCTCGGCCAAGTGGGCATAAGGACAGTCAGCGTTGGAAATGTTCTCCAAAGGCCAACCATCCCCCAGGGCTGCAGCACATAAGGACTGTGCGAGTCAAGCCTCCTAGTCAGACTCATAGTCGATCACTAAAGACTTAAGCTGCAAAGTGGAATTCTATGAGTGGAAAAGCCATTGGTCATACAGCTTCTCACTTTGCTGTTGCCCCCAGCGTCAATGGTTTAATCAAGAACTGTGATAAATGCCCATAATAATGTATGGTATTTATATAGCGCTGAATCTTGTAAAGCAAACAAATCGAAGCGCTTGCATTCAAATAATAATAATAATAATAAATGGAATTTATATAGCGCTATATCTTGTAAAAAAACAAAACAAATCAAAGCGCAAATCATTTACCCACATGCAATCTTCCACAAAATATTAGCATTATCAAATTTATGCTTATAAACACGCACGCACGCACGCACGCACACACTCACAAAAACGCGCGGGCGCGTACACGCGCACACACACACACACACACACACTACACACACACACATACACACACACACAACACACACACACACACACACACACACACACACACACACACACACACACACACACACACACACACCACGTTTGGGTAGGGTAGTGGAGCTGAGGGTGGCTGTTAAAAAGTAGGAACAGACATGAGGGGAAGACATCAGATGGGAAATAAGTGCGCTTTTGAGGCGAACACTTGATGATGAGACTAACACCCAGACCACCACTCAAAGTATAGCGGATAGGGGGGGGGGGGGTGTTGAAGCTCGGGGTTAGAACAGAGAATTGAACCTGCTACATCTCACTCCTTCTGATGAGACTATAAACCGAGGCCCCGTGTGCGAACGCACGCAGAACATCTTGCGCACACATTAAATCCTGTTCCGCTTTTCGTAAGAGTAGGCCATTGTGTGCCGGTGGGAACGGATGGCAAAATTTACAAAACCACATACACACGGGGACTAGATGTAAAAAAAAAAAAAGCACATAAGTGCTTATTCCATTATCCTCGATATAAAACAATAAATAAATAAATAAAAATAAATAAATAAATAGACCACCGATCTACGTTTGTCCATTTTGGTGAATGGAAGATCTAGTCCAGGGTTAGTTTTTGAAGAAGTGTGGGTGGGGGGGGGGATTAAATTTTGTCTTGGTGGGGGGGGGGGTAAATTTTGTCTTGGTGGGGGGGGGGTAAATTTTGTCTTGGAGGTTGACAATACGTTTGTGATACTGTGCTGGAGTTTATTTTCAGAGAAGAAGAAAAAAAAAGTGGACAGATTCAGCGGCGTTGTCTGGCCCCAGTGTTCTAGAGGAATATGATGAGAACTCTGGAAGATATATAAATAAATAAATTTCTTGTGTGGAGCGTTCAAGGTTGCCTGACGTGGCCTGGGAGTAGGGGTAGGGGTAGGGGTGGGGGGGGGGGGGTAAGAGTAATGTAGTTTGGGGAATGAGGGGGCCGATGAGTGCAGGAGAGGGGGGTGTGGGGGTTGGCGGGGACGGGGGGGGGGGGGGGGGGAGGAGAAAAAGGAGAGTGGGTGATGGTTTAAATGATGCATGAGCCTGTCCTACAAAGTTCTGAAGCGTGTATATCGAAGTTTTTGCATTAGCGATTGTGTGATAATGTGTGTGTGTGTGCGTACGTGCGTTCGTGTATGTGTGTGTGTGTGTGTGTGTGTGTGTGTGTGTGTGTGTGTGTGTGTGTGTGTGTGTGTGTGTGTGTGTGTGTGTGTGTGTGTGTGTGTGTGTGTGTGTGTGTGTGTGTGTGTGTGTGTGTTTAACGTCCATCCACAAAAAGTGATTTTAGACGCGTGGTGTGTGTGTGTGTGTGTGTGTGTGAGTGTGTGTGGTTGTTTTCTGGCTTGAATTGATATGAATATATGCAATGTACTGAACACTTTCTTTTTTTTTTAATATCTGTTAACAAAATGTTGGGCGCACATTCCTAGAATTTTCTTTATTAAACATTTGCTTAGTTTGTATAGAATGAAAGTAAGACTGTTTTTCTGTTTT
>CM054141.1:48204632-48289632 GCA_028751875.1 Rapana venosa | reverse complement strand
AGATAGATAGATAGATAGATAGATAGATAGATAGATAGATAGATAGATAGATAGATAGATATGATAGATAGATAGATCGATGGATGGATGGGTGGGTGGGTGGGCGGGCGGGCGGGCAGGCAGGCAGGCAGGCAGGTAGGTAGGTAGACAGACAGACAGACAGACAGACAGATAGATAGATAGATAGATAGATAGATAGATAGATAGATAGATAGATAGATAGATAGATAGATAGATAGATAGATAGATAAAGAGAGAGAGATAGGTAGATAGAAGGTAGATAGATAGATAGATAGACAGACAGACAGACAGACAGATAGATAGATAGATAGATAGATAGATAGATAGATAGATAGATAGATAGATAGATAGATAGATAGATAGTAGTTGTAAAGGATAGATAGATAGTCAGACAGACAGACAGATAGATAGATAGATAGATAGATAGATAGATAGATAGATAGATAGATAGATAGATAGATAGATAGATAGATAGATAGATAGATAGATAGATAGATAGATTCATATTGTTACGGTAGATAGATAGATAGATAGATAGATAGATATAGATAGATAGATAGATAGATAGATAGATAGATAGATAGATAGATAGATAGATAGATAGATAGATAGATAGATAGATAGATAGGTGGGTGGGTGGGTGGGTGGGCGGGCGGGCGGGCAGGTAGGTAGGTAGGTAGGTAGGTAGACAGACAGACAGACAGACAGACAGACAGACAGACAGACAGATAGATAGATAGATAGATAGATAGATAGATAGATAGATAGATAGATAGATAGATAGATAGATAGATAGATAGACAGATAGATAAAGAGAGAGAGATACGTAGATAGAAGGTAGATAGATAGATAGATAGACAGACAGACAGACAGACAGACAGACAGACAGATAGATAGATAGATAGATAGATAGATAGATAGATAGATAGATAGATAGATAGATAGATAGATAGATAGATAGTAGTTGTAAAGGATAGATAGATAGTCAGACAGACAGACAGACAGACAGATAGATAGATAGATAGATAGATAGATAGATAGATAGATAGATAGATAGATAGATAGATAGATAGATAGATAGATAGATAGATAGATAGATAGATAGATAGATAGATAGACAGATAGATAAAGAGAGAGAGATACGTAGATAGAAGTAGATAGATAGATAGATAGACAGACAGACAGACAGACAGACAGAAGATAGATAGATAGATAGATAGATAGATAGATAGATAGATAGATAGATAGATAGATAGATAGATAGATAGATAGATAGATAGATAGATAGTAGTTGTAAAGGATAGATAGATAGTCAGACAGACAGACAGACAGACAGATAGATAGATAGATAGATAGATAGATAGATAGATAGATAGATAGATAGATAGAAGATAGATAGATAGAAAAGATAGATAGATATGATAGTAATTTAAAGGATAGATAGATAGATAGACAGACAGACAGACAGACAGATAGATAGATAGATAGATAGATAGATAGATAGATAGATAGATAGATAGATAGATAGATAGATAGATAGATAGATAGATAGATAGATAGATAGATAGATATTTATAGGTGAATGAGTACAGGAAAGGCAGTGCAGATAGATAGATATAGATAGATAGATAGATAGATAGATAGATAGATAGATAGATAGATAGATAGATAGATAGATAGATAGATGTGAATGAGTACAGGAGAGGCAGTGCAGGAGACAGCAGCAGGGAAGAGGAGGGAGGGGGGAGTGCAGAAACTGTCAGGAAGTCCAATCATTTGGCAATACAGCCACATCTAGCCAACCAATACGTTCAATCAATACAGTGCAGGGGAGAGAATGAGGGTGGGGAGTCAAGAATTATATTTTCTACTTGCTTTTGCTTTTGGTAAGTTTTTTTGTTCTTGTTTTTGTTTTGTGGTTGTTTGTTTGCTTGCTTTCTTTTTCGATTGCAACATGGTAGATTTTGATATGTGAATTTTTGTTTTTATTCCTTCTTTGAAATCTGTAGAGTTTTGCTATTGATCATGTAAAAACCGTGATTGCGTAATAACTGTAAATAAAGGGAAAAGGAAATAAAGAGTTTAGTAAACATGTTTCCTTGCGTTTTATTTTCTTTTGGGGGTGGTTTATTTCAACAGAACAAATGGAGGTTTTTTATTGTATTTCTGGCTATTATAAAAAATGAAAGCTTTCAAACTAATTCTCAAAAAATATCCAGCACAGATTACTTTATTCCACCTTTGTGAATATCAGAAAAACACTTTTTTTTACCAGAGTTTTTTCTTTAGCTGTACACTCTACAACAGAACTGGTGGCGTTTGTTGTTACCATTGTTGTTTTCTCTTTTGGGGTTGTTTTTGTTGTTAATTTGTTTTTGTTTTTGTTGTTGTTGTTGTCCCTCGGCTAGAGCTCAGAGGTTAACCAAGGGGGAGTTTGCGAACTTTTTTTTAAACCACCATCAAGGTAGCCGCATTCCGACTTCGGGAATACAGAATTGTTTAAACCAGCTGCATACAAAATAATAATATATATATCAACTGGTACGTTGCTGAAAGTACTTACAATACTTTGCTCACAAATCATAATGTGAGGATTATCATTGCTACATGGCTTCATTATAGGCCTTCCCTGGAGTAGGTCAGTGATAAGACCATAGCAGGTGACAGAACCGAGAAATCTTCTTCTTCTTCTTCTCTTCTTCTCATCCTCCTTCTTCTTTTTCTTCTTCTTCATTGAACGCTCAGACAGCAGCTGCAGTATAAGAAAGCAACTATATTGTTCATTACATTATCTTTGTTGAAACTTCAGGTGAGATTTGGGAGGCAATGGATGTCTCTTTCCCCGCAGGAAGATTTCTTCTGTTTAAATGTGAAAAAAATTATTCTCTGCAGTGATAAACCACTTGCAAGACTGATGAGTTCACGAGATGACAGAATGTTAAAAACCGCATACATACGGGGACAGGATGTAAAAAAGCACATAAGTGCTTATTCCATTATCCTCGATATAAAAGAATAAAAGAAAAAGAATTTTTTAAAAACGTCAGGCAGGCAAAACAAAGCTATCACTTGATGCAGTACTGTTATTAAACTCCCTCAAGTATGAACTAAAATGAAGCTGTGCACTGATAATAACGGTGAAATTCTGAAGCAATCAGAATCAACTATCTGTCAACAACTTGCTATTTAGAATGAATATCTTGATCCTGTTTGACGTCCAAACTCCATGTTATAAAAACCAGGTTTTATTAGCCCACAAGACCACATTCATTTCTGGGTGGTTGTTTGTTGTTGGGTTTTTTTAATAAAATGCGAAGTTTACAAATTCCAATCCGTAAACTCTAACCATAAATTAGTTGTAAACAATGATAGATAGGTAGATAGATAGATAGATAGATAGATAGATAGATAGATAGATAGATAGATAGATAGATAGATAGTAATTGTACACTATAGATAGATAGATAGATAGATAGATAGATAGATAGATAGATAGATAGATAGATATTTGTTGGTGAATGAGTACAGGAGAGGCAGTGGAGGAGACAGCAGCAGGGAAGGGGGGGGGGGGGTGAGGAGTGCAGAAACTGTCAGGATGTCCAATCATTTGGCAATACAGCCACATCTAGCCCACTACTACGTTCAATCAATACAGTGCTGGGTGAGGGGGTGGGGGGGCGTTAAAGTCCCCGGGGAAATAAATCGAACAAAAAACTTTCCTGTTGAGAATTTGGCTGGACAGATTTACAGATTACACATTAACAGTGAAGTGAGGAATTGCCACAACGCTAACTTTGGAGTAACGTCACTACCTCAAAATTGACGTCACACCTTACGTGCAAGCCCTGACTTTAGCGAGAGTTCGTGTTATACTAAGCCCACTTCTTTTTTTGTGTGAGGGGGGGTTGGAGGGAGGGGATTGTACGTTCCTCGGCTAGAGCTCCGAAGTTCACCAATAGAGAGATTTTTGCCAATGAAACCGTTTTTTTGCCTACCATAAGGTACTTACATTCTGACTTTTCGGGATGCTGTTTTAACACGACACTAGTGTGTATGCAGTGGGGTTATTTGTTTGGGTTTTTTGGGGGGAGGGGGTATATTTTTGTAATTCATTCTTAACGGCACGAATGGCCTACTCTTCAAACAAAAGACAGAATGGGTAGATTAACCTAATTACTGTGTACGCAAGGGTTCCGCGTGTGTTCACACACGGGACCTCGGTTTATAGTCTCATCCAAAGGACTTTCAGGGCAGTGGGGTCAGTACTGATGCTACGTCCAGGAGGAAAACCCCCTTGAAAGGGCGTCTCAGTAGCGGCTCGAACCCGGGCCGTCCTATGGCGAGCGCAACGCCTTAACCACTAGGCCATCCCGCCTCAATTTGTGTTTTTTTTCTTGTATGTTTTCTGAGTAATGCATTCTGCAAACTCCACACAAATGGTCCATTTGCTGTGGAAAAGCCTGGTGGGTGGTGGGGAGCGCACAATATCGAATTAGTGTAGAAAATGATGTGCACGACTCGTCACATATACTAAACACATACACACACACGACCAGTGTAGGCACAGCAGAGATGAGCTGGGAAGCAGCAGGAGGCAGCAACAGCCGTGCTGATAAAGTAATACACACTGCATACACACGGGGACTGGATAAAAAAAAGCACATGAGTGCTTATTCCATTATCCTCGAAATAAAAGAATAAATAAATAAATACAATGGGAACTACCACCTACACACACAACACACACACACACACACACACACACCTTCCCTGCCGGTTTCATTTCCTGCAGGTGAGTGATGGTGATGGTGACTGATTGGCAAGATGAATAGTGAACAGGAAAGTACCAGGGACTCACACGTGTAGTATACAAGGAACAAGCGCGTTGGATTGCATGCATACATGCACGCGCAGGTGTGTGCGTCCATGAACACGCGCACGCGTATGTACCCACACACGCCTGCACACGATTAATTACATACGTACGTGCGTGCACACTACTCTCTCTCTCTCTCTCTCTCTCTCTCTCTCTCTCTCCTCTCTCTCTCTCACGCTTGGCATTAGCAGACGACATTTTATTAGGCTGACTGGAGGGCTGGCTGACTGACTGACTGACCAGATGTGACAACCCACAAGCCATAATGCCTTGACATTTCAGAGCAAACATACATGCTGGGGAAAATAATAAATGAGGTTCTGGCTTTTGTGTTTGCTGGGTTTGGGATTTGTTTTGTTTTGTTTTGACTTCTTCTTCTCTCATATACTTAAAGCAACAACTGCCAAAACTCCTCTGGATGGTAGGCTTTGTCTTGAAAAATAGAGAGAACGACCTTACCCAACAACAATTTAAGTTGCAGTACTTCTAAGCCAGCTGTAACAGTGCGAAATGTTTCATAAATGCTGACCCACATTTACCCCAAAAAGAAATCCACTCAATCCTAAACACTAAGCCTTCTCAAATCCTCAGAGCATACCAAGAACTAGTTTTCAAGTTACAGCAACTACACTCAAACATAGGTGTGAAGGCAGGATCCTTACCGTGCATAATTGATCTTCTACATGCCTTTATACAGAAAAAGAATTTAGAGTACTCACATAAGCATTGCTTGTCGTACTCACCGCATGTATTGGTGCTATGTTGTTCTGAAATAATAATTTTTTGTTTAAACAAAAAGAATTAATGCACTGCCAAGTCTGCTCAGAAGCTGATCGGGAGCACCTTTAAAACAAATCCACCAGGTGTTTACAGAAATTCAAACTTGCGGTTAGAACTAAAGGACCGTTAGCATCAGACATCCTATCCACAAAGCTGCTGCACAAGTTCAAAGGGAATAACACCGTGTGGTGTCTCAACGACAATCACTATCACTTTGCTGATACTTTGACGCCAATCCTCCCTCTATGCATACACAAAGGAAGGAAAGGGCTGGCGCTCAGATCTGATGAGAACAGGCTGCAAGAACCCATATTGGCGCTGCTCTTGTGGCCACGCGCTCTCCCTGGGGAGAGCAGCCCGAATTTCACGCAGAGAAATCTGCTGTGACCTAAAGTGGTATGAAAATGAAGACAATGACAAATGTGTTGTCTCGGTTTACAGAAGTCGATGAGGACATAATCTAATGTCGTAAGAACCCCCATTTTGTTCTGAGACTACCAACTGAAGCTGTTCTCTATTTTTCCACGAGTAACATAGATCTGCCAGAAGTTAATCAGCTTGAAAAATTCCCAGAAACATGAAGGAGATACCCACCTTGTGGACAATAGGCGACACACAATGTGCAGCTGCGCGATATCCATCTTGAACTACCAGTCTTGTCTTCAGTATCCTTGTTTCCCATTTTTAAGTACTAAATTTCCCCTGATACACTACCTCTGGAACTCTCGTCTAGCAATCTAAAAACCTCAGCAAGATTCAATCTGACAATGATGAACCCCTGAGTACTGACTGGGCTACAATAATATTAAACATATTTTTGTGATGCTTATTCGTGTGCCTTTACAGAGAGAGGGGGGTGGAGAGAGAGAGAGAGAGAGAGAGAGACACACACACACAATTGACACAATTTTATTGCTATTTAGCGATCAAGCCATATAGCGCTGTAGCGCGGTAACAACGATATCGAACGCGACGCGATTACAATGACATGGAAACCATGGCAGTAGTGGTATGTACATCAAGATTCGATACATTATTGTCTGTGTCTCAAGTGTCCCAATTTTCAAACCAGCCTTTCCTTTTCCAATCTACAGCCAGCGAAGTCAGCCCATGTAAGACTGGATCAGGTCCCGAAGATGATGTAACTCCTGCTCAGCACTCGCCACCACTGTCGCTGTGTGTTGTGTGTTAGTACACTGTTTCCCTTTACGAAGTCTGGCAAGCCTGACACGTTCTTCTGGCAACATGTTTTTCTCTTCTTGCTTGATGTACCAGAACACACACTTAAGATTCCTTGCCAGGATCTCCATTCCAAGAGTATTCCAGGGTGATGTCATCTGATTCACACATCACAATGTTTTGATCAACCGAACTATGTACCACCACCTTTCGAAACCGTGTGTTTCTCTTGCTGTCCCTTAATCTACGCTGCACACGTTTGTCAGTTAGAGTAGACACATACTGTTTCACAATACCAGTATGAGAGTCATCCACTGTGCAGTCAACTGTTTGTTCTTCGTCCACATCAGACAACTCAGGAGACACACCGATCTTACTGTCTGTTGCTGGTTCACACAGCAAATCAAGAGAATCTAGTGTGGCTGGGACATTCACTGCACTGTCAACACACAGCTCTGTGTACACACTGGCTTGTTTTGATTCAGCATCCACTCTCTCACGATGCAGGGAGTCACTGTCAGACAACACCGGCTCTTCCAAAACACTGTCCTTGTCACACTGACTTACCTGTCTTTCTTGATGTTGTTTACTTCTTTGGACGTCACGACCGGATTTGGGAAGGGCACTTCTTGCGAAAATACTGAACTCGCGAATTACGATTCAGCACTGGGTCGGCCATTTCTGTTGATACTGACTTGTCAACTGGCTTCAGTCGCAAGACGAAGACAACGCTGCCGCTCTCCCCCGCGACTTTCCAGCTCTATAGGACGTTGTCGATCAGCAGGGCATTTAAAGTTGCCACTACAGTTGCTGGAAGGCCAGTAACTGACATTTTGAAGCTTAAATGCAAAAATTTGCAGCAGCTTCACGCCGTCCGACGAGAGAGAGAGAGAGAGAGAGAGAGAAGAGAGAGAGAGAGAGAGAGAGAGAGAGAGAGAGAGAGAGAGAGAAGGAGGGAAGCAGAAAAAGAAGAAGAAGAAGAAATCCAAAACAAACAAAACAAAACAAGTCCAAAACCAAGCAAACACAAAAACGCCAGAAACTCACCAATTATTTTTCCCAGCCTGTATGTTAGCTCTGAAATGTCAGAGCATTACAGCCTCTGGGTTGTCACATCTGGTCAGTCAGTCAGTCAGTCAGCCCGTCAGTCAGCCTCATAAAATGTCTGCTAGAGCCAGGCCTGTCTGAAGAGCCCACCTACAATAAGGAAAGAGAGTGGGGGGGGGGGGGGGGGGGGGGGGGGGGTGGGGATAAAGAGGAGAGAGAGATAGACACAGACAGACAGACAGACAGAGATTGGGAGAGAGTGGTGGAAAGGGAGAGAGGGGGAGAGAGAGACAGAGTGGTGGAGAGACTGGGGGGAAAGAGAGATTTGTATTCTTTTATTTTAATAATAATAATAATAATAATAATGTATGGAATTTATATAGCACTGAATCTTGTATAGCAACAAATCAAAGCCTCAGATTTTTTTTTAATGTCGAGGATAATGGAATAAACACTCATGTGCTTTTTTTTCATCCAGTCCCTGTGTGTATGCAGTTTTGTCAATTTTGTCACCTGTTTCCCACCGGCACACAATGGCCTACTCTTCCGAAAAGCGAAACGGGTTTTAACTTGTGCGCAAGATGTTCTGCGTGCGTTCGCACATAGGACCTCGGTTTTAGTCTCATCTGAAGGACTTTTGGAGAGAGTGGAGTCGGCACTGATGTTAACTCCAGAGGAGGGAGAGAGGGGAGAGGGAGGCGGAAGAGGGAGAGAGAGATAGAGAGAGGGGGTAGAGAGGGGGGGGGGGACAGAAGAAGAAGAAGAAGAAGAAGAAGAAGAAGAAGAAGAAGAAGAAGAAGAAGAAGAAGAAGAAGAAGAAGAAGAAGAAATCCAAAACAAAACAAGACAAAACAAAACAAAACAAATCCCAAAACCAAGCAAACACAAAAATGCCAGAAACTCACCAATTATTTTCCCCAGCCTGTATGTTAGCTCTGAAATGTCAGAGCATTACAGCCTCTGGGTTGTCACATCTGGTCAGTCAGTCAGTCAGTCAGTCAGCCCGTCAGTCAGCCTCATAAAATGTTGTCTGCTAATACCAGGCGTGTCTGAAGAGCCCACCCACAATCACGAGAGAGAGAGAGAGAGAGAGAGAGAGAGAGAGAGAGAGAGAGAGAGAGAGAGAGAGAGAGAGAGAGAGAGGAGAGAGAGAGAGAGAGAGAGAGAGAGAGGATAGAGAAGAGATGGAGAGAGAGGGGGAAGAGAGAGAGAGGAGAGAGATAGAAATGGAGAGAGAGAGGGAGGGAGAGACGGAGGGGATGGAGAGAGAGAGAGAGAGATGGAGAGAGAGAGGGAGGGAGAGAGGAGGGGATGGAGAGAGAGAGAGAAAGAGAGAGGGCAAAGACGAAGAAATGGCAAAAAAAATATTAGTGAAGATAGAGTATGCTGAAATCAGAAATAGGAAAAAGTGGGGGCTGGGAGTAGGGGTGGGGATGAGGTACATCATATTCCTGTTTCTGATAGAAAGGTTATATAGCCAAAGGAAGCGCTGAAAGTTCTTCTGGTATTTTTTTCTTCTGTCCCTATGTGTGTGTGTGTGTGTGTGTGTGTGTGTGTGTGTGTGTGTGTGTGTGTGTGTGTGTGTGTGTGTGTGTGTGTGTGTGTGACTTTTCTCTCTCTCTCTCTCTCTCTCTCTCTCTCTCTCTCTCTCTCTCTCTCTCTCTCTCTCTCTCTCTCAGGTATGCTGTATTTATTGAAAATTTTAATGTAAGAGAAATATCAACTTAAATCTAATTACCAAGTCATGAAAACTTTCCTTGCTAAAATTATTGTATACAATAAACAACTCAAATCTCACTCACACACACACACACACACACACACACACACACGCATGCTCGCACGCACGTGCGCGCGCGCGCACGCACACAGACACACACACACACACACACACACACACACACACAGATGTTCTGCCAGTATTCACACACTAAGCCTCGGTTTATAGTCTCATCCTAAGGTCTTTGATATTCAGTTCGATTTTCTCTTCAAACTGGGAAGAAAGGGCAAGGCTGGGAATCGAACCCAGAACCTCACGGTTTGCTTGTTAGGCAGGTGAACGTCTTCATTTAACCGTCCTGCCACCATCCTTCTTAGGCAACAGTTCAACATGATAAGAGTTGATTCTCTACCCTGATCCTGTATCCTTACCAACAAGACTTTTTCTTTCGTCCCAATGTTGATTTGTATGCGCATTCCCGTAGTTCATTTTAATATAAATGAATTGTAGAAACAAAAAATAGCCAGCGGGCACCCAAGGATTGACCAGCTTCTTCAGTCCTGCAGTCGATGAAGCATCCAATTCAACCATTATTGTTTACAGCCCCCCGACCACAGAGCCCACATCAGGGCTATCACCTTGCTAGTGGTTCAAGTTTAAATGAAAATTGTGCAGTTACGTACAGGCTAAACCACCTAGATGAAAGACCAACACTACAGTCGCTCCTCCTCGTATCAACACCCTAGCCAACCGTAGTGGTCAAACCAAACTTGGCAGTGAAGTACTTGCAAATGATGAGGGGTAGCATATATGGGGCATTCTACAGGTAGTGAGGCCTGGCAAAAACTAAAATAGCATTCAAAACTGTCTGAATCGAGCCTTCAAATCTGTCTGAACTGAGCCTTCGAAAACAATCTGTCTAAACCGACTCCTTAAACTGTCTAAACAAAGCCTTCAAAACCCTCTGACCCGAGCCTTCAGATCTGTCTGAACCGACCCTTTAAATATGTCTGAACATAGCCTTCAAAACTGTCTGAAATGAGCCTTCAAAACTCCCCTGAACTGAGCCTTTAAAACTGTCTGACCCTACCCTTCAAAACTGTCTGAACCTACCCTTCAAAACTGTCTGACCCTACCCTTCAAAACTGTCTGACCCTACCCTTCAAAACTGTCTGACCCTACCCTTCAAAACTGTCTGAACCTACCCTTCGTACCCTTCAAAACTGTCTGAACCTACCCTTCAAAACTGTCTGAACCTACCCTTCAAAACTGTCTGAACCTACCCTTCAAAACTGTCTGACCCTACCCTTCAAAACTGTCTGAACCTACCCTTCAAAACTGTCTGAACCTACCCTTCCTACCCTTCAAAACTGTCTGAACCTACCCTTCAAAACTGTCTGAACCTACCCTTCAAAACTGTCTGAACCTACCCTTCAAAACTGTCTGACCCTACCCTTCAAAACTGTCTGAACCTACCCTTCAAAACTGTCTGAACCTACCCTTCAAAACTGTCTGAACCTACCCTTCAAAACTGTCTGAACCTACCCTTCCTACCCTTCAAAACTGTCTGAACCTACCCTTCAAAACTGTCTGAACCTACCCTTCAAAACTGAAACTACCCTTAAAAACTGTCTGACACTACCCTTCAAAACTGTCTGACCCTACCCTTCAAAACTGTCTGAACCTACCCTTCAAAACTGTCTGACCCTACCCTTCAAAACTGTCTGAACCTACCCTTCAAAACTGTCTGAACCTACCCTTCAAAACTGTCTGAACCTACCCTTTAAAACTGTCTGAACTTACCCTTCAAAACTGTCTAAACCATGCCTTTTAAAACCGTCTGATCTGAGCCTTCAAAACCCTCTGAAATTTCGCTGTTGTTGTTTCCCCAGTTGAACACTCTGGGGGTAACCCAGAATGTACACTCTGACTCACTCATCTCATCTGAGAATCACTGTGAGATTGAAATTGCACAGTGAATGAGAAATTTGCGAGTATGACTGGGTGGGGTGTTTTTTTAAGTATCTCGCCATATAGGAAGCCATACTCCGACTTCAGATGATTTTGCTCTCCTTTAAAGGAGAGTGCAGGTTGGTATGCTAAGAGCTTGTCCTGGCTGAAGGCAATCTCAACACATTTTATAACATAACAACATTTTAGTGTAGGCCTTGGCAATTAACTGACATCAATAACTGACACAGCTTTTGGCCTGGACCAAAACCCCTCTGAAATGAGCTTTCAGATCCGTCTAAACTGAGCCCTCAAAATCGCCTGAACAGAGCCTTTAAAAATCGTTTCAACAGATCCTTCACAACCTCTGAGCTGAGCCTTCAAACCGGCTAAACAGAGCCTTTAAAACCCATCTAAACAAAGCCTTCAAAAACCATCTGCACAGAGCCATTAAAAAACCGTCTTAACAGAGCCTTCAAAATCGTCTGAACAGAGCCTTCAAAACCGTCTGAACGGACCCTTTAAAAATTGTCTGAGCTGAGCCTTTAAAAACCGTCTTAACAATGCCTTCAGAACAGAGCCTTCAAAACGGAGGAAACGGACCCTTCAAAAGTGTCTGGGCTGACGTGTCAAGTGTTTAAACGTAATAAAACTGTTTGAAAAGCTCCCGTGTTTTGTGAGCCTTGACAAAGAGATTCCATGTCCTATCCTCATTTACGTGTCCGACGGAATTGATTTGGAAATGTTGTTTATACGTAATAGCGCCATCTGGCCAGTTTTATTGTCTGGTTCCCTCCTCTTGATAAAATGCACACCCACTTACGTTTCCAATTTTTGTGTTGTATGCAAATTGCAAACTGGTGCAGCTGCCTCCCTCCTCTCCCTCTCTGTCTCTGTCTCTTGTCTTTCTGTCTTTCTTGGTCAAACTAATATAATACAGATATATAACATGAATATATATAATGTATAAAACTATTATATATTTCTGTATGTATATATGTATATGATACTATATCTTTCTGCCCACTTGTCTATCTGTCTGTCTGTCTGTCTGTCTGTCTATCTATCTGTCTGTCTGTCTAATTTATCTATCTTTTTATCTGTCTGTTTATCTATTTATCTGTGTCTATCTATCTATCTATCTTTATCTTTTTGATTGATTATATGATTGGATTGGATTGCTTTTTAACTAGAAAAACATTGAATATAATTACATAATGTTCTACTTTCAACTATACATGTGAATTATAGCGCGCGCGTGCATATATGTGTCTGTGTGCGCGTGCGCGCGCGCCGCGTATGTGTGTGTGTGTGTGTGTGCGTACGCGCCTGTGTGTGAGTGTGTGTTCTTTTTAATTCTCCCTTTCTTTTTATTCTTTTATTTCGATGATTACGGAATAAGCACTCAAGTAGGTTTTTTTTACGTCAGTTTCCGTATGGGTGCTGTTTTGTATATTTTGTCATCCGTTGCCACAAGCATAAATGGCCTACTCTTCCGAAAGGCGGAACAGGTTTTAACGCCTGTGCAATACGTTTTGTGTACATGGGCATAAGAGACCTATGTTTATAGCATTCTTTTTTTTCCATTCCTCGACTAGAACTCCGAAATACTAGAACCTAAAAAAGTAACAAATGAATCAATAAAGATTCACCAATGGTAAGATTGTTGCATAATTATGTGAACGTTCACCCTCCACCCCCACCCCCCACCCCAACCCCCATCTCTACCAATAAGGTAGCTGTATTACGACTTCGGGGATACAGTCGGGGAATTGAACCTACCAATTTTTTGCCAAGACAGTCGGGAGGTATCTCCCTCATCTTTCCTATTTGCAACTGTCGTGAGTTCTTTTGACGTGCACAAGTCCGTAAGCCCATGGGTCCGACTGGTTAAAGAGTCCCCTCTGAAGCGAGTTTCCCATCAAACTTGGAAGAAAGGGCAAAGCTGAGAATGGAACCCAGAACCTCACGGTTTTCTTGTCAGGCAAATAAACGTCTCCACTATCCTTGGACCGTAATTCTTATATTTTATTGTCTCAACAGCAGGACTTTCGGGGGAAGGGGAGCCGGCACTAGTGTTAACTTAGAGGGAATAAATCTCTCTTCAAGGGGCGTCTTGGTTTTGGCTGGTAGCTGGGCTCAAACCTTGGCTCGAACCCAGGTCATCAGATCACGAGCCCAACGCTCTAACCACCAGACTATCCTGTCCCCGAGCGTGTGTGTGTGTGTGTGTGTGTGTGTGTGTCTGTCTGTCTGTCTGTCTGTCTGTTTTTGTCTCTCTCTGTGTGCGTGTGTGCGTGCATGCGTGCGTTTCAGTCAGTGTGAGTGTGTGTCAGTACGTGTGTGTTTCGCCGTGGTGTGAAGGTACAAGCTGTGAGCTTGAAATCTATACAGCATTAAACATCACACGTAATCGCTTCCAGTTCATCGATACACAAGGCGGCTAACTTCTTTCTCCCCACAACAGAAGCAGGAATAAACAAACGAACAAACAAACACATGATAAATTGTTTTTCGTTCCTCTTCTAGATAGAGCTCCGAGGTTCACTAACGGTGAGAGTTTGCGTGTGCGACCGTGTGGTGTTTTTTTTAACCAACTATTAAGGTAGCCGCATTCTGACTTCGGGGATGGTATCAAAACACGACAAATGTGTGCATTGTGGGGGTGGGTTTTTTATTTTTATGTTGGCATCCATTCCTACCGGCACGAAATAGTCTACTCTTCAGAAAGGCTGAACGGGTTTTAAACCTGTTACGCAAGATGTTCTGCGTGCGTTCACACACGGAATCTCGGTTTATAATCTCATCCGAAGGACTTTGGGGTGAGTGGAGTCTGCTCTGATGTTAACTCCAGGGTAGAATTCCCTAAAAACGGGGTGCCTCTGTGGTGGCTCGATCCCTGGCCGTCAGATCACGAGCACAGCGCTCTAACCACTAGGCCATCCCTCCGCCCCTCAAAATGAATTAATATTAGAAGATTCAGCTCCTTCTTGTCTATTCTCTGCCTTCTTGGTCCATTCTCCTGCCTTTTCTTACAAAAAGACTTCAAAGATAACAACTCTCTCTCAAGCCGAAGTCGGATGCGCTAGGCCTGATTTGTCAGGTGTTTTTAACGGCAGCGTGACGCATTTTCGCTCATATGACAGACGACAATAAGTTGTTTTCTGAGCATTGGACAAAAAAAAAAGAAGAAGTTCCAACATTCCCTGCCCCGTACTAGTGATTTGGTGGTCTGCAAGTAGGCTTAACTCATCGGTCTAGACAGTCTAGCAGCGTTAGGTTTAATCTTGTCTGAGGCCCTTCTTCCCACCTCCCCCCCCCCCCCCCCCCCCCCCCCCTCCACCAACCCCCTCAATCCCTTCTTCATGCCCGCCTCCCCCCCCCCCCCCCCCCCCCCCCCCCCCCCCCCCCCCCCCCCCCCCCACCCCCCCCCCACCTTTCAATTCACAGCATCATCACAAGTGGTCTGGAAACTAGCTGTCCAGATAAGACCATAACTTGAGGTGCTATTGAAAATAATTCACGCATGCAAATTAAAGACCCCATAGCATCAATAGTGTCACTGATTTGCAAGATTCTGTGAGACCTGGAGAAGCTGTGTAAAAGGAGAAACAACTCCAGAAAATTTGTTGGTGGGGTTTTAAAAAAAAACTTTTTTAAAGTAGTTTACACTTGTTTTCCTAAACATATTGTGTATGTGTGTGCCACATGCCTGAGTTTTGGGTTTTGTTTTGTTGGGTTGGTTTTTTTTGCTTGAGGCACTGTCTCTTTTAGTGGTACCTGGGTACAGTGTTGCCCGCTAAGCTCTGTGAGTGTGGTGTGGTTTCTCTCTGTGTTGCTTGGTTTTGTCTGTGTTGTCTTTTACTCTCCCTGGCTCTTTCATGAGATGTCTGTGCTCTTTCCGTGTTGCCTGTGCTGTTTCTGTGTTGCTTAAAGTCTTTTGTGTTATTTATGGTGTTTCTGTCTTGTTCAAGGTCTTTCTGTGTTGCTTAACGTCTTCCTGTGTTGCTTAATGTCTTTCTGATTTTTCATTAAGGTCTTTCTGTGTTGCTAAAATTAAGGTCTTTCTGTCTGTGTTGCTTAAGGTGTTTATGTTTTTCGTTAAGGTCTGTCTGTGTTGCTTAAGGTCTTTCTATGTTGCTTAAGGTCTTTCTATTTTGCTTAAGGTCTTTCTGTGTTTCTTAAGGTCTTTCTATATTGCTTATGGTCTGTCTATATTGGTTATGGTCTTCTTGTGTTGCTTAAGGTCTTTTTGTGTTGCTTAATATCTTTCTGTGTTGCTTAAGATCTTTCTGTGTTGCTTAAGATCTCTCTGTGTTGCTTAAGATCTTTCTGTGTTGCTTAAGATCTTTCTGTGTTGCTTAAGATCTCTCTGTGTTGCTTAAGATCTTTCTGTGTTGCTCAAGATCTTTCTGTGTTGCTTAAGATCTTTCTATATTGTTTAAGATCTTTCTGTGTCACCTGGGGTTCTTTGTGTTGCCTTGGATCTTTGTATTGTCTGAGGTTCTTCATGCTACCCGTGGATCTTTGTGTTACCTGGGTTCCTATTGTTTACTTGGGTTTTGTTTTTTGCTTGGGCTCTTTGTGCTACCTTGGTTCTTTGTGTTACCTGGGTTCCTTTTGTGTTACCTGGTTCCTTCTGTGTTACCTGGGTTCCTTCTGTGTTACCTGGGTTCCTTCTGTGTTACCTGGGTTCTTTTTGTGTTACCTGGGCTCATTTTTTGTTACCTAGGCTGACTCTTTGTTGCTCCTCCATTTTAATGTTTTTACTCATTTTTAACCGCCAGGCTTAGTCTGCTTGATACAGGCTCAAGCTCACTCTTTGTTACTCAGGCTAAACCTTTGTTGTTTGAGCCCGTTGTTTTGTTTTACAAACCTGTTTTGTGTTGTGTATGATAATTCAATATTGTTGAGAATCGTTATTTGTTCTTCAGGCTCGTTTTGTGTTATCTATGATAATTGATTAATTGTCAAGATTCATTATTTGTTGTCAGGCCTTTTTTGTATTGTCTAGGATAATTCAGTGTTGTCTTGATTCATTCTTTCTTGTTATGGACCCTTCTGTATTATCTATACTAACCTCATATTGTCTATATTCAATATTTGTTATCCAGGCTGATTCAGTGCTGTCTAGGTTCATTTTCTGTTGTCTAGAATTTTCTTTGTTATCAATGTAAATTTTGGGTAGCCCAGATACATTTTGCGTTTCGTGATCAAACAGAAGCAGACAAAAGAGACTACTAAAAGAAGAAAAAAAAGACACACAGAGAAACAGACAGACAGTCAGACAGACAGACCAAGCAGACAGATAGGCCGGCAAGCAGGTGAACAGCCAAAAATATCCTAAGGAAAAAAAGCAGCCACAGTTTTGTGAACTGTTTAATAACACAGCTCAGAAACTGTCTATCTATCTATCTATCTGTCCCGTAGTCTGACGACCGTGGGGGCACCCTCAAAGACTCAACAACCAGTTCCCTCCATTCCTCTCTCTGTTCTGCCCTTCTCAGGGTTTTGTTGAGTTCTAGGCCTGTCCATTCGCTGATGTTATCCTCCCAGCTCTTCCTTGGTCTGCCTCTTCTTCTTCCTCCTTGGACAGTGCCTTGCAAAACTGTCTTTGTAATTCCTTGGGATCTTGTGACATGCCCATACCATTTAAGTTTACGCTTTTTCACGATCGTTAGAAGGTTCTCATAGGGTCCAATGGTTTGCTGGATTCTGTTATGCACGCTTTCGTTGCTTATGTGGTCTTTGTAGGAGATGCCAAGGAGTCTCCGAAAGCATCTCATCTCCACTGCCTGTACTCTTCTCTCCAAATCTGCAGTCAGGGTCCATGATTCACAGGCATACAGAAATATGGATATGACAAGGGAGCGCATTAGTCTGATCTTGGAGATAAGTGAGATATTCTTATCTCTCCAGATGGTGTTTAGTTTTGACAAAGCTGTTATTGTCTGTGCAGTCCTGCATACTACTTCTGGCTTGGATCCCTGGTCTGATACAATGGCTCCCAGGTACTTGAAGCTTTGAAACTGTTTCCAGCTTCTGGTCATTAACCCTGATATCAGTGCTAATGCCGTTGGTGTTATTAGTCATCAGTTTGGTCTTCTCTGCACTGATTTCCATGCCGTATGTTTTGGAGGCCTTATTCAAGTGTTCTGTTAGGCTGGCAAGCTCTTTTTCTGATCCTGCTATTCCATCAATGTCATCTGCGAAGCGGAGGTTTGTGATCGTTCTGCCACCAATGCTGACTGATCCTTCATGATGTTCCAGTGCATCAGCCATGATTCTCTCAAGGAAGATGTTGAAAAGAGTGGGTGAGAGTAGACAGCCCTGCCTTACTCCCCCTGTTGTTCGAAACCTTTCCCCAGTGTTTTTGTTGTAGTACACTGCACTGGTGGCCTCGCTGTTACAGCTGTTTTGATGACTCTGATCAGGTTTGCATTGATGCTGTACAAATTCATGGTTGCCCACAAAGCTGCATGCCACACCCTGTCAAATGCCTTCTTAAAATCGATAAATACGTGGTAAAGGTCTTGTTGATGTTGAAGGTACCGCTCACATAGTATTCTGAGGTTGAATATTGTTCTGTTGTGCTGCGCCCTGCTCTGAAACCTGCTTGTTCCTCAGCAATGATGGTCTCTGCTTGTGGCTTCAGTCTATTCAATATTATCTGCAGCATGACCTTGCTTGGGTGACATATGAGGCTGATTGTGCGGTGATTATGGCATTGTTGTAGATTTCCTTTCTTGGGGAGGGTGATGATGAGTGACTGTGTCCATGGTGTTGGCCATTTTCCTGTCTGCCAGATCTTGTTGCAGATTCTTAGTAGGGCGCTGATCATGGCTTCCCCTCCAGCTTGGACCAACTCAGCTGGAATGTTGTCAGCTCCTGCTGACTTCCCCTTTTTCAGCGATCTGACTGCTGTTTCCACTTCTTCTCGGAGGATAGGGTGACTGTCTGTGTCTTTGCTTTCGGGTACATTAAGGACTTCTGGATCTCCTGCGGTTCTATAGTTATACAGGTCGGAGCAGTATTCTGTCCATCTGTTCAGAATATCCTGGTCGTCAGTGAGACACTTCCCATTTTTGTCTTGGATTGTTAAACTTTTTCTCTGTTTCGTGCTAGTCAGGTCTTTCACCAGCTGATATGCTTTCTTGCTATTGTTTTTCTTGATGTTCTCTTCAATGTCTTGGCACTGTTCACCGATCCATTTCTCTTTTGCCTCCGTCATGGACTTCCTGATTCTTTTGTTGACTGCCCTATATTGTTCTGCTCTTTCTTTTGTTTCATTTTTCTTTTTCTTCAACTCTCTACGCTTGTCGCATAGTTGTAGGATGTTAGGTGTGACCCATGGTTTTTTGACTGGTCGGTGTTTGCCAAGAAGCTCGTTTGCTGTTTCAGTCACTGCTGTATTGAAACTATTCGTCAGTGTATCTATGTCTGAGTCTATCACAGTGAGTGCTGCAAACTTTCCACCTATCCTTGCTTGAAAAATTTCTAATACCTCTGGGTCCTTCAGAAAATGGACATGGCATAGCCCAAATGGAGAACACCACAACCAAATAGATTACATCATGGTGAAAAGACGGTTTCAGTCTAGCGTTAACATCGCACAGACACGAAGTTTTCCAGGAGCAGACATAGGGAGTGATCATGATCTTGTGATGATGACTTTCCGACTACGTCTAAAGAAAATCCACAAGCGGAACAACATCAGGATCAAATTTGACCTCGAGAAGCTGAAGGACCCAGAAACTGTAGCAACTTATATTGACCACTGTGGACAATGGTATTGCAAACAGAGCACCCTTGTGTGCTGGTGTGTCTATATATGCGTGTAAGTACATTGTGTGTCGTGTGTGTGTGTGTGTGTGTGTGTGTGTGTGTGTGTGTGTGTGTGTGTGTGTGTGTGTGTGTGTGTGTGTGTGTGTGTGTGTGTGTGTGTGTTGTCCTGTGTTGTCTAGGGTTGCGTTGTATGGTACCTTATCGTTTTGTATAGTATTGTATTTATTGCATTGTGCGTATCGTATTGTATTGTATTGTATTGTATTGTATTGTGGGTACTGTATTCCGCTTTCAGTCATGACAGGTTTGTCTCTGTGAAATTCGGGCTGCCCCCCCCCCCCCCTCTCTCTCTCTCTCTCTCTCTGGCGACAGCACGTATCCACGAGACCAGCGCCACCCATTTGCTTTCCCTGTCTCTGAGGCAGACCACCACATCCTACATTGCCAACATCACTGAGATCATTAGTCTGGGAGGAGGGCTAAAGGAGATCGTAGAACTCATCAGAGACAGAGAGAGATGGCGAACCCTGGTGACATTGCTCGCAGCTCCTACAGCGGCGATGGAGACAGTTGAGTTGAGTTGTTGAGTTTTCCTGTTTGTTTATTTATTTATTTTATTCTTTCATATCGAGGATAATGGAATAAGCATTTATGTGCTTTTTTTACATCCAGTCCCCGTGTGTATGCGGATTTGTGAATTCTGTCATCTGTTCCCACCGGCACACAATGGCCTACTCTTACAAAAAAGCGGAACGGGATTTAACGTGTGCGCAAGATGTTCTGCGTGCGTTCGTATGTGTCTTCATCTGTGCCGGTTTTCCATCAGAGTGGCTTTTATTCTACAGAATTTTGCCCCGGGACAACTCTCTTATTGCAGGGAGGTTAGTTTGGTTGGTTGGTTATTGTTTTTGTTGTTGTTTTGTTTTGTTTTCCTGTTTCGCGGCTAGAGCTCTGAGATTTACCAATTTTGGTGAGATTTTGCGAATGCGACCATTTTTTACCTATCATTAAGGTAGCCGCATTTTCGTGGTTAATTTTTTTGTTGTTCTGTTGGGTTTGGTGTTGTTCCTGAGGTTACTGTGTGTTGCACACGGGATCTTGGTTTATCGTTTCAGCCCAAACACGCACAGCCTAGATCGCCACTCGAGGTGTAATGGATGGGGACAATTAATTTCTGGTTCACATGGGGATCGAAACTGGGACTCCTCGCTTTTTAAGTGAGTGCGGTACTTCTAGACTGCCGACAGTCTCTGTGTGTGTGTGTGTGTGTGTGTGTGTGTGTTGTGTGTGTGTGTGTGTGTGTGTGTGTGTGCGTGCGTTTGTGTTTATCCGTGCGTGCGTGCGTGTGTGTGTGTGCGTGAGTGAGTGTGTATGTGTGCGTGAGTGTGTGTGTGTGTGTGTGTGTGTGTGTGTGTGTGTGTGTGTGTGTGTGTGTGTGTGTGTGTGTGTTGGTGTGTGTGTGTGCCCCACCCACCCGTCCATCTGCCTACCCGCCTGCTCGAGTGTTGAAACAGGTGGACAGACAGACAGACAGGGCCAAGCAGAAACACACACACACACACACACATACACACACGCGCGCGCGCGCGCGCGTTTCGCTGAGAAACACACACACACACACGTTTCGCTGAGAAACACACACACACACACACACATGTACGCTTATTTTGTGGGGGAAGGGGGGGGGGGGGGGTGGAGGATGGGGGATCGCTTTTTCTTAGCAAAACGTTGTTGCTTTCATCTGGCGTCTGTCTGGCCCATTGCTTGTTTGATAACAGTGGTGGGACGATCTGCACTCTCTAACACCATGAATGCCTGGTTACTGCGTTGTTTTTTGGCAGTGGTCGGCGTGTCCCTGAGCGGAGTACTGTTTTTGCCATCCTTTCGAAAGGGCAGAGCTAACATCACGCTGGTATGTACCTGTGTCTGTTGCTTTCTGTAGTATGTTTTTGTATGTAATTGAAGCTGCCATAGACAGAGCTGTAGAAACGGAATATACTGCTTGTCTTTATTGTAAACTGGCAATTCATCTTTTGTTGTTATTGTGTGTTGTTGTTGGTTTGTTGTTGTTGGGTTGTGTTGTTGTTGTTTTTTGGGGGGCAAAACAAGATGTTCAGGGGGCAAAGAGGATCTCTTTGTAAAATCTGCATGTGTGTACATGCATCCTTCTTTTTCAATCTGTTTAGAAGGGTATTTTCCATGACTTAAACAGTTTGGTTAAGCAGGATATTTCATGATACAAGATATTCTTTACCTCATAAACAACTAGCCTTCCTTTAAAAAAAAAAGAAACCATAACTGAGTACTAATCAAAATGTACATCAAAGATCCTATTATTCATTTCAACGTTCGGTGGATTATGGAGACACAAAGACACCCAGCATGCATCTTTTTCGCAAAGTTAGCTGCTCTGAAGTCGTCATGTGTTTGCTGAGGCCAGCGGGCAGACCTCCTGCAGGGTTACAAGCACAGGAGAAGACCTGGCACTACACATCCCTCCTGGTAAGGGAACGCAGAGAAGAGGAGACGAGAGGAGAGAAGAGCAGAAAGTGGACCACACGCTTATAGCTGTTCTGCTGGATCCTCTTGGAAGTACTGATGACTTTAGAAGTTCTAAAGACACCACTAATGCAGACATGGAATACGACTTTAAGTGTGTGTGTGTGTGTGTGTGTGTGTGTGTGTGTGTGTGTGTGTGTGTGTGTGTGTGTGTGTGTGTGTGTGTGTATGTGTGTTGTGTGTGTGAGGGGGGGGGGAGGGGTTTATTTATTTTATTTTTATTTTATTATTTTATATGCATGCGTGCGTGTGTGTATGTGTGTGCGTGCGTGCGTGGGCGCGTGCGTGCGTGCGCGCGCGCGTGTATGTGTGTGTGAGTGCGTGCGTGCGTGCGAACGTGTGTGTGTGTGCGTGCGTGCGTGCGTGCGTGTGCCAGCGGCAAGACCAACCTCCGAGAATGATGGCAACGATGCCAGAGAATGGGGAGGAAACGCTGGCAGAGTACGTGTGGCGGCAGTGCCAGAGAGGGCAGGTGCAGACGCCATCACAGTACGGGACCTTGTACCATCACCTGCTGGTGGACGACCAACACAAGGTAAAAAGGAAAGGTAAAGGTAAAGGAGTCCCATAACCTATAAGGTCGTAGGGGAGCAAAGCGTCAGAGACCTCACTTCTCTAGGGCCAGCATATTGAGGGCGGCGCCCATCTTCTCTCCCTCGCTGCTTTACCTTCCCTGACCCTAAAGAGGGCAGGTACCCATTTACAGCTGGGTGAACTGGGGGAACTGTACTGAAGCCAAGGCGCGCAAACGGTCACCCATCCAACTGGTAACCACGCTCGGCGCTGCTTAACTTGGCTGGAGGAAAGCGAGTGCTCCGACCACTGAGCTATCCCGTCCCCAACACAAGGTACAGCCGCGGAATCGGGAAGGTGTGATGGCGGTTGTTGTATTATCAGCGGAAAGAGCGGAGAGACCAGAGAACCGGTGGTGCGGCGAGGAGTGAAAGCTTACTTTATTTATTGTATTTTTAAGTCACGGTAGATTTCTCTGTGTGACATTCGGGCTGCTCTCCCCGGGGAGAGCGCGTCGCTACAAGAGCAGCGCCACCCATTATTTTTCTTTTTTTTTCCCCCTGTCTGCAACTGTATTTGCTTCCCTATCAGAGTGGCTTTTTTCTACGGAATTTAGCCAGGGACAACTCTCTTGTTGCCCTGAGTTCTTTTACGTGCGCTAAATAATCGTGTGTAACCTACGGGACCTCGGTTTATCGTATCATTCAAAAGACTAGCGCCCACACCATAGTCTAGTGGATGGGAGAAAAGTTTCGGGCCCAAACGGGGTTCGAACCACCGCACACTTCCGACCCTGACTTTTCGCTTTCTAGGCAGGCGCGTTACCTCTAGACCACCGATTCACGCTTGGTATTGCTTACAGCATTTGCTATGGGGAGTCGGTGGTAAATTTCATTGTAACAGTCATTAGGAGCTAAAGTGGGAGAGAATTGGTAGTAAAAAAAATGACGTTTCACAAAGGACTTAGATTTTTTTTAAACTTCATTTAAAAATGACGTTTCACAAAGGACTTAGATTTTTTTAAAACTTCATTTATCAAAAGGTACACGTGTAAGAGGAGACATCATAGAACTCAAAGTACACAATGATGTGGTTCATCTTAAATCAGAGACATTGTTTGTAAATACATCATATAAAAAAAATAGAAATCAAGAAGAAAAAAATCAATTTAAAGGTGCAATACTATTAAACGTGTCTGCGCGCCCGTGTGTGTGTACATTTAAATTTGTCAACTCTGTTAATTGGTATTGGTTGTATGTGTGTGGGTGTGTTGTATGCAAGCGCTTTGATTTGTTTTTGCAAGATATAGCGCTATATAAATTCCATTCATTATTATTATTATTATTATTATTTAAACGTACTCTCCTTTGGAACTCCTTACCCCTAGCACTAAAATCTGCACCAAATTTCTTTTTTTATTTAAATCTTCTGGATGGCAATGATAACTTCACGCCGTTATTCTTTGAATTTGACCAGCAAAAATAACAAAAACAACAACCAATAAATGAACCTATCAAAGAACTATTGGCATCTGTTTGATGAGCATCCATGTTTTTAAAGAAAAAATTCATCATGGATGGGACATTCAATAATAAGCCCTGAGGTTTAGGCTTGAGCCAGTCCCCATTACTGCTACTACGACGTGAGCAATGGCACATAAAAATATGTTATAGTACTGTTAGCGTGGGTACGGGTGGAACTGTTTGAAGTGGGCAGGATGGAAAAAAAAGTTGTGTAAACAATCTTTTACCCTCAATAAAGATCATTTTGACTTGACTTGACTTGACCACACACACACACCCTTTAGTTCCTTCACGCGTCATGACAGAAGTCTCTCTCTCTCTCTCTCCCTCTCTCGCTCTCTCTGTCCAGGCGCTGTATTGCTACATACCTAAAGTGGCCTGCAGCAACTGGCGACGTGTGCTGCTCGTGCTGACGGGCCGCCTCAACATGTCAGAGGCGATGCACGTCAACCCACACAGGGGCCGCTATCTCCGCTGGCTGCCCTCTCTGGGCCAGTTCAACCAGTCCGCCATCCGGCATCGCCTACACACTTACTTCAAGTTCGTGTTCGTCAGAAACCCCTTCGAACGTCTCCTGTCTGCTTGGCGAAACAAATTTCAAAGCGATGCTCTAGCATCCGCACACTTCAGGAGCAAGCACGTACACAGAATTCTACTTATGTATCCACACATTAGGAACACAACCCGCTCAACAAACAGCAGTAGTCCTGTGGTGGATAAAGTGAAGATTCGTTTCGAGGACTTTCTTCAGTACGTTGTGGACGTGGCTGCCTCACAGTCTGGTCAAATGAATGAGCACTGGGATTACTATCATCGACTATGCCGTCCGTGTTTAGTGCATTATGATTTTGTCGGGCTGTACGATAGACTGGAGAGGGATGCTGCTCATGTGTTGAATGTGTTGAATGTGTCCAGGAAAGTTCAGTTTCCTGCCCGTTCTTTGAAATACTATCACAAGCCAACGTCGTTGGTAATGAAGATGTATCAAACCGTGTCAGCTTCCTTGTTGAGACGAGTGTTTGAATTGTATGAGACTGATTTTACTCTGTTCAATTTCTCTGCTTTACAGCAGTAACATCAAATGTAAATACATACATATATAAATATAAATACATACATATATGCATGCGTGCATGCATAAGGAAGTCGAGATGTTTAAGAGGGGTGGGCTTCATTTCATTTCATGTTGTTTACAGCCCAACAAAGGCAGTATCAGGGCTGTCACCTTATTCAATCTCAGCAACTCCCATAAAAAAAATTTACCTCAAGCTCAACATCAACATCATCCAATCCCTCCAAACTTCCAACACCGTCAAGTTGAAAAAAAAATGAAATGGCAAAATACATCAACTGTTCCATTCATTAAAGCCAATAAATCCAGCCCATGCTGAGTGAGGGCGCCAGCCATTCCGCTTAATCTATCATCCCAAGGTTTCACAAAATCGTAGAAAACCATAAGAGGTGCATTCTCAAGGAAGTCAAGATATTTAAAAGGGGTGGATGGGAGTAAGTATGTTGCTGTCTGTGCCAATTTTTTTTTTTAATCAGATTTTTATTTCTATTTTTGGTGTAACATTTTTTTTAATGTTTGATTAACCACGCTGTAGTTATCAGACAAACAGCTCATCAGTCTGCTTACATGTCATGTGTATGCAGGCATGTGCAAGGACATGAGTAGCAAAAGAGAAATGTTAACATCTTTACGAACTCGCAAAAAGCCTTTTCTTAAAACTGTAAAAAGGTAAGATGTCCCATAACTTATATGATCAAAGAGGAGCAAGGCATTAAAATAATAATAATAATCATCATCATCATAATAATATATGGAATTTATTTAGCGCTGAATCTTGTAAAGTAAACAAACCGAAGCGCTTAAAAGGGATGGCAGAGACCTCAGCTTCTCCAGGGGCCAGAATATTGAGGGCGGCGCCCATCAACTCTCCCTCAATGCTTTACCTCCCCTGATCCTAGAGAGGGCAGGTACCCATTTACAGCTGGGTGAACTAGGGAACTGTACTGAAGCCAACGCTCAAACTGTCACCCATCAACTTGGAAACCATGCTCAATGCTGCTTAACATTGTCTTGGGAAAGCAAGTGCTCTGACCACTGAGCTACCCCATCCTCTGAGATACCCCATCAACTGTAACCTGGGCAAAAACAATATTACAAACATGCTAAGATTATATGAAGTTGTTCGCCCTGGAATAAACTAACAGAGACCACTCAAACTGATGTTAATGTATCACATGCGTTAGGGCTTCTTGAAGGCAAAAGTTTTTCCCTCTTAAACTCTTTGCTTCCACTGTACTTACAGACACTTTAAAAAAACAAATGTTTGATTTGTAATTCTTTAAGTTATCAGTTTAATGATAACTCATGGAGAAAATATTGCATTGTTGTATTTTGATATTAAATGTTTTGTTACTTATCTATATGCTTGATTTTTATTCGTTTTGTTTTCATTTCTCAGCTAGAGCTGCAAGGTTCACCAATGGCGAGATTTTATTCATGCGCCCATTTTTGCCCACCATTAACGTAGCCACAATCTGACTTCTGGGATGATGTCTAAACACAACACTGGTGTGCTTGCAACTTTTTTTTTGGGTTTGGTCATCCATTCCTACTGATATGCAATGGCCTAATCTTCTGAAAGGCAGAACAGGTTTTATATAACATATGTGCAAGAAGTTCTGCATATGTTCACTCATGGAACCTCCGTTTATAGTCTCATCTGATGGACTTTTGGGGGAGTGGAGTCGGTACTGATTTAACTTCTGGGGGGAAAAAGTCCCTTGAACAAGTGTGTCAGTGGTGTGGTGGCTCAAACTTGGGCTGTCAGATCACGAGCACATCCCTCTAACTGCTAGGCACTAGGCCTAGGATATCCTGCCCAACTCAACCACCCCCCCCCCTCCCCCCCACCATCCACCCCCAACTCTTGTTTCAAATGGCAATACTTTCAGACAATTAGTCAATGAAACAATAGTTTTACAATGTGAATGCTACAGTACTCACATAAGCATTGCTTTTTGAACTCATTTCATGTATTGGTGCTACATTGTTTTGAAATAATAAAATTTTGTTTAAATCAATGAAACATTAAACTGACTATTCTGCTTTGAGTGTGTGTGTGTGTGTGTGTGTTACATGTGCGTGTGGATGTGGGAGTATCTCTGTGTTTTGTGTGTGTGTGGGAGTGTGTGTTATGTGTGTGTGTGTGTGTGTGTGTGTGTGTGTGTGTGTGTATGTGTGTGTGTGTGTGTGTGTGTGTGTGTGTGTAATAATAACAATAACAATAATTTTAATTCAGTTTTTGCAGGCCATATGGCCCATAGGAACAACAGTTAATCATATACTTTCATGTAAGGTGAACATCCTTACTTCTGATATATAAACATTTAGTAAGAAATAATCCAACTTTAAACATCAAACTAGGTTTAGTGTTCATACAAAGAAGCTGCACTTTCAGATTTGATGGAAATCTGTAATAATACAAAGGAATACATTTTCCTTGAAATACAGCATAGTTTGGGCATAGAAGTAAAAAGTGACAAACATCTTCAGTGTGTGTGTGTCTGTGTGTATGTGTCTGTGTGTGTATAGGTATGTGAGAGAGAGTGAGTGAGAGAGAGTGAGTGAGAGAGAGAGAGAATGCATGTGTGTGCATAATTAGATGCATGTTCAGACTGACAATATGGCATCAAGCCTGTTTGAATATTCACACTGATAATAACAATTATCAACAATGCAACAACTCCAGTTAGCATACAGATCTTTATTTTGTCCACAGTGACAAATATTGTCAACGCAAACAGTCTAATGACAAGGCACCAAAACAAAAGAGCCTCAAAAGGTGTAAATATAAACATCTCGCAATTTTCTTTAAAAGAACATTTGGTTGTAAGTTTGTTGGTAAATACAACATGTAACACTATACATGATACAACAGAATAACATGCACCAGTAGTGAAATGTTGCTAGCACATTAAAAAAATAACTTGCAGCACAAAAAATGCAAGTTAATGATTTCAATACAGAAAAAAAAAGAAAAAAATATTTGAAAAACAAGAATGATACAAGAAATATGGATGGAAGCATAGAGATTAATTTTTAGTTAAAAACACATCTGTCATTTTGAAAGTCATAATCAGCTGTTTGCGTTGCAATCTCTCAGTCTAACTAAAGCTGTCCATTCTATTCTTTCTCTTTCAAACACACACACACACACACACACACACACACACACACTTGATTGTATTTCACTTAATATCTCTGGCCCAGGTCGAAAGCTGTGTCTGTTGTTGATGTCAGCTAATTGCCAAGGGCTACAATAAAAATGTTGTTATGTTGTGAAATGTTGTGTTCAGATTGCCTTCAGCCATGAAAAGCTTTTAACATAACAGCCTGCATTCTCCTTTAAAGGAGAAAAAAATCCTATGAAGTCGGAGTATGGCTGCCTATATGGCGAGGTACTTGAGAAGAGTCATACACGCAAACTTCTCATCCAGTGTACTTCCTATCTCACAGTGATTCCCAGGTGGGATGAGTGAGTCAGAGTGCATGCTCTGGGTGACCCCCAGGGTGTAAAGCTGAGGAACGCACAACAACAACAACAACAACTGTTCTACCCAAACTGATAATGGACACTATAACTGAGACGGACAAGAGTGTTTCACCTCTATCCTGTTTGTCCAAAATGTCCTGAGTTTGAATCTTGGCAGCAGCATCTGGTGCAATAAGGTGGGGGATTTTTATCATCTCCCAGCTCAGTTTAAAATGTAGACAAGATCCCCTGTGCGTATATATATATATACGGTATATAAGGCCTGCATCAGACCTGTTCTGCTGTATGGCTCGGAGACGTGGGTTTTCACAAAAACCGTCGAACGTTTGTTGAAGAGCTGTGAAAACTGAATGCTACACTACATGACAAAGATCAAATGGGAAGACAGGATCACGAATGAAGAACTATGAAGAATGTGCAAAGTTGATGATCTGAAGTCTGTAGCTAGTACCAATAGACTGCGCTGGTTTGGGCACGTTCAACGGAAAGCAGACCACCACATCATAAAAAGAGCAATGAACTTCGTAGTGGATGGAAAGAGACCAAGGGGAAGACCTAGCAAGAACTGGGCTGCCTGTATTGCAGATGATCTTAAGAGAAAGGGGCATAAATAAATAAGGAGGAAGCTCAAAGCAGAGAGAGATGGAGAAGGCTCATCAATGTCAAACCTCCTCTGGGAGAAACATGACAAAAAAGGAAGAATAATAATATATATATATATATATATATATATATATATATATATGCATGCAGAAGATAAAACATGCATGTTAAAGATCCCATAGTTCATGTCAGTGCTCAGAGGTTTACAGAAACACGCCCCAGCAAGCACCCTGTACCTGGAGAGGGGTAGGGTCTGCCAGGTTCAACTTGCTAAAAACACAGCCTGAAAAATTCAGTGCTGTGCCCCAGCAACTAGCCTAGAAAATCAAGTAACAAGTTTCTTGACATTGCGTGCCTGGGAGCATGTACCTTTTCATTGGAGGTTTTAAAAGACTGAATTTCACTACTTGTTGCAATATTTTTTTTAGTGTGTTTTTCTGTATGGTTTGGAACCAACATGAATTTCTTGGTATATTAAGATACTAAAGTTTTCATACTTGCATGTAGCCATCACATGGCTTCAGCACAGTCTGTATAGTCATTAGTTTAGAGGCAACTCCATCTCAGAGTCTTTTTTTTTTGGTGATGGTGTGAAACTTTAGAAGCCACTTTTTTTTTTTTACGTATGGCTTGTAACCCACATGATCTTCTCTGTTTGTGAGATGATAAAGTGTTTTGAATTGCTTCAAGTGGTAAGGTGTAAATGGAATATTTGTTGTGAATCCTGAAGTAAACAAAAATAGTTTAAAAAACCCAAATAAATAAATATTTATATATACAGCAAATATACCCAGAAGAATAAGGCCTTCCATAACATCTTCACCACCACATGATTTTGTGCGCCAAGCAGCACCAACATCACAAAACAAATCAATGTCCCACAAGCTTGATCAGTATCGATATAACCTCACAATATTTTGGTCGTCTTGCTGGGCGTTCCAAAGTCAATTTCTTCCTCAGAATCAAAGTCAAAGAGTCTTTTCTTTGGCTCTGGGAGAAAGGAGTCCAGATGGTTGGAGTCTGTGTTGTCAATTCCCTGAGAGGATGCGTTGGAAACGTAGCTGTAGTTGTTGGGGGTCTTTCTGTCCCTGGTGGAGACGTACTCTCCTCCACCCACTTCTGAAGCAGTCAGAGAGGAAAGAGTCACACCTTTAGGCTGCTCCAAGAAATTGTGAATGTCACGCGTGTGGGATGCTTGCCGACTCAAACCAGATGATGACGCAATATTCAACGGATACACTGATGACGTCAAACTGGTCCCTGGCTCTGAGGAACGAGGTCTATCAGATAAAAAATTGGTAGAAACACCTGGCTGTTCTGATAACTGTGTGTGAGGAAAACCAACAACAGTTGAAGGGTTCCCTGACAAAGTGGAAGGCGGCCCTGGCAGTTGGTCCAGCGACAAAGACCTCTTGATGTTGCCGTATCCACTGGCTACTGGAATCCTGTAAGAGGACGGGGCTGCTGACATGGGAGGATATTCTGACCTCCTTGTGTCTGTCAACGCTGTGTTCTGACTGCCGACAGGCAACGAAAATGGCTGCTCTGCTCTTGTTTGCCCACTGAATGGCCTGAACTCATCTGCAAACATATCAAAGTAACAGATCTTATTCACTCAATTAACAGAAGCTTTTGAATACATCATAATGTTTTCTGCTCATCTGCTATGACTGCTCAATAACCAGAGAGTCCGCATTGTTCATGTTGATATTAGTTTTATCATTTGCTTACGCATCTAATTTGTATGTCTAAAAATTCCAATCTTGATAACTTTGTAAATTTGTTTGATGTCTTATGTACAGTGTGGCAACTGAATAGTGTAATCTGACAATAAAAACACAGCAGAGCGCTTTTTCCTTTTTTTTTTCTTTTTTTTTTGATGCAGTACACCAATACTTTCTCTTTTTTATTTCTTTTTTTATTGGAATCCTAAGCCTGTAGCTGTTGGCTTGATTTCTCATTTAAAAATGGATTTGTCTTTCTTAATATGTTCATCATTACAGTGAGAGAGATCAGGTGAATCATCACCATCTATAAAAGTGGGATTAAATTAAAACACGGGCACACAAATACACATTCTGAATTTGATACATTACCTGAATAAGACTGTTGCTTTTAGTCATAAAACAAATATATCACAGAGATGTAAATTTAGCACGCGCACACACACAAACTATGACATACACGCATCGAATCAACAAGCATTATCTGATTCTGACCATCTCAAGCGCATTATCACTCAACTGAATATATTTCTCTCTCTCAGCAAAATGACTGAACCTCTTTCTGTCTTCACACTCCCACCAGGCTGACCAGACTTACCAGGCTGAGCAATGACATCAGGGATGCCGTTCTGCTTGAGGTTAGTAGTGGGAACAAACGTGTGAGGGGCGGCATGCTTGAAAGGGTTCACCCTTAAACTGCTGAAGAAGCCATGTTCCCAGCTGCTCATCACCCCTGTTGTACCCGGCACGTACGTACCTGGCACACCTGACGGCCCTGAGAAGCCTGAACTACCAGGGTGGCCTGAAGTGTGCTCTAACCCTAAGTTTACAGTGCTCTTCCCTAGCATCATCCTGTCTGTTTGTGACGGCAGGTTTGGGACTTTGTCGTGAACTGGTATGCTAAAGTGCTTTTCCTGTGAAGAAGGTTGCAAAGAGGTGCTGTATGCAGTGACACACCCAATGTTACCTGCAGATGTAGTACCTGCTTGTGTTGACAGGTACGGGAAGTCTGCATGGCTGACTTTCCGTTCTGCCCGATTCAACAGCTTCAAGCAGTCCGACAACTCAGGAGTCATGGAGATGTCAAGGTCCTTCAGTTCAGTCTGAATGGTCTGGGTATCGTCCAGGCTGGGTTCGTCCAAATTGAAAGAAAAGTTTGCGTCCTGGTTTTTCTTGCTTTTCCTTCTGTCTACAACCTCTCTGGACAAAGGGGCACTCTTTCTGGATGGGTGAAACTTATCTGAGTCCAGTTCATTTAACGACTGAGGCGTGGAAAACTCTGGCTCACTCAGATTACTATTGCTGCCAGGCTCTCCTGCTTCTTTTCCACCACCACGGTCATCATACCTCTGCCTGAACACATTATTAAACGGATCCTCTCTCACATTGGCACTGTATGAAGACACTCTTCTCGAGGACAGATCGTTTCCTTTCTGTGAAGGTTCTACCCAGTCTGATGATGCTAGTTGGTAATCAATTTTCTGTGCTGGCTTACTGACAGTATCATGGAGTCTTGTGGGCAGCTTGTCTAATGAAAGACTACCGTCAATTGATGCAGAAGGTACAATGGGGCTTGGTACTTCCAGATTGAAGGATGAGGAATCATTCGATTTCTTTTCAGACACACTAAAATGCACTTTTTTCACAGGTGATTTTTCCTTCTTGGGATCAGTTTTGGAAGGGATGTCACTCTTTCTCATGATGGATTCCAATGCGTCTCCAGATTTAGAATCAAAAGTTTTGCCTAAGGCAGAGGAGGAGGAATATTCACCATACTTGTTCTCACTATCGGCAGACCTGGCTGACCCCTTACCTTCTGCGGGGTTCAAATCTGACCCCTGCTGTGACTGCGAGGAGAACAGTTGACGTTTCACCGACAATCCAGAACCAGAATCTGAAGCCCTCACACTTGAGGAGGAAGGCGCTGAAGACTGCGGGTGAGTTTTGTGACCGTTGCCCACAGAGTGGCTGCCCGCCTGGTCATGGTGGCCAGGAGGGGCCGCCTGGTCCAGCTGGTGCTGAAGGGACTCGATGTACTGGTCACTGCGCTCCAGAGCCCTGGTCAGCCGCTGCACCTCCTTCCTCTGCGACTCCAGCTGGGCCTCCAGCGTGGCGACTGTTAACCGGCCAAACCTGAATAGTATTCACACACAGAGTGACATATCAGCTCACAGTTTTATCTTCCTGGAAGAAATGTCATGAGGATAAGTATTGCTTGAAGAGACAGATATTTAGGGCGGGGGGGGGGGAAGTGGAGATGATTTAGAATCACAGCGCTTGCTCCTTCTCTCTCTCTCAAAAAGTGAAGATGATTTAGAATCACAGCGCTTGCTCTCTCTCTCTCTCTCTCTCTCTCTCTCTCCTCTCTCTCTCTCTCTCTCTCTCTCTCTCTCTCTTCTCTCTCTCCCCCTCCCTCTCTCTCACACACTAAACAGAGTTTCCTCACAAAGGAAAAGCAAAAATCTTTGACAAATTAGAAAAACAAGAGGCATGCCCCCTTCCCCTTCTGTATCTGTGTGTAACACAAAACATCTGTACAGCTACACTTTCAGCATCTGATTTTTAATTTTCTGTAATAATATATATTTGAGAACTACACCTTTATGTCATTTAGAAAGACATATGAGCTATTCCTCTTCTATATCTGTGAGTTACTGTCCCCTTGTTACAGACACAGAGCTACAATCAACATCAAACTGTGCATCACACAGAACTGAAACACAGATGAAGACCATTTTTGTGCTCCTAAACAAATAAACCATATGCACAAACAGGAAAGACACAAACATAAAACAACAAAGCATAAAATGAAAAGGAACTCAAACCCATACTTGTGAGGAGAACGACTAGAGATCTCTTCTCGCAGCCTGGTGTTTTCATGGGTGAGGTTGGCATTGGCTTCCTTAAGGCTGTGGTTTTCCTGTATAACACAAACACGCAACCCTCTCAGCTGATGTTAAACTGCCTGCCTAACTTCTATCACTGAATCAGGTGGGTTTTTTCAATACCAGTGTGATTATATTCCAAAAACTATCCTCTGATCTGCACATGACTACAGTATCAATGATTAACATGTAGATATAATTAGAAAGATTTACAAGTGTGGATGAAAAACAGTTAAATAAAAAGAAAAAGGTGTGAGAATATTTCCCATAACCTGTAAAATGAAACAAAATTAGCCATTTCAATGACCATGCACATCTATTCCATAACTGATACACAGCTTTGAGAAAGGTTGCATCATACTAACAGAAGAATCTGTCGCTGACAAGACATGACCTTCCACCTGCTACACATAAAAACTTACTAATACTGAAACATTCACAGTGATCAATTATCCAGCAAAATTAAAAACTCAAAGTCTCAGACACAAAATTACGGTCACTATCAGTATCACTAGCCACAAAAATCTATTTCAAATCAAGTGGGGTTTTGTTTGGTTTTGAAACTGTTCAATTTGAAGGAACAAAACTAAACAACAATCACTTCCACACGTACCATTAAGGGTTTGTTCACTTTTAGTTCACCTAATTTCCTAATACTGCTTAGGTAAACCTATCACAAAATTCAAACTGCATGGGTAACTTTCTTCACTTTGCTTACATCTTGCTTCATTTGATTCATACTTTTATGGGGGGGGGGGGGGGGGGTGTTCAAAACACCCATAAAAAAATTTATTCAAAAGTGTGTAAATAGGTACCTTTTTCAGTTTGTTAACACCTTGTTCACTCAATCATACAACTTTTCTGTCATTCTATTACTTTAAGTTATCCATTAAAAAAAAATAATTTTCATTCAAAATTGTGTAAGCACCTTTTTCAGTTTGCTAATGTCTTGCTTCACACGGTCATACAACTTCTGTGCATCCTGCAGTTTTCCTGTCAGTAGCTGCAGTTGTTGTTCCTTGCTGCCTGTTGCTTTAGCACTGCCACTACCTCCACCACCACCACCACCACCAGTGCCACTGCTGCCTGCCCCATGGTCAGTAGACAGCTGTGATTTCAGACGGGCATTTTCACATCTAAGGCGCTTGACTTCCAGTTCCAGACTTTCCAATGTGTCCTGTCGAAATGAAAGTTTAGATAAAATGTATGAGACATTTCATTAGTGTGTGTGTGTGTGCATGTGTGTGTGTGTGTGTGTGTGTGTGTGTGTGTGTGTGTGTGTGTGTGTGTGTGTGTGTGTGTGTTGTGTGTGTGTGTGTGTGTGTGTGTGTGTGTGTGTGTGTGTGTGTGTGTATGTGTGTGTGTGTTTGGTGTGTGTGTGTGTGTGTGTGTGTGTGTGTGTGTGTGTGTGTGTGTGTGTGTGTGTGTGTGTGTGTGTGTGTGTGTGTGTTTGGGTGTGTGTGTGTGTGGGTGTGGGTGTGGGTGTTAGTTCTTCAGTTTAACGTCCTTCCACTTAGTCATGTCAGACAGGAAAGTGTGTATGTGCGCGTGCATGTGTGTGTGCATGCATGTGTGTGTGCATGCATGTGTGCGTGCGTGTGTATGTGTGTGTGTGTGTGTGTGTGTGTGTTGGTGTGTGCTTGCATGCGTGAGTGTGTATATATGTGTGTGTGCATGCGTATGTGTGTGTGTATGTGTGTGAGAGAGAAAGAAAGGGGGAAGGGTCACAGTGTGTAAATGTGCACAAGTATACAAGTTACTGATTGTATTACTAATTAGTGTATATCTGTTTGCCTGCCAGTCTCTTTTGTCTGTCTGTTTAGATAGGACTTGACAGCTTGTATGTGTATATGCATATGAACATTATATCTATACAACCAAACAGAAAAGAACAACGTGAAACTTAAATGCCATGAAGCATAAAACTTATAAAAGGATTTTTGGACATAACTACAAATACAAATATTATAAACAAATTTTAAACAAATAAGTAAATGAACAACAAAAATAAATTATGTTAACTCATAACTGCTGAGTAAAAGTTTTCTAAAACATTGTACAATATGCAAAAAACATACATGGTGCCTCACTATTTGTCTATCAATAAGCAAAAATACAAAACATTGATTTTACAAACAGCAAGTGCTAAAAAATAAAAATTTCATTAATGAATAAAATAAAAATTTTACAAACCCCACCAAGTACTAATCATTCACAACAAAAGAAAACGAAATTAAGGCAAGAGAAATCCAAGAATCCTGGTTTTGAAAACAACAACAAACAAACAAAAAAACAATTACAGACTCTGTGAAAAGAAACAAATTTGAAAAGACATGTTACCTAAAGGAAAAAATTCACAAAATCATAGACCCTGTTAAAACACTAAAGTTTTCTAACCTCATAGTCTCTGTACAGCAGATCAAAACGAGTTTTGCGTAGCTCTGGTGTGCTCCTTTCTCGATCATCTTCATCTATCTGGCCAAGCCCACCTTCACAACAAACAACATCCATCAATACTTCATTGGTAATTTTATGAATGCATTTCTTTGCATTGGTTCAACAATAATGATAAAGTCTGTAACATTTTGAGCTTTTTTCATATCAAAATCATGCATGTGCACACACATACACAGATAGACACACACACACATACACCCACACACAACACACAAACAGGCACACACACACATGAATACTACATATTATTTGTATGCACTTGTACGCAAGTACATATGTGTGTATATAAATTATAAATATAATGCATGCACATGTGCACATATATGCCTGTGTATGCACACACACATACAATACATTACACACCATTAACAGTAATCAATACACACAGACTTACATTACAAGGTTCATACCAATACTGCAATAGGACAAAAAATATGTTAAATACATTGTGAGTGACACACAACACAGTCCCTCTTACACACACACACACACACACACATGCACGCACGCACACGAACACACTCTGAAACAAACTAATTACATAGACAGTGATCAGACAAACACTTTAAAAAGTTAAATAAAAAATACCCATCGGACATTACACACACACACACAAACACATGCTTGCACGTGTGCGCACACACGCATGCACACACACGCACACACTTACAGTGTAAAGCATGCCTGACTCTGAGAGAAATCATACCTCGTATTTGTTTTACTGGATTGGTGTGATCAATGAGAACACGACAGCTTGGACACCTGTTACTCCTTTCCAGCCACGTGTCAATGCAGGTATGACAAAACACATGGAAATTGGAACACAACACTGGCTGCCTAACCTGCAACATACAACACCATTTTCATTACTGTTCAATCTCTCAATGAATCATGCAGCATTTTGGATCAAAACATATTTCCCTCTAAGTCTAAAGTGCTAAACAGTTTATCACGCTCCCTTAAGCCAAGTTAAAGCTACTTAAATCTGTGAAGTTGGTAAATGTGTGTCAAGTCAAAATTATCTTTTAATGAGGATAAAATATGAAATTTTGCCATAAAAGAAAAAACCCAGGAAAATTGACTTACATAATCAAAACACAGAAGTCAGAAGTGTTTGTAATCTCATGGATTGTTTGTGTGTGTGTGTGTGTGTGTGTGTGTGTGTGTGCCTATGTATGTGTGCCTGTGTGTTCGTGTTCTGTGTGTGTGTGTGTGTGTGTGTGTGTGTGCCTGTGTGGGTGTATGTGTGCGCACGCGCGCGCGTTGGGTGTGTGTGTGTTTGTGTATATAAATCCAAAATATTTATTATGCACAGATGTTATCGCGTTTTTGGATGCACAAGATTTTCATGTGGGCCTAGAGACAAAAATGCAGACCTTTGAACCCCTTACAGGTACTGATATTTACCCCGATGCACTGATTTTTGTCACTTTGCACCCACACTCTTTCGTCTGTTCCCCTATTGATCTATAAATTCTATTTTAAAAAATAAAATGCATGCCATAAAAATGTATTTGCACAGTAGTATCATAAAACTGAAATTTACTTTACCTTTCCCAGGCAAATCTGACATGATAAAGGAAGAGTGTAAATATTTGATGATGCTGGCGTTGTTCTGCCTTGCTTTGTGGACAATTTAGCAGCCATGATTGGTATGGACTCGTCTGATCGTGTTTTCCTCTACTACAACTATATACCAGAAAAAAGCACAACAGCCCGATAAAGCGCGCACATAAAGACTGTACTGTGGATGGTGAACCAAAACTTCTGTATGGATTTCAATTCGAAATGGAAAACAAATATTGATGATACCAGATTCCGGAGACAAGTGTGTGTGTGTGTGTGTGTGCGTGCGTGCGCGCGCGCGTGTGTGTTTGCAGGCGCGCGCGCGCGCACGCGTGTGTGTGTGGTGCCTGTGTGTGTGTGTGTGTGCTTGTTTGTTTTAATTTATTTTATTTTTATTTGATTCTTTTATTTTGATGATAATGGAATAAGCATTCGTGTGCTTTTTTACATCAAGTTCCCGTGTGTCTGCAATTTTATAAAATTTTGTCATCCGTTCCCACCGGAACACACAATGGCCTATTCTTCCGAAAAGCTGAATGGGTTTTAACGTGTGCGCTAGATGTTCTGTGTGCGTTCGCACACGGGACCTCGGTTTAAGGGGGAGTGGAGTCGGCATTGATGTTAACTCCAGAGGAAAAATCCTCTTGAACGAGATTCGAACCCGGGTCAGCAGATCACGAGCGCTACGCTACACGATTCACTCTAACCACCAGGCAGTGTGTGTGTGTTCGTGTGCATGCATGCACGCGTGATCACTCTATTTCCACATAAGTGGAGGGGGAAGAGGTGGCAAATTCACGTTTATCTGTAATAAGGGTGCGGGATAGCTCAGTGGTCGGAGCACTTGCTTCCCCCAAGCCAAGTTAAGCAGCGTCGAGCGTGGTTACCAGTTGGATGGGTGACCGTTTGCGCGCGCCTTGGCTTCAGTACAGTTCCCCCAGTTCACCCAGCTGTAAATGGGTACCTGCCCTCTTTAGGGTCAGGGAAGGTAAAGCAGCGAGGGAGAGGAGATGGGCGCCGTCCTCAATAGGCTGGCCCTAGAGAAGTGAGGTCTCTGACGCCTCGCTCCCCTACGACCTTAATATAGGTTATGGGACACCTTTACCTTACCTTTAAGGGTGCCTACTTTGAGAGAATATCGCTGAATAAGACATAGGACGATTTTGTAAAGCAGTTATAGATTTGCTCTTACTCCACATCCCCCCCCCCCCTCCACCATTCAAACACACACACACTTTTCATTCGTTTGTTTGTTTGCTTGCTTTTTGTTTGATTATTCTGTGTTCACATTTGTAACTGAATTGTACATTGTTATTAATTGCGGTGTCTGCTAGCCTTTTAACTACAAAATGCTTGCGCGGGGTCATCTGAAAAGGAATACAAAAATAATGCATTCTGTAGTTTAGAAAAATATTAAACTTTCTCACGATTATCTTGTTTCATTCTCTTTTTGATAATTCAAAGCAATCTAGCATTTTTTTCTTTATCTCAAATTGTTAGAAAAAAAAGCAGAAGATTTGTTGACTAGCACTAAGACACTTGACCTTTCAACTGTAGATACATGTAGCGTTATTTTGATCCCCGAGGGCAAGTGTAATTGCAAGGACAGTCACGTAGGCATATCAAAATGTTGCCAGTGTTCGCTCCTGTGGCAAGAAGTGTTGGTGCAACTGCCAGTAAGTTTATAAGTCATATAGCAGCTGAATTTTAGATTGTATGTAACCGAGAACATGTGTTTTTCAGGACTTGTTGAGTTTTTCAGCCGATTCTCACCAACAAACGAAACCGAAAGTCGATTGTGACGGCTTTGGGTCGTCTTGTTCGTAGGCTTGTGCGATCTTTCCTTTCATTAAAAAAAAAAAAAAGTATATTAATTATGATTTAGAAAGTTAGTTTGTTTGTTGGTTGATTAGTTTGTTTCCTGAAGAAATAAAGCCAGACACACTGGACAGGACATTGTTAAGGGAACATAAATAGGTCTAGATAGTTCACACGATTATTGAACATGCCTGGCAGCAAAACCATTGCCAAAACTTGAAAATAATTTTTATACATTTCACTAGATGATTCTTCTCCATTAGAATTTAAACTCAACAAAAATCTGGCGTTGTGGTGTATGTTTCCTTCGTTTGTAAACATATACATTGCTTAAATAAGATAACATATGTTTGTTTGTTATTGTTGTTGACTTAAAATCGGTTTCAGGATGTAATATTAGGAACTACATGTAAAGTAATAAAAATGCCAGTAAAGAGGTAGTTGAACATTTAGTGAAAGAGTATTAAGTGGACATAACCCATACACACACACACCTCAGAATTCTTTCAGAATCTTTGTCCTAAAAAGTAAAGTTCCAAGGTTGTGTCTCCAAATGAAGCCTTAACATTTGGTATGAAACCTAACAACCTATTATTTACCACATAAAAACTACACATTTTGGTCAGTGACATAGAAAACATCAGAAATGCAGCATGCAATCTGCATGCAGTGCAGGACCTATTAAACTGTTAAGGGGCAGAAAAATTCCATTTGAATAGAAAGAATGTGAGGATGACTACAGTAGCCAGCTGTATTTTCACCATATATGACAGCTTCCTATTACACTACAAAACTTAATGGAAGAGTAGTTTTCTGTTGTAGACAGGTTCATAAGTTGACAATCCTGCAGAGTGAGTGGTTCTGGATTTGAATCCTGCCTGATGCTTTCCCCCACCATGGACCATGTTGCACATGGTGGTCAGGGTGCTTGGCTTTTGAATGAACAAGGTCCTGTGTGAAATGTGCGTATCATACTCATGAAAGAACCCTTAGCAGCAAAAGAGTTGTGACTGGCAAAATTGTGCAGGAAAAAGTTATTCTTGTAGAAACAAATGTTTGCAGACAGGAAAAAGAAACAAGTGGCACTTTACTTTGGTAAACATCCTCAAAAGTATGCTTGGTAATGAGGCAGTTGGCAGTGGCAAAATCCTGTTAAAAAAAAAAAAAGCAACAAAACCCAACAACAATAAAAACCAAAATAACAAAACAAAATCAAATAAAACCAACTGTCATAGACAACAAATGTCCATGTAGCATGGTTTAAAAACAACTAAGTCTTGTTGTTATACACTTGTCCTGTGAACAGCAGCCTGAATTTCGTGCAGGGAAATCTGCATATTCATTAAACACTAGTTACAGTATAACTGGTGTACAAGGCATTTCAGTATACTTAGAATACAGTTCAGGTTAATCAGTTTATCATGACTTTCAGGGCGGCAGCTGGCACGTTGCATGAGCGGCCACACTCCTGCCAATTGGAAGTCAGACAAGCAGATTGCTATGGAGAATCAGTCTCACATGAACAACATGCCAGTGCCTCAGGGATCCTGGCAGGAAAACTACAACAAGCGCAATTCAAAGTGGAATATGCAGCTTGCTGTCTCAGCTGTGGTTCTGGTAGCTACTGTCTATGTGGTGAGTAATGAAATGCTGTACTGTTGTGATTTTTTTTTTTTTGCATATCAGGCTCTTGCAAGCACTATTTAACTTTTTAAGTTGCTTTTTTTTTTCCTAGAGGATTTTTTTGTAATGATAAGTATGATGGCTAAAAGATCCATAGAACAGAACAATGACAAAAGTTGCTAAGATGAAACTTTTTGAAAGAATGCTAGAATAAGTCTGGCGGGAGTTAGGGATGCTATGACTACAAACCAAGCACCAGTCTAACTCCTTGTGTGTGTGTGCGTGCGCATGTGTGTGTGCGTGCGCACGTGTGTGTATGTGCATGCCATGTGTGTGCGCCTGTTCTAGCACATTCATGTCCAGTTGTGTATGGGTAGAAGCCTGACTGTGCGTGATGGGAGTAATTGAAGTACTGCAAGTGCACCCATTTTTATGACTAAAGTGTTCATTGTGGTAAACATTTAATCTGTGAAGTATGAAATGTCTTAAATATCACTGGTGTTATTATTTAGTTTGCATTCTGAAGACAAATACGGCCATGTACTGTGTGCAGGTTAGTTAGAAATGCAAACATTTCTTTTTCATTAAAAGAACATCATCATAAAACAGAAAGCTGAAAAGCCGAAAAGCAAGTTGTCAGTGGGGGGGGGGGGGGGGTGGGGGGGAGAGAATAGCCTAGTGGTCGGTGTTGCACTCACAATTTGACAGCTTACAATTGAGTCTGGGTCTGAACCACCATCAAGATGCCCATTCAGGAGGATTTCCCTTAAGTTACCATCAGTGCTGATTCCACTTACCCTAAAGTCCTTCAGATGAGACTATGAACCAAGGTTCTGTGTGCAAATGCACACAGAACATCTTGTGCACATGTCATAACCTGTTTTGCCTTTCAGAAGACTGAGCCATTAACGGCATTAGTGCTGGTGAGAACAGATGATAATTTTTTTTAAACGCACACGCACTGATATCATGTTTAGGCATCATCCCTGAAGTCAGAATACAACTATCTTAATGATAAGCAAAACCAGTCACATATGCATGAACCTTGGAGCTCTAGCCAAGGAATGCACACAAAAAAGCAACCAAAGAAACTGATCTCTTGAAGATTTTTATTTCATTACTTATACATTTTACTTATGCATTTTCAGTAAATGTTCATAATGATATTAAACTATGAATGATAATTTGGTAGGGTGCAAGTTTTTTATCTCATGGCTTTTTTATTTTATTGTGTATGGTAAATGTTACTGATTGCAAGTTGTTCAAATCTGGAATCATAATCATGGCTGGTTCTGGCAGTATAACAAGCGACAACAGTTGTAAAACCTGTGGACCTGGTCTTGAAATAGGTGACATTATTTTGTTCTGTTTTACTTTGATCTGTTCCTGTTCTTCTTGCTTGGAAATGTTATTCACTTGACTGATTGTGTTTTTGAAATTAGCATGTGCCATTTTGATATTAAAAATAAAGTGTTGCCTGTTTGAAAGATTTTTCTTTCCACAAATTGCTTTAGAATAATTGCTTCATAGTCTTTTAAAAAATTTAAAACAAAAAAGCTTGACTGTGTGCACAATTGACCACTGCATGGAAAGTATTGAAATAAAATTCATAAGTGAAATATCGCATAAATTGAAATCTCTTCTCTTTTGGGGGTTAAAGATTAATCCTGAAGTTAACTTTACATCTCATTACTTGAATTTCTGATAGTTGCTAATTTTGTTGGGAGTTTAATTTAGAGTATCAGCATAATAATACGCGTGTAAAGCCTGTTTGTTGTTAGAAGATTGCAAGTGTGTAAACACACACACATTATCTTAATTAATGTACAATACTTTGGTTTCCTCTTTCATCAGTGATTATCCTTTAAAATGATGAAAGGAAGTTTTAATTTTTTACATTTTTTGGTTAATTAATACAGTTGGGTTATTATTTTAGCTACTTGAAACAAAGTTTTGTGAACATTTAAGTCTTGGCACTTCTTTGAGACATTGTTAAAACAGTGGTGTGCAATGTCCAAAATTGAAGAATATAGACATTTTGTGTGACGCTGATTTGGCTATAAATCAGGCAGGACTACCCGGGGGGGGGGGATATGAGGAGATACATCTTATTCATTGAAGTTTTAATTTTTTTTGAGATTGTTTCAGACTTTTTATGATGATGGTATGTATTTTTATTACAAATTTTAATAATGTACAATGTGAAAAAAAAAATTTGAAAATTAGTTGTTATCTTTCATTGAACTATTTATCAACTTGTCTGCTTGATAATTTGATTTTTCACCAAGTTACTTTCTTGGGATGCTTTAAGTTGCATTTTGATTTTCATTTTTGGGTTATTGGTTTTTTTTTTTTAGATTGTATAGCTTGTTTGGGTGCTGAATTCAAAGTTTCGATTGTTTTTGATGTGAAAGGGGAGATTGGGTCATTGACTGATAACTGCTTTTTTTTTGGGTGAGGGAAGAGTGGGGTTTGTAATTGTTACTTTGTCAGGGCCCGAGTTTTCCCCTTGAGTTAACCTTACTTTGTTTTTTAAAAAAAAATTACGTCTGTCTGCAAATCTAAGCTTCGGCACGTCACAGTAAAGGAAAAGAGTGCCGAATCTTAAGCTTCGGCACAACCTCAATGAGTTAAAACAGTGGTGTGCGATGTCCAAAATGTTGAACAGAATATGAGATGAACAGTGCTTATTACCATGGCATCTTGATTTTTATTGGATGGTGACCATAATTTATGATTGTATGGTGATGCTTACAAGTTACAGGCTTCTTTTAATGACAGTTGTCAAAGGTATCCCACAGAAAAGAAAATCACTGTTAAAAATTTCATTTTTCATTGCTTTTCAGCTTTTTGTCATTGTTGGGTTATTTTGTTTTCTTGACGAGTTGGCTTTTGTTTTGGGGTGTTTTTAAAGTTTTGTTTTGTTTTAGTAGGGTTTTGGGTTTGTTTGTGGTTGTTTGTTGTTGTTTGTTTTTGGGGTGTTGTTTTGTTGTTTTTTTGGGGGGGGGGGGGGGGGGGTATTGTTTTGTTTATCTTCTTTTTTTTTGGGGGGGGAGGGGGTAGGTGGGGGGATTTTTATTTGTTACTTTGGTGGGGGTTCCCCCTTTGTCCCCCACTGTCCCTTTTAATTTTATACTTTGAAAAAAAAATTAGCTGCCTGTACTCAAAACTCACAGGCAGATATGCCTACAATAATGGCTGGCCTGTCTGCTATACAAGGTTAAATGAGGTTGCATTTGGGGGGGTTTTCTGGGGGTTTGTTTTGTTTTTAATTTCTATGGACGAATCACAACATTTTCATTGATTTGACTGATTGATTTAGTTTTTAGTTATTTATTTTACTCATTTGATCAAAAGTGCCTGTGCTACCCAGTTGTGTTGGAAAATAAGTTAAATTGTCAACAGAACTTTAGAAGTGATACACAGCGTGCAGATCCAGCATAACTCAGTGGCCCAGTGCTAAAATTAGTGTGCCCCTTCCTTTCACCAAGTCCAAGTGAGTTAGTTTCTGCTATAATTAGCTTCAGCTGTGATGGAATGGATAGCAGCTGACAGTAGCTGAGTGAAAGTGGGGGAAGCTGACAGCTGTGGATAATTTTTTTTTAAAATTTCATTGCAAATGAAAAGGGCAATTAACACAAGCAGGATGTGTTCACTGTTGCAGATGAACGAGTTCGAGTGCTTCTACTTGCATGGCCACCCAGAGACGAAGAATAAGAAATAAACTTCATTGTACCTGTTGTCTTCTGTCTTATCACAGTAATTACATACAAATTTTACAGTGATTACGCTTTCTGATTTTACCTAGTATTAAATTTCATTGTCATGTCAAAGCTGTAGCATACACACATATTAAATGTTTGGAAATTCTTATTTTCGTGTTGCCAAATTTTACAGCGAGGTTAAAAAATGCGAAACTGTCTCCATTTTCTTGTATTGTTTTAATATCGCATTCCACTTATATGTACTTATAATTGAATTTTCTTATTTTATTTGAGGTTTTTTTAAATCACATCCCAGTTAACACATACACTTTTGGACAGGTTTGGATATTTTTACATGCTCAATACCATATCCTATTTGAGACATATTCAGAAGTTTTGAATTGCTGTTGATATCCCAGTAAAGACTTACATGCAGTAGCAAGGATTCTTTTTCTTTTTTTTTTTTGGCTTATAGTTTTTGGTGGTAGATAACTGTCATCTTTTGGTAGCTAGTTGTCATTTCAGTCTATAAGAGCAGTTAGTCACATGTAGTGATTTATGCTGTTTTTTGTTATTTTATTTCATAGATCGTTCTGCCAGCATTTTGCACTTTAAGGTTTCTTTCAATGATTTAACTAGTTTTCTAGACTTGAGATCTCTACCGATAGATAATTTTTTGTAGGTACCTATCATTTCAGTCTGGCAGTTGGTGACAGTGACGATTGCTTTTTCTCTGTAGAACAGCTTTGCCAACATACATTTTATATTTCAAGATTTTATTTTTTGGGGTGGGGGGTATGTTAAATGGAACTGGTGTTCAAAGTGATTACTTTAATTTTCAACAAATGGTGCTTGTCTTTGATGAAACAATATTTGTAATAGCCATATCAATTTTTAAAACTTTGTTTGCTCAAAATTTACATCATGAACAAAATTATGCTTTAATAAAATAAGGCTTTAATCATTTACAAGTGAATAAAATGCTTTATGAAAAGAACCAAGAAACATTTTTCTTTTGAGTGTGTGGAAAGTTGCTAGAGGGTTAAGGGCATTGTTTTACAATATATGTGTGCATCTCTGGCCTATCATCGACATCACTCTGCCTTTAAGTTTATTTTATTCAGCTATCAGCTTGTTGAATTTCCCTGCAGTCCATCACCAAGCTTTTCCATTGTGTTGATCAGATGCATTAAGTGGAGTGGATCAGTGGTCTAGACATATTGCACCTGTCTAGAAAAGGAAAAGTCCGGGTTCAAAGTGTGCGGTGGTTTGATCCCTATTTGTGCCTGAAACTTTTCCCCCATCCACTAGACCGCAAGTTGTGGTCTGGGTGCTACTCTTTTGGATGTGACAATAAACCAAGGTCCTGTGAGCATCACGTATTTAGCTTACATAAAAGAACCCACAGCAACAAGAGAGTTGTCCATGGCAAAATTCTGTCCAAAAAAGCCACTAGACAGGAAAAGAAAAAAAATGATGGGTGGTGCTGCTCTTGTGGAGATGCGCTCTTCCTGGGGAGAACAGCCCAAATTTCATGCAGAGAAATCTGCCAGGACTTGAAAGTTACCGGTATACAATGCAATACAATAAATAAAGTCAAATGCAACTGCACTCATGCAATGACACTAAAGCTTGTAAGTGAAAGTTGGAAGAGACAATAGCAAAAGTTTCTTACTTTTTGATAAACTGAAATTAGATTTTGTTGTATGAAACCACTGTGTTTTGGTGGGTTTTTTCAATGAACAAATACTAAAAATATGGTAGCTGCACAGGCCTGGTTCGAGCCAATGCACAAGAACTGGGAACAATAGAAGATTCCTCGTCTACATATGCAAATGTTTACATTGGGAGGACAGCAGAAATCAAATGAGGGACACTGTATCTTGCAACAAACTTTCAATTACTGCAATGGAGATTTCACTCGGAATCTGTGGTCGTCATTGTGATAATAAATGCAACAGTAACTTATTTCAATTCTGCAATTAAGTCAAGTCTGTCTTCTCCTCCCTGATAGATCTTTCATGTAGAGGAAACCTGTTTTCATCACGTAATTCACAGATTCTCCTCAGTACAGATATCAAGAATAATGTGTGTATCTTCTCTATTCTACCCCACAAGTATTGGTCAACTACAGAAACCCATTAATCTTGACTTGGCTTCGACAGTCGACTGCTCCCCTATAACCATAAGGAGGCATTAGGGCACTACACTGATTTTTCAGGTAGTATGTCTCAGGCAGGTTGAACCAGGCAAAATTCAGATCTCTACACATCTCTCTAAATATGTTTATAGACAAAGCAACTTGTTCTTAAATCTTCAGACAGGGTTTTCCATTAGACCAAGCACTTTGAAACCGTGTAGATTTGACTGGTCATCCTGATATAATCAAAACAGGTTCCTATGTCATACTGTTGTCTTTTATAGCCGATTCAGAAATTGTATGCCTTGTGTACCTTCGTGAAACATAACCAAATCTAGCTTCTGCTTTTCTAAGCAGTACTTAGAAAAGACTTGTCTAAAATGCTTGAAAGTTACTAACCAAAAACAATCCCTCGAAAACAATGATTGTGATAAGTGTATTTCTGAAACATTTCTAGAGTAGTTTTGCATTAGGCTTCCATACTAAAAGAAAATATTTTGGCATGAAAAAGCAAACAAGAATTATTGAAACAACTTAAAATTTTATTGAAAATGATCAATCAACACACAAAATTATCTCAAGAAACTTTGAATAATGAATGCATTCGTCTCAACATATTACCAACTTGTATACTCAACCTGTCACAAACTTGCACACTAGGCACTTAATATCCACTTTTTTTTTCACAACTCACCAACTGTTGTACTTATCTCTGGAAGATACTTTCTGCATAAAGTATTCAGCAATTCATAACACCCTTTCTTAAGTTTTCCTGTTACAAGTTCAGTCTATCTTCTCCCTGTGAATGTTTTAGAGACTAAAATTTTCCATGACTCATTAAATCTTCTAAAATCCCACAGGCTTCAATATTTTTATTTTTTAAGAGATTAAAAAACCCACAACTTTGTCTTTTCTTGCATATTCTTTAAAAAATGAAGACTGCTCAGCAATTTACAGTAAAATTAATCCAGAAGTTAACATGAAAACTATTAACATATTAACACTCTCAACACAAAATGTAAAATTTCGTTTTCTCCATAGAACAGGCTCAATCTTTTGCACAAATTCCAGACTAGTAAGCAAGTATGACAGCAAGAAAGGTTATTCAAATTGTCAACAATTCAAGGAATGATACGATTATGAACCAACTGGTCACCAAATATGTGTATATAACACCAAAACCAATTGTCCAAATCTAAAATATGTGTATATAACACCAAAACCAACTGTCCAAATCTAAGGGGAAAAAGATGAATACACACATACATATATGTGTGCGTGTCTGTGTAACAGACTTGGACAAGAAATTCAGTAGAAAGTAAGTGATACATTTGCGTAACAAAAATCATGACAAACGTCTGAGAACCACTTCAGTAACAGGATCATGTTACTCAACCACTACACTCCAGATTCCTAAGCACACATACACAGAAACAGTACCTTTACCTGAGATATGTTTTTAAGATATGCGCACAGTGCATTCAGGGATACAGCTTCAATAGTTTTAAAAAGTTGTAATCCAATGTTTTGTTTACTAATATGCAAATGGCAATCATTGGGGGGGAAAACAGTATTTCTGAATAATCATGATGACTTCAATATAGCTGCATGTAATTTTTTGTCCTTATACCACACAAACACACAATCGCAAGTCAGCACTACCAAATACTGCATTGGTTAGCAACTCGTTAACAGCACACTCATATCACTTGGAAAAGTTGCGTACAAGGAAGGACACTGAGACGCTTCACGAGTCATGCAAGTTGAACAGCTTGGCCACTTCATACAGATCCTCATTTTCTGCCCCATCCCGTAATATCTGCAACAGATCACAAGATCAGCCTATCACTAAGTGTTCTATAGTTGGTGAAGCTAAAACAAAAATGCTTTGGTCGCTTTCTTTCTTCTTTTTGGGGGGTTACAGATTTTACTGTTCAGGGATTTTTTTAAATCATCTTTCAACGCATTTTTACAAAACAGCTGCAAGACTGGTAAAAGTTTATTTCAGCTGCAAAAAGTGGTCACATCAACTTTTACAGAATGCATTTAATAGAAGAGCGGTTAAATATGCTATGCTTATAAAGACTTAATAACATTGTGTTGTTTTCTTTAAAACCTTAACATTGTGTTCTTAACATTGTGTTTTCTTTAAAAACTTAACATTGTGTTGTTTTCTTTAAAAACTTAACATTGTGTTGTTTTCTTTAAAAACTTAACATTGTGTTGATTTCTTTAAAAACTTAACATTGTGTTGTTTTCTTTAAAAACTTAATTGTGTTGATTTCTTCAAAAACTTAACATTGTGTTGTTTTCTTTCATAAACTTGTGTTGTTCATTTATTCCTTACTGTGCAACATTGTGTTGTTTTCTTTCATAAACTTGTATAAACTTGTGTTGTTCATTTATTCCTTACTGTGCAACATTGTGCTGTTTTCTTTTATAAACTTGTGTTGTTCATTTATTCCTTACTGTGCTGTAAGGCTAATCAGCAGAGAGCCACATGTACTCCCCGAGTATATTTGATGGGTTATGCAAACAATAACTACACCACGTATGCACCAAACCAAAATGGAAGAACCAAATGGAGTATCAAACAGTGATGCTTATCATCTTCACTAAGCCAGTAACCACATCAACTATAGAAGTGTATTTTACAGCTAGGCTTCCAGGCTGAAGACTATCATCTGAAAAAATGAGATTCTGATGAAATAGAGCAGGCACACAATATAAAAAGTAGAACACTGGCAATGGAAAAAAAACTATGATGACAAAGATTATTTAAAACCAGCCCTGACACTTTCTCCATCTCGATCAGACTGCAGCTCACCTTCCTGGCGATAGGCATTTTGTTGAAAGTGTTCCACAGGAGGATGCCGACAATGGCATTGTTTTTGCGGTAGAAGATGATCCCCTTGCCAAACTCGTCACTGTCTTGAGGGATGTCTGCAGGACAGCTTTCATCATCCTGTGGTAAAATGGCTTTGTCCTCTGCATCCTATACACAAAAACGAATATCAAAAGTAATGCTCTATTGAGGAATGCTTTTGCAGTAAATAATGAGAGTTGATACAATACCTATCCTACAAGAGCTCCAAGTGCTACAACAATTACAGCAAAAACTTTCACAGATTGGTAGTCTTAACTCAATGAGGTTGTGCCGAATCTTAAGATTCTGCCTCTCCTTCACTGTGACGTGCCGAAGCTTAAGATTCAGCGGAGTTATGATTTTTTTTTAATACACTAAGCGACGTTCAACTGAAGTGAAAGTATGCTGGCCTGTAGGGCAAATCATTTTTCTAAACAGTTATTTCCCTTGACCGTAAGCTGCCTAGTTTGTGTGTTGGCTTTATTCTTTGGGATTTTAGGGCTCTCCAGTGTTATGATTTTTTTTGTTTTTTTGTATTGTGCAAAAAGTGACATCAGATTGATTCAGCCAACTTCAGAGAACTTTGGTGAAAAATCATCACACTGTTTCAAGGGGACTAGATGATGAACAGTTCAAGCCATGTAAGATGAGCAGCCCTAATTTTCAACTTTTCATCAATTCAGTGACATTTTTATTTTAAAAATTTAATAATTACAGTCATCTATTGAAAAACTGTGTAACAATCTCAAAAGTAGACAAAAAAATATTTTCAATGATGTGTAATTTGTATAACTTTATTATGTTGGGTAAATCTGCTGAATTTTTCAAATATACACAAAATCACGCATCACCACAAAACGGAGGGATCCAATGAGTTAAGCATGCTTAAGAAAACACCTACAGAAGCACTGTATGCATGCTCGCAAACACACTCTTACATACACAACATAACTATGTGGACACGAATCTACCGTTCAAGTCAAGAGAAGCTAGAGTCTTTGTCATCGACATAAGAACACCTAATCAGCCTTTTGCAATAAACAATCAGAACAACGTTTCTGCCACTGACCCTTTCGGTTTCTGAGCGTAGACCTTCCCCAGTGGCTTCCACAACAGCCTGGGGGTGTCCTTCGGGGTGGCTTTGGCAAACACCCCTGTGGTGGGCAGAGTCGAGTCCACAATGCCAATGGCTTCATACCCAATCTGAGGGCCCAGGTCAGACCTGTTCAACAAATAAACACAAATCTAAGATTCTTAAAAGCTGTACTTTGCTCAAACAAAACAAAACCAAAATCAGTGAGGACAAAATACACTAGTATGCCTGCTGAAAAAGTATTCAAACTCAAAAAGAAAGAATATAGGTCTACAGCAAAAAACAAACAAATCTATTCCCTCTATGACTCTAGAAGAACAGGCTGAAATGTATAAACTAAAAAAGAAACAATATGGGTTTGAAGCAAAAAGACAATCTATCCCATCTATGAGTCAAGAACAGCTCCAAACTGTACCTTCTTACAAGCTTAACCACTGGATTTCTTTGCCCCAAAGTTACAATCACCACATGTTGCAGATTTTGTGGATAGGGACAAAAAGCAATCTTGAACAAGTATTTTTATTTTGTATATGTACTTTTTTTTCTACCATTACTGTGAGTGGGCCCCATCATGACAAAAGGCAGTTTTACATATAAAAAAGTGTTGAATTGTGTCCCTTACATTAGAAAGTAGATTTTCTAGCTTATCATCCTAAATTCAACACAGTAGCCTCAGAAAAAGATCCCAAACTCCATGTAACATGCTAAAATCCAACATTCACTGCAGAAAAAAAAAATTCAAATGCAAGTCAGCAGGCCCATTTTCCATGTTAACCTAAAAACTTATTTCACCAAACTGTATACAAAGAGCTCAACAGCGTCCACATCCACAAACCCATCCCCTCCCCACTTCATTCCATGGTCTGGGCACTTTACATGGTAAGTGCCCCAGCCTCCGAAATGCCCTGCTTTTCTCCCATACTCTCACCAAAACATGGACTGATGCCAGTAGGGCTTGGCTGCCCCGGTCATGTTCTCTCCAGCCAGACGGCCACTGACAACGGCATGATCATGATGCTCCACTCTCCGTCGACCCAGCTTGATGTCGTAGAAGCATGCAGCATCCCCAGCCTGGAAAATCATTTCATTCATAGAGAGGGTTGTCACTGTTCTTTGTATGTAGGTATGTATGGTCAACTGTCGTACACACACACACACACGTGCATTCTCACACACACACACACACACACGCATGCATGTGAGCGCACACATACTCCTCACACAACACAGAACCCGGTACATGATCAACTTACCACCCAGACATTGGTTCTAGCCTCCAGTTCGGCGTTGACCAGGAAGCCCCCATGCTCATCATCTACCTCCAGGTCTGAGGTGCGAGCCAGGTCCACGTTTGGCTGTAGGCCCACTGCTGGCACCACGTAGTCCACTTTCAACTGGGAATACATCACAAACAACACAAGCCAGGGCTTGATGTCTGTCTCCTGCTGTGTTGTAGTAAAGCTTGTCATCTGTCACTCATTTGCTGAAAAACTATTTTGAAGTGAAACTAAAGGTTAAACTAAATGATACATGTGTTGTCTCACTGAGGTGAAAAACATCTACGCTCTTTTGTGTCCATTTCTTCCTCAAATACTTGATCACAATAAATGGAGGGTTTTAACTCACCTTTTTCAGATGAAAACACTTCTTTAAAAATGCTTAAAGAGAGTCAGCATAACCAGTTTGAATATATATATATATATATATATATATATATATATATATATAAAAGATGGACCTAAGCAACCTGTACCAGGACCCTGCTAACTATGAAGTGTGTAAACAGGACCTTAATGAACACTGGATAATTAATTCCAGCTCTGAGCACAGGCACTTACATAACAAAGTAATCTGCTCCTTAAACACAACACTGACCTCAGAGTTATCACTCAGCGTCAAAACCACCTTGCCATCCTTGTAGTGAGCGCCTGTCACATTGGTGTTGGACATTACAGTCACACCCTCTGCAACATCACAAGTTTTCCAATGCACTTTCTCACAGATAAGATCTCAACAAAAAATATAGATATATCAACTGACAGTCACTCTGACAGAAAACATCTTTCTGTGAATACTGCCGAGAAATCTTTTTCCTTTAAGAACAACACAACCCATTAACAAAACACACACACACACACACACACACACACAAAGATGGCAAGGAAAAAGGGGGAAATCCACAGCGATTCAGGAACAGGATGTTCCCTTCCCAAACCAAAGCATCCTTATAGCTTACAGAACAACATAAGATTATGTCTGATGGTTACACAAATGCATTTCATGAACACATAATACCAATATCTTTGCTCTTTACTTCTTCCAGCATGCCTACCCTGCCTCCTGTCTCCATCGCCACTGTCAACTGTAGGAGCAATGCCACCCAGGTTCAATTTCTTTCTCTATCTCTGCTGAGTTCTACAATCTCCTGCAGCCCTCCCAGAATGCTGCCTATTCAAAAAATACTTTTAATAATGACTTGACATCTACCTCTCTTTCAGAAGTCTTTGGACCAATGCACTGAATTATTTAGGCAGTGTGCTGTGGGCTGACTGAAGCTGGAGGAACCAAGCCTTCACCAGGTATAAAGTGGTGACTGACACAATGTGTAAAGGTAAGAGCTAAAAATAGGGGGGAAAAAATTAAAGCACACTGTCAGAAGAAAATGATAATTTCACTGGTGGTCTGGCAAAATAGCATCATGAGCTCTCAAAAAATCTCTACAGCTTTTTCCAGAAAACACCTGACTTGTCATAGAGGTCAAACATAATATGAGAATAAATAATAAATAGATAAAAGCACATATTCATTAGCAATTTGGCAAAACTGCATGATACTACAGATCTCAAAGAACCTCTACGATTTTTCTGGGCTACTAGTGGTATATCAAAGAGGTCAATCACTGTAAAAGTATGACAGAAGCGCTAATATAAAACAAAAGCTATAATCACCTGCTTGGACTTTCTTAGTTGTCCACTTGCACAGGTACTCTGGCAACACTCTTCCCATGTTACCTGCATGAAAAAATCAAATTATGCTGAATAAATTATGCTGAAAATAGGTTTGTTTTTTATTTGTACCAGCACAAATGAAAAGATGCAGTTTGATTTTATCTGAGAACATTATGTAATATATTACATAACAAATAAATTTAACATCAGCAATTACAAGAAACAATTTTGAAAGTAATCATCATCATTGTCAGCGTCATTAATATCATCATAATCAGATTTTCTTAAAACACTAATTCTGCAAGAGTCCTAAGCACTGATGCAACAACATCAATATCACACACACACATCCACATGTAAATGCATGAATATGCACACACGCAAGCATACATACATACACATATGCTCACATTCACATACACATACCAGGTTCTACACAAAGCGAGCAAAGTAAGGCTGCTACCTATCTAAAACTGCACACACACACGCACGCACACACACAACACACACACACACGCAAAAGGCTATTAGCTTTCTCAATCACCAACCAAAAGCTCACAATATATAAATCTGAACACAGGACAACTCTCCCCTCCTATCCCAAAATCTTTAGTACCTACATGTACACACACACACATACCTTCCATCCAACCCCCTACCCCCACCCCTGTGCACATACATTCACCAGCATAGTTGTGAATGCAGGCTTGATCATCTCTGTTTATATTTTTTTCAAATAATTCAAAAAGAACATCAAACACCAAAAATGCAGTACATCCGTCCATTTAACTTCAACAACATGCAGCAGAAATAGACAATGGCATAACCAGTTCAGACAGTATGAATGAAACACTTTTTCATCACTCTATAAGACAACTGCAAACAACCACAAAGCCATTTTTCACCAAATCAGTTAAGTCACATACCAGCTTCTGGGAAGATCTGGTACACTTTCATGTCACTGCTTTTGCCTGAAAAAACAAATTTTAAACATCTATACAAACAAGATCACACATGCATGTATTTACACAGACACACACAAACAAGCACACACACACACACACATGCACATGTGCACACATTAACTCAAATACACACAACTTAAAGAATATATGAAAGTCTTTCTTTTTTTTTAAATGTAAACATATATGTACAGCAAAATTTTATACAGCAATGTCACACAAACTGGGTTAAAAAAAAAGTATACATGCAGTTTCTTGAAGTCTTATGTTCAACTTTTATTTCTCTCTGACAATCCTGTGTCTCAAACACTTGATCAAAATTCCATTCAAACATTTTTCCAAAAATCTCACAACAGAATAAAATGATTGTAAAAAGAGATGGTTTTGTGAACATTACTTTCCATAATCTCAACAGAAGGTTTTCGAGAAAAAAGACCCCCTGACCACCACCACCACCATCACCTGCCTCCACCCCCCAAACCCCACCCCTTTAAAAAAAATATCATAAATTTTAAAAAATAACCAACCAACCCAAACGATACAAAACAAGAACAAAAACAGCCATAGGAACAGACACAAAAATTATTATACAAGTATTTATCATACATGAAAAACCTGGAATTATGTGATGTGCTATTTACATTAATACCTGAACATCAATATAAAAAATACATGTTGGAGTTTTCAAACAGTAACACAAAAAACAGATGATCTGGAAAGTTCTCTAACATATATAAAGGTATTCACTCACGGACATACTCCTCTTTCATTCTGTTCCGAAACTTTTTTCACAGAAAATCCCACTAGCTCATCCACACATCACAAGAGCACATTGTTCATACACACATATAAGCAGCACACGGCAGTCGCTGCAGCTGACAACAGACCTTTCTTGCCAAGGGCACAAGCAAGCTCACTGCCCAGAAAGCCTCCACCGATGATGGCCACTGCCTTGGCCCTGTCAGTGGCTGCATCCAGTTTCTGGAAGTCGCCTATCTGCAAACCCACACACAACAGTCAGGTGATACTGGAGTCTTCAACACTCCATCAGTACAGTACAGTACAGTACAGGTCGTAGTAGCAGTAGCAGTAGTAAATGAAGTAGTATGCCACAGTACAGTAGTAGTAATAGTACTTAGTACAGGTGGTTGGTAGTGGACTATAAGATACGAAAACGGAAAATGATAAAGATGTCTGAGGCAAAACAAAACAAAAACATTTTGACACTTGATAATCAGTAGGTCTAAATACAAGTTTTACACAACAAAGATTTTAAAACAACAACAAAAGAAATGTTTTCAGAAGAAAAAACAAACAAGCAAGCAAGCCCCCCTCCCCCTCCCCCAAAATCCAGGTACATGATTTTTAGAAGCTAGCCAGCCCACCATTACAGAAAGCACATAGTTCATGATACACAACAGGAATAAACAGTGGATAAATGCAACACCAGTTTGGGTCACTCCTTTCAGTGCATACTGAACCAGCACTCACGTTGCGGAAAAGAATGGTCCTCTTTGCCACTTCCCCACCAGCTTTTTCCAGCAAAGGAACGTTCTTTGGCTTTCCACCTGACAGAAAGAAACAATTTATACGTGCTACTTTGATAGAATTGTGTATTTGTAGGTGTAACTATGATGCTCCTAGTGACATTATGATAGTCTGTTTCATGCTCACAAGTTTTTTGGGTTTTTTTTTTATATACAAGCTGTATGACTTCTTTCAAGCAGGCAGAATACAACTGATGTCATTACAAAGTTCTGTAGACAGTAGAGAGTGGAGAGAGAGAGAGAGAGAGAGAGAGAGAGAGAGAGAGAGAGAGAGAGAGAGAGAGAGAGAGAGAGAGAGAGAGAGAGAGAGAGAGGAGAAAGAGGAGGGAGGGAGAGAGGGAGGGAGGGAGAGAGGGAGGGAGAGAAGGAGGGAGAGAGAGGGAGGGAGAGAGGGAGGGGGAGAGAAAGGGAGAGAGAGAGGGGGGGAGGGGGAAGGAAAGGGAGGGGAGAAGGAGGGAGAGAGAGAGAACTCTGAACTCTGAACAGGTTTAATGTACATTGGCCTTTGGCCACAATACATACAGTGGGCAAGGCAAAAAGGCAAGTGAAGGAAACAAAATGCAAAAAGTGATCGTCACATTTTCCATCTAAGCCAGCTGAGAGAGAGAGAGAGAGAGAGAGAGAGAGGGGGGGGGGGGGGGGGGGGGGGGGGGTGACTGACAGAGAAAGAGAAGAGGAGACACATAAATAAGAATGAAAATAATAATTGAGGCAGCCCTGACCTGTTGCAATGAGACACTTGTCAAAACCAATTTCTGATCCACACTCCAACAGCACTTTCTTTTTGCTGGCATCCAACTTCACAGCCTGCATAGATGAGTCAAACAATCATTAGTACATGAACTTCAATTTTAAAAAACAACTGAAAACTCATATTTATAAAATCAACAAACCAGACACTCCAAAAGAAGCTCACAAGAAACATCCTCATCAAAAGAGGGCAGGGGGGGGGGGGGGGGGGGGGGGGGGGGGGGGGTAAGGGGTCTTTTTTTCTTTTCTTTTGTTTTTTTTAAAACTTGGTACCATTTCTTGAGCTCTTGCCATCTCCTATCTCCCAAGCAAAGCATGCTATGGGTTCATTAGGAACACTATGGAACACAAAAACATTAAACTGGGCCCACTGCTAAAACAATAATTTGCTGAAGAACATTGCAGATGTCTTGTGTCTATCAGGACTAGTTGATACAGGGATATTTTATGAAAGCAAAAAATCTGTAGGACAGCCCTGTCTCATAGTGTTCAGCACAGCTTTGTGAAGGCAGCTGGCCCCAGAGCAAGAGATTTTGATGATCTATTTCCTATGTAAAGCTCACAAAGAAAATCTAGAACTAAAATCATGATCTTATATACATGTCTGCACTCACAAATATATACTTCACACATTCAAAACATGTTTGCATGCACACACACACACACACACACACACACACACATATTACTGTACTTTTTCTTACAAGCTAAAACCAACCTACCTTCTGTCCTTTGAGGATAGCTACTCCTCCATTCTCAGCTTTGTCCAACTCCTCAGGTTTGAGGAAAAAGCTCTCTGGTTCAAAGTATATGCTGAAGGAAAAGAAAACATAGCCTGAGTTGACAAAGTGGGCCATTGTGATATAGATTCCTAACAGTTAGTCTCTGTTTTACACTAAACACAGTCACTTGGGGATTATTATGCTAATTTCTAAAAGAAAAAGAAAAAGAAAGCATGGATGAGGCCTTTCACAATGTTTGAAATTTGAAAAAAAACAACAACAAAAAACACAAGGATTCTTGTCTACACGGATGAAAAAAAGAATATTTTCAGTCATTATTTACATAAATATGAACAGTTCTGAACCGCCACTGTGTACTCACCTTCGCTCCTTGCCATTCCACTGTTTGAAGCGGAGCTGTTTGACTGCTGCTTTGTCATCACTGAACCACAGTTCCTTGGAGAGGGGAGGACGCATGTAGGGGATCTGGTCCTCCTCTGTCACAATCAGCACCTGCAACACAGCCAGTCTACCATGACATACCTGCCCTTCTAAGCTAGTACCTGTACTAACACAGTCTTACATAAGTCTGAACTGAAAGTGGCTGATCATTCCATAGCAACAAGAACGCACAACAATATGGCATAGAGCATACAATGAAAAGAACTTCAGTCACCATTTTCTAGGAAAAAAAGGCATCAAACCAATTGTCTTCAAATAAACTATTACTGATACATACCATTTTCAAATAACTGCACTCTCAAATCAAAAACTAACAAGTTTAGGTCAATAAGAGTGGTTTCTGGTTAATCTACTTGTCTCACATGTAAGGTTACAAGTGGAATCTTAAAGTAACACACATTTGCTTTTACAAGACATCCTTTCATTCTAACCCAAAAATGTATGTATACTTTCATTCTCATAGAACTTTCTTTTTTAGGCGTTTTGAGCTTATGATAATTTTCCAGGGAAGCTAATGATAAATGCTGCTTTTCAAGTCAAATGTATGAGTAGATAAAAAAAGAAAAGAAAAGTACATAATAAACAATAACCAAAAGGTTCAGCTAACTTTCATTCCATTGATTACACATGACAAAAGCTTTCCCATAAACAGACACAATTTAACTGATAGCAGTAACTGAAATAATTCTTAAATGTATTGTTTAAAAATTAAACAATAAATCACATACCATTAAACAGAGTTTTGAAAGAAAAAACTAAAAGCACAGTTTAGTAACTCCATGACAGATCAAAAATATTTCTTTCAAACCATATCTATGATTTACACATATGAGCTGATTAGTTTCATTCTCAATCTCTCACTGACTCAGTGACTTAACAATATATCATCAATGTACCGTACATGCTTAATAATCCTGATCAATTGTAATCCTAACTTAACTGTCACAATCATGCTTGTGTCTGTCAGTGCCCAACATTCAATACTAGGACAAAACGGACTGCTAGTCTTACCTTGGCAGTGGGGTCACTGGCCCTTATAGAACGGAAAGCACCAAAGGATGCTGTCCCTGCGCCAATCAACAGGTATGGTACATGGCTGGGTACATATACTGGTGGTGGTTTGGGCTTCTTGGGTTTGGGTGGTGGTGGTGGACCCTCTAGATTTACAGAGAAGAAAATGATAATGATAATTCATGGAATTTATATAGCACTAAAAACAAATCAAAGCACTTGAAAAGAAATGTCAGTGGTCAGTTTCTTTAACTATGACAAACCCACAATAAATGAACTATCACAGCAAATGCCTGTACTATACATAATAGTTCAGACTACAGAGCAACACTTTTTTGGCTTAATTTTTCCCCTGGCAGGTTAAAATACAGTGTGGCTAATGTACATATAAAACCTGTCAAAAAGATATCATGAATCAAATTTGTAACAACACTGACCTCCTAAAGATGTTGAAAATAGCACACATTACTATTTTCTCATTATATGTATCAATAAAGTGCAAATACCGTTACAACTCAACTGGTCAATAAGAATAACATTTTCTCAGAAAAAGTTTCCATCTCTTCTTTCCTGAATTCCCTGAGTCTGCAGAGCACTATGTATACATGTACACTCAAAGCTTCATGCAGAATGTCTTGGGCAAAAAGCCCACCCCTCATGACTCCAGGATAGACTTTTTGGTGGGGTTACCTTCTGCTAAATTCTATGTCGGCCATGTTCATATCATGCATACCACCATGGCCTACTTTTCTATGAAAGATGGATGGGTTCTTGAAGTGTATGAAAAATGATGTGGCTGCATTCACACACAGTCTTCAGTTTATAGTCTCATCCCAAGGACATGCAGAGTAACGAATTCAGAATCAGTATCAACTCTTACTTGTTACTGGTTGTATGACTGTGTAAGAGTGAGTTGAGTGCAAGCGCTTTGATTTGTCTCTGCAAGATATGGCGAACTCCAAAATAACAATCCCCTAAAACTGACATATCAGCAGCAGTCTGAACCTGTCCCCTCCAATTACTGCAGTCAGATCCATGCTCTAACTGCTGATCTCTTCTATGCCCCAATACACACACACACACACACACACATACACACACACACACATACACACACACACAGCTACTTTGCTAAGCTTATAATGTAGCTGAATGAGTCTGACAACTCAAGCCTCATATAAGGGCGAATAAAACCCTTACTTTTTTTTTTTATTGTTTTGGGCCTGCTTTTTTGTTTCTTTCTCTGGATAGATGTTTGATTAGTTGGTCTGGCATTTATATTGTTGTTGCTTTCTGTAGTAGGCAAAACCTAATACCAGTAGACTGGTAACAGTCCACAACATTTGCAGAAACCCAGGCAAAAATGGGAGAATTATGTAAACAATTTATTAGTCTGGAGCCCGAATTACTGGTAACAATAGACAAATTTTGCTCTCTATCCCTGTAGTCTTACTTTTATTTCATGAACTGTGCACTACAATGACTAAACCACCTTGCTACTGATAGGGGAAAGACTGAACACCAGCTATCAACAATGCTCAATAAAATTCACATATAAATTTGATCCATATTTCTACTAGTTACTGAACTTCAAACCAGAAACCATTTAGAATGAAGTTACATCAAATCTGACATTCCTATCCCTTTCATAACATTAATAATTATCAAATAAAAAGATGTTAACTTCCTTATGGTAAGCTAGGTTAAGAAATCTGTTTCTTCCCCATCCCACTTCTCTCTAGTCTCTCTCTCTTAGCAATCATAAAAAAATCCAGTACTTTCACTTGCATTAGATTTAGGTAACAAATTTAATCCCCCCCCCCCCCCCCCCCCCCCCCCCCCCCCCCCCCCCCCCCCCCCCCCCCCCCCCCCTTTCTCTTTTGTAGCAATTATTAAAAGAAATTATCTGAATATATTTGAGCAAAAATCTGTTACCTTTATGTGCTTCGCCAGCTTTTGATGAAGGTGGTGGTGGTGGTGGTGGTGGAGGTGGTGGGGGTGGAGGAGACCCATCAGATCTGAGCATGCCTATCACAGCTGGGTCAGGTACAGCCCCATACGGAAAATCGTGCAGGTAAAATGCTCCAACCTTCCACATCTGACAGGCACAATAAAATGAATAGATGAAGGTTTTCTATTCATACTGGTATCTTTTTTTAAATTTTCCACACCACTACTTACACGCTCACAGTGCCACAAAACACACAAGTTGTAAAGTATAATATACACATCCCCCCCCCCCCCTCCTCCTTCCATCTCCCCCACCCCTTAAACACAACAACAGTCAAAAGCCATGATCTTTTGACAAACATCCCTCAAGTGACTACTGTATTTTGCATGCTGGTATGATTCTCTGATTATAAGTCAAGTGCAAGCCTTTTGCTCAGCTATAATAGTGGAGCATCGCATCTCAATTATATCTGTAGACATCTACTAAAGTTTATGTTAGTCAACTTAGTGTTTAATTTAAATTAAATTAATGCTAATGAAGCTGAAATGAATAAATAAAATAATTCAATGAACAATATTTTCATGACACTGACAGGGTTTTGATAATTCAGTAAGGACAAGGTGTATAATACTCTAACATTTGGTTTTTGTTTGAGTTTATTTTGTTTGTTTGTTTTTTGTTTTACTTTTTATAAATTATATTCTTGGTTGTCACCCTGGAGAATAAGAAAAAAGAAAAAAAGAGAGGCAGGCTCATAAAAGATATGTGTGTGTGTGTGTGTGGGGGGGGGGGGGGGGGTGTGTGTGTGGGTGGGGGGGGGGGGGGTAATTATATGCTGTATTGCTATATTGCTAGATAAGATATATTTAGGTCATTAGCAGAGCTCTCAGTTGCAACCAATACAAATGACATACAAATTACAATGTACATAATATGAGTTACAATATGTGCAAGAGACATTCATGCACATACGCGCGCACACACACACATACACACACACAGTATACACGTCCCTTCCCCTACTTGTCTAACATTCACCTTAAGTTAAAAGACATTAAAATTTAAAGAAAGAAAGAACACACAAAACATTATATATATATATATATATATATATATATATATATATACATATAGATAGATATAGATATAGATATATATATATATATACGGGATAGCTCAGTGGTCAGAGCACTCGCTTTCCCCTAGCCAAGTTAAGCAGCGTCGAGCGTGGTTACCAGTTGGATGGGTGACCGTTTGCGCGCCGTGGCTTCAGTACAGTTCCCCCAGTTCACCCAGCTGTAAATGGGTACCTGCCCTCTTTAGGGTCAGGGAAGGTAAAGCAGCGAGGGAGAGGAGATGGGCGCCGCCCTCAATATGCTGGCCCTAGAGAAGTGAGGTCTCTGACGCCTCGCTCCCCTACAACCTTATAGGTTATGGGACTCCTTTACCTCCTTTAGCTCCATATATATATATATATATTATATTAAAATGTACAGCAATCTCTTTTATATTTAGTAAATTACTAAAGCAACATTGTCACTATTTCTCTTCCTCACTGCCTCACAATCACTATACATGCAAATGACAGAACATAAATCATTGAATATCAATATGCACTAATGGCATGCATAAAAACATACTTTCACATAAACCTACTCACAGCATAGATTGTAACGCCTAGAAAAGCGATACTGCCATACAGCATGTATGACCACTTTGTGTTCCGCTGGTCGTAGTATTTTTGCCATGGTCCCATTGGCACAGGGAGGTCATCCATGTGTGACTTTGTCTCTCTGGAAAGCTCTTTTTGCGGCTTCCAGTGAGCCGGAGTGTGGCCACCCATACATCTGACATGCTGAAGGGGAGACAATGGCACTGCCTCTGCACAAATAATGTCCAGTTCCATAGTTTATTTATGTGTTGATCAATAGGATTTATACATTTTATTTATTAAAATACACTATTTTCAACATCAGACACTATGACATGAGAATAAGTATGACCATACTAGATCACTTACAAACAAAATAGAATACTTACATAAATTCAGCACTGATTCTGCATAGCTTTGACTCACAGATCACTGGTCAGGTTGTCAAAATACTTAAGTTTAAACTATGAGAAGGGCAACAGCAGAAATACACTGACAGGCACATAATAAAATAGTAGTATTAGTACAGACCATACTCAGATACTGTCAATAAACCAGGATACATTTAATTTTAATGATGTATCATGAATGCAAAGGTTATTGATCATTATTCAGTATTTATAATATTTACATCATTGTATTTCTTCTTCGTATTCCAATACACTCTCAAAAAAATAATAAAAATGAAAAGCAAACGCTCTCTCTCTCCTCTCTCTCCATCCAGTCTCTCTCACTTTCTCACACACACACAAATACCAAAAATGTGACAATGACATGCTGTTCTCAACCACTTTCGATCCACCATTTATTGTTTGATAGCCCAATTCTTATTACCTGTTTCAAATCGAGGAATATGAATCTAGATATTCATAAAAATATGCCATTGTTCAAGAAGCTTTATAAATATGATTCTCACTCAATCTTAGCAATTCATAAAAAAAAAATTAACATCAGTTGTTAAGTATACATATAATATTTTCAGTCTAGCGTTAACATCGCACAGACACGAAGTTTTCCAGGAGCAGACATAGGGAGTGATCATGATCTTGTGATGATGACTTTCCGACTACGTCTAAAGAAAATCCACAAGCGGAACAACATCAGGATCAAATTTGACCTCGAGAAGCTGAAGGACCCAGAGGTATTAGAAATTTTTCAAGCAAGGATAGGTGGAAAGTTTGCAGCACTCACTGTGATAGACTCAGACATAGATACACTGACGAATAGTTTCAATACAGCAGTGACTGAAACAGCAAGCGAGCTTCTTGGCAAACACCGACCAGTCAAAAAACCATGGGTCACACCTAACATCCTACAACTATGCGACAAGCATAGAGAGTTGAAGAAAAAGAAAAACGAAACAAAAGAAAGAGCAGAACAATATAGGGCAGTCAACAAAAGAATCAGGAAGTCCATGACGGAGGCAAAAGAGAAATGGATCGGTGAACAGTGCCAAGACATTGAAGAGAACATCAAGAAAAACAATAGCAAGAAAGCATATCAGCTGGTGAAAGACCTGACTAGCACAAAACAGGGAAAAGGTTTAACAATCCAAGACAAAAATGGGAAGTGTCTCACTGACGACCAGGATATTCTGAACAGATGGACAGAATACTGCTCCGACCTGTATAACTATAGAACCGCAGGAGATCCAGATGTCCTTAATGTACCAGCAAGCAAAGACACAGACAGTCACCCTATCCTCCGAGAAGAAGTGGAAACAGCAGTCAGATCGCTGAAAAAGGGAAAGTCAGCAGGGGCTGACAACATTCCAGCTGAGTTGGTTCAAGCTGGAGGGGAAGCCATGATCAGCGCCCTACTAAGAATCTGCAACAAGATCTGGCAGACAGGAAAATGGCCAACACCATGGACACAGTCACTCATCATCACCCTCCCCAAGAAAGGAAATCTACAACAATGCCATAATTACCGCACAATCAGTCTCATATGCCACCCAAGCAAGGTCATGCTGCAGATAATATTGAATAGACTGAAGCCACAAGTAGAGACCATCATTGCTGAGGAACAAGCAGGTTTCAGAGCAGGGTGCAGCACAACAGAACAGATATTCAACCTCAGAATACTATGTGAGCGGTACCTTCAACATCAACAAGACCTTTACCACGTATTTATCGATTTTAAGAAGGCATTTGACAGGGTGTGGCATGCAGCTTTGTGGGCAACCATGAATTTGTACAGCATCAATGCAAACCTGATCAGAGTCATCAAACAGCTGCACAGCGAGGCCACCAGTGCAGTGTACTACAACAACAACATTGGAGAATGGTTTTGAACAACAGTTGGAGTAAGGCAGGGCTGTCTACTCTCACCCACTCTTTTCAACATCTTCCTTGAGAGAATCATGGCTGATGCACTGGAACATCATGAAGGATCAGTCAGCATTGGTGGCAGAACGATCACAAACCTCCACTTCGCAGATGACATTGATGGAATAGCAGGATCAGAAAAAGAGCTTGCCAGCCTAACAGAACACTTGAATAAGGCCTCCAAAACATACAGCATGGAAATCAGTGCAGAGAAGACTGAACTGATGACTAATAACACCAACGGCATTAGCACTGATATCAGGGTTAATGACCAGAAGCTGGAAACAGTTCAAAGCTTCAAGTACCTGGGAGCCATTGTATCAGACCAGGGATCCAAGCCAGAAGTAGTATGCAGGACTGCACAGACAATAACAGCTTTGTCAAAACTAAACACCATCTGGAGAGATAAAAATATCTCACTTATCTCCAAGATCAGACTAATGCGCTCCCTTGTCATATCCATATTTCTGTATGCCTGTGAATCATGGACCCTGACTGCAGATTTGGAGAGAAGAGTACAGGCGGTGGAGATGAGATGCTTACGGAGACTCCTTGGCATCTCCTACAAAGACCACATAAGCAACGAAAGCGTGTATAACAGAATCCAGCAAACCATTGGACCCTATGAGAACCTTCTAACGATCGTGAAAAAGCGTAAACTTAAATGGTATAGGCATGTCACAAGATCCAAAGGACTTGCAAAGACAGTTCTACAAGGCACTGTCCAGGGAGGAAGAAGAAGAGGCAGACCAAGGAAGAGCTGGGAGGATAACATCAGTGAATGGACAGGCCTAGAACTCAACAAAACCCTGAGAAAGGCAGAACAGAGAGAGGAATGGAGGGAACTGGTTGTTGAGTCTTTGAGGGTGCCCCCACGGTCGTCAGACTACGGGACAGATAGATAGATAGATAGATAGATAATAATATATATATATATATATGTATTTATATTATATATATATATATATATATATATATATATATGTGTGTGTGTGTGTGTATACACACATGTATGCATGCATATGTATGTAAATTTTATTTATACATGTAAGAGAGCTCTAGGGGGGTGTTGGTTTTAATGTGAGTATATATATGATCACCAAGTGGTGAATGGACATTAAACAAAACAAAAACAAAACACACACACAAGCATGCACACACACACACACACACACACACACACACACAACCATGGATGTTGTTACAGCATTCTTTTCATTTATTTTCCTACTCATGGTCATAGTGAATTACAATTATTTATGGTCAAACTTTTTAAAAGAAATTATTTGCATAGGCCTCAGCAATTTTCTATAGTCACAGGCTCTCACTGAATGACTGCTAGTTTATATAAATTATTGTTTTTGTGTGTGTAGGCCTGCAGTCACCCGTGCAAACCACACACACACACATGCACACGCGCGCACACTCAACTTGTATTGCACGCACGTACTTCGCGTTTGTGTACGCAAGCTCGAATCATCTACCCCACTGCCACTGAAATATTGCTGGGGAACTATGCCCGTGTAATACTTCTTTCCCTACTGAGAATTTCGTCGACTGAAACGAAGGCCAAAGTCAAGGCAAAGGGCAAATATTCGTCTGCACGAGACTAGATCTATCAGCCGCAGCAGTCACCTTCACAAACAAGTGAAGACGGCATACAACTTGAATGAACACATTCTGGAATTAAATTTTAAAAACATTTTTATACATTGAAAGGACTTACTTATCACACTAACGGGTGGTTTTTTCAGGGCATAAATACCCCTCTCAAACGTTGATAACCGGCAGACATTCACCAAACGTGACATCTTTACCAACTGGCCAACCTAGTCTTCAAACAATCAAGAGCTGTATGCGTGGGTTATTTCCCTTGTCCTTGTTCGTCAGCTTTACAGCCTTGAGATGAAATTGTGTGCATACATGGAAAAACAATAATCTGCTATGTATTTTTCATATCACTCATCCACAAATATAACACAGAAATAAGTAATAAATACCTCGATAAAATACTTTCACTTAATAGCGGTAGCAGCAATGATTGTCACGATAACAATGAAGAGTTTGTTGTTTTTTTAAAGTGTCAGGTAACAATAAAGAGAAAGATGCCATAACTTACATGTGTGTGCGCGCGCGCGTGCGTGTGTGTGTGTAATGTACCCTCCCCTTTTTCTTTTCTTTTTCTTCTTTTTTTTTGGGGGGGGGGGTAATATGACATGTGCTGATGTATAATTTATATAATTATATCAATCAGCTGTATTTCTGTGGGACAGCTATGAACAAAATACCCTTGAGGTGGGGGGGGGGGGGTGTGGGGGGGGTGTTGGGGGGGGGGGGGGGAGGTGCATGCCATGCTTCCTTTGAAGTCCTGTATGTAAATACTAATAAAGAAAAAAAATTGTTTTCTTTATAAGACTAAGTGAAAGGAAAAGAACAACAAAGACTTACGTGATTAGATTTGGCAGCCTGCATGCCATTTGCATTTTGTTTCTACACATATTCATATGCTGCATTTATGGTGTGATGTTACAGTCTGGTACATTAAGATCCTTTTTCAATAAGTGCTATCGTGTCAAATGTGCTTTAACATTATTTTGTCTGTACATATGCCATGGTGCAGTTGGTTATGCTGGAAGGTCATGGGTTTGAATCCTTTGAGAGGCACTGGGATTTGTCTGGCTCTGGCCGGCTCCTAACCAGAGTGACTTTACTATGGGTTCATTGAGAAGTCTTCGGTCACACAATCAAGCTTCATTCGCTTTATGGATGCAATTTTGTGAGTATTACTCCTCACATTACCCAACCAACTCTGCAGATGTCTGTTCCTCTTGGGCCTGGCTGATACTGGGATAAAAGAGTAGGTGCACTTCCATAGCAGCATTATTACATCATCCTCTTTATCATTGATCATTACCCAATAAAAGAAAACTGCCTCTGATTCAATGGCTCTGGTCTCATGGTGACCTCAGTTTTAGTTTCTCCATACATTTCTGTGGCTGTGGTGAGTTTGTGTCAAAGCCTTTGGGATTTAACTATTTCAAGGTTCACAGGAGAAGAATGTCTGCAAGCAGAACTTGGCAGTACTTGTTACTCTTCCACGTCACAAGCTGCATGCCCAGAATGTTTGTGTTAACCATACCCCTGGCCATACCTGGTTTGGGCGGACTTCTCTTCAACCTCTAACTCCTTCAGGAGTCATTAGGGCACTGGTGGGTTTTTTCAGGTGAAGTATCCTGGGCAATGTGTATCCTGTGCAGTTGTAGTGTATATTGTTTATGTCACTGGCCATGGCTGGCTTCAGCTTCTACACAAGGTGCATGGGTTTTCATCTTGTATGCAAGATGGGAACGTGTTAACCTGGAGGCTAAGAGTGATACTCTCGTGATCTGCTGACCTGGGTTTGAGTCTTGTTCAAAAGGATTTTTCCTCTGGAGTTAACATTAATGCCAACTCCACTGTCCCCAACAGTCCTTTGGATGAGACTATAAACTGCGGTCCCGTGTGTGAATACACACGCCGCAGAACATCTTGCACAAATGTTAAAACCTGTTCTGCTTTTCAGAAGAGTAGGCCATTGTGTACCAGTGGGAACGGATGAAACAATTTGCAAAACTGCATACACACAGGGTCTAGATGTAAAAAAGCATACGAGTACTTGTTCCATTGTACTCCATATAAATGAATAAGAAAAAAGATGTTCTGCATACCTTCACACACAGAACCTCAGTTAACATTTTCATTCAAAGGACTTTACAGGAAAGAATCATTACCCCATCATCTCTATAGAGAAAAAATATCTCCCTTAAACAGACAACTCTGCGGAGACTCGAACACAAGCTCTCATTTACTGTTGAGTTAGGAGTACAATGCCCTTACCACAAGGCTGGCCTACTCTTCTACAACAGATGGATGGTGTTTGTACAATGTAAGGAGACTAGAGTACATTTACATACAGGTCTTTGGTTTTTATATCCAATATCTCATTTTGTCTAATATCACTGCAAGTGAACAGATGTGAAATCAAAGAACAACATAATCTCATCCAAAGTATGTAGTCGGAACCAGTATCAATACCAGGAGGGTAAAAAAAACCCTCAGATCTTCTTCTTCAGTTCCTCAGCTAGAGCTCTGTGGTTAGGTTCACCAATTGTGAGATTTTTACATAAGCAACCCTTTTTTCCTCACCATTTAAGGTAGCCGCATTCTGACTTTGGGGATGGTGACTAAACACGATATGTGTGTGCATGCAGGTGTCTTTTTTTTGGGGGGGGGAGGGGGGGGGGGGGTCATCCATTCCTACCAACACACAATGGCCTACTCTTCCAAAAGGCAGAAAGGGGTTTTAACATGTGTGCAAAGCATTCTGCATGCATTCCCAACACAGGGCCTCAGTTTATAGTTTTATCCAAAGGACTTTGACATTCAGACCAACTTTTTCATTAAACTGGGAAGAGAGGGCTAGGTTGGGAATCGACCCCAAGAACCTGACGACTTACTTGTAGGCAGGTGAACATCTTAACCACCCTGCCACCCTCCTTACACCTTCACATAACTCAGGAGCTACTTGCACCTACATCATTCGGTAACTCCTTGTGAATTTCTCTAATTATTGTTTTTATTTCAAGAAATCCTTGTAGAGTTACATTTATTTTGCAACAGTGAAGTTGCTACTACTAATATCTCTGAGACTTGAAGCAAAAACCTAAATCTTCAATGACTTAAAATTGAATTCACAATGAATGCTTGAAAGAAAGAAATCACAAGTTTTAACTGCTACAATATACAGTTTTTGCTACTTTAGTTTACAGAATCTATTTTTCTGTTATACAAATGGGCAATATTTTTCACTTACTTGTCCAGTTTTAATGTAAAAGTATTGAAAATTAAGGTTTGTAAAGCATAGTGATTAAGAACAAAAGACAGACACTATTAAACCATATAAACCCAGTTCAATCAGCACACACACAAATGCACACACAGTTTATTTTTATAATGGCACATTGTATTACATAAAGAAAAATATGGCAGACAAAAATAGTACAGCTACAAAAATATAAAAAAAACCACTTTCAATATCATTCAATTTCAGATAAAAACAAGAAATGAAATCTTTTATATGGGGGACCCCCCCTCCCACTCCCCACCAACTTTGGCGTTAAAACTATTACACCTGCACAACACATACACATCAAAAGATAATTTCAAATGCACATAAACAAGCAATTTGGCTCCAGTCTAATCCTTCATAATAAATACACACATTGGTCCCTTCCAGCAACCTTTCTCCCTACCCCTACTCATACGCAACCTCTCATCACACACACACATACAGAATACTTTTTTTTTTTTAATTAATTTAAAAACCGTCACTCACTCTTTCAAATATAAACTATATCTATCTATCTATCTATCTATATAATTTTTCAAGTGGTGGTGTAAAATCTGCAACGATCTGCTACTGCAAGATCAGTGCACAGACCTGCCACCAACACAAACTAATGACATTCCTCTCAACGTCAAAGAATAATCATAAGTTCTGATTTGATTAATAACAACCAGACATTCAAACCTAACTTAAATAACCAAGATAAGCATAACATAAAAACAAACATATTTCAAGATATATTTTAAGATGCAAAAGAAAGTCACTCAACATATAGACATTTTTTTAACCTTTAAATAAATGAACACAAAAAAATATATATAACTCATCCAACAAACATGGAAAAATTATTTCTCATAGTTCTTTCGTTTTGAAAAAAAATAACAATAAATAAACCATTGTCTTATTCTAATCACTTCACACACACAATTCATATACTATTACTTTTTTCAGCAAAAACACACACACAAACTGTCCCCCTAAAAAAACAGACTGACATCAAGAATTTTTCTAGATTCTTTTAAGAATAACAAAAAGCAAAACATAATCTGATCACCCCCCCCCCCCCCCCCCCCCCCCCCAAATTACGCACTACTGCACTTTACATTGTACAACATCAATCTCTTATGTATATTTTTTTCTCAAGATGTGCTGATGTAAAATCATCAATGATCTACAAGCAGATCACTACACCGATCTGCCACCAACACAAATCAGTAAAATTCTTGCCAATATCAAGGACAGTCCTGAGACATGCTTTACTTTTTTTTCAAATGACAATTTGCATAGTGTTGTTGTTGTTTTTTAACTACAAAAACCAGATACATTTCACACCACACACATAATTAAGTATTATTTATCTTTCATATCAGGTTTTCCCAAGATGTGTTGATGTAAAATCTGCAATGATCTGCCAGCTGATCAGTACACAGATTTGCCACCAACACAAAAGAATGACATTCATACCAATATCAAAGGCAATCGCAGAACTTTTTTTTTCCAAGCAAAATTTCATTTCATTCATAAAGAAAAACAATTTTTTTTAAAAAGGATAATAAAATAAAAAACCCACCCACCCTTAAGCAAAAGCATTCATATTACACAGACAGTTTGGCATTGAAAACTAGCTTCTGATCAATGAAACATCTAAACACTCCAGTACATGCCTAACCACTGTTAGATTTTTTTAAAATTTAAAACCACCCAAAAAGAGTGATCTCTCCCCTTATACAGACAACAAACACTAATCAACACTTCTACCCTTTCCCATTACACACACACATTTGTTTGTTTTATGGTGGATATATTTTTAGAAGAATTTTTCTTTGTTTGATTTGTATGGTTATACATTGTTCAGGGAGGGGGGGTATTGTTTGTTTTTTTAAATTCTATGTAAACATATATTATTGTTTACTCTTATTTGATTTGTATGGTTTATCACTGATTAGCTTTTTATTCTATGTCTGCATATATATTTTTTTGTTTTGGTTTGTTAGATAGATGCCTTGATGAAAAAAAGCAAATGCACTGCTTATTCAATGTACCATCTGAAAATAAAAATTTGACTTTGACTTTGACACGGACACACACATGCATGCACACACAAAATTCTTCCATAATTAATTTCCCTAAACCTCTCTCACACACACACTTTATACAAAAATTGTGCAACACTGATCTTTCATATCAATACATTGTTTAAAAAAAAAAGTAATATGTTGGTGTAAGATCTGCAATGATCATAAGGTCAGTGCACAGATTTGCCACCAACACAATCTCATTGTATTCTAATCAATATCAAAGGCCATCACAGGTCCTGAATGTTTTAACTGACATTTCACTAAAGAAAGAGATTTACTTACATGGTGCATTATGCACATACCAAACACACAGACATCTAAAACTAATCTAAACCATTTAATTAAACATATAAACAAGTATATAAATACCAATACATGAAAGTATGTGAACACTGTCATTCATTCAAAAGTAATTCAAGACTTTACTGTCATTTGTTCAAACATATATTTGTCATGCTACTAGTCTTATGCCCATCCTAGATCCCTATCCCTCCCCCCCCCCCCCCCCCCTTCCCACCACACACACATATTCAGCTATCATCTTGCATTCCACAGACTGACCAGAACATGAATCCTAATCCTCCCTTTCCTAAAATCTCTTTCCCTGAAATTCTGTTCTTTTTTTTACTACCTCATCTTCTGACATTCCTGTCCTACTGTTCCCAAGCCATTGTTTAGACCTTTCCGCTTCAATAATATCCAGATTTTGTTGTTGTTGCTTTTTGTTTTATTCCTTGGTTATAAAACTCCGAAGTTCCCCAATGGTGAGATTTTTGGGTATGTGACGATTTTTGCCTACTATTGAGGTAGCCTGCCTTCTGACTTCCTGGAACACTCAAGATAAAAATTACGCTTTCCTGAAAATTCTTCATCTTTATCGCAAGAAAAAAGTGTTTTGTACGTGTCAGCATATACCAAGGTATCCCCCTGCCTTTTGTGTCTACATGTGGGGTCAGGGTTATAAAACAGGTTAGTGTTAAGGTCAGGGTTAGTGTCCAAGAGTTAGTATTGGAATAACGGTTGTCAAATCATGCACGGTTGTCAATCATGCAATCTGTTGGTCAGTCTGTATGTATGTCTGAATGCATGTGGACACAAAAGCATGTAGACACAATGGTATGTAGCTTTTGATACAGTCGTATTTGAGCTTTGTTAAAATCTCAAATCACCAGCCCCGTTGACTGTAGTTTTTTGTTTTTTTATTCAAATTGCACTTCACAAGTCCTATCAAAACCTCCAATTGCTTTTCTTTATTCAAACCGAATTTTACCATGTTTTATCAACAGCTAGTTATTTCCCTTTATCTAAATCACACTTCACCAGTCTGATCAACAGCAACAGTTATTTCCCTTTATCTAAATCAGTTTACCAGACCTAACTACAGTCCTACCACCTAATTTTCTTTTATTTAATCTCAGTTAATCAGTTCTACCAACACCTTTAAGTTATATCTCTTTAGTCAAATCACATTTTACCAGTCCTATCAACAGCTACCATTACCTCTTTATCTGAAACATTTTCTACCGGTCCTATTAACAGCTGCAGTTTTCTCACTAGTTTTACCAGTTCTAGCAACAGATATCATGAGTAAAAAGTTACAAGTTAAACTTCAGTGTTTGGACTTTTTAATCATGAATTTCTAGCAAAGTTATCTTATGCCTTAAGCATTTTGCGCCCCATTCACTCCCACACCCCCTTCTGTGTGTGAAAAAAACCCTGTCCCTACTAATCCAAATGTATATCCTACTCCCTTCTCATGCCACCCCTTTCCTCTCTTCCAAAGCACTTCTTTCCTTCAGATGCCTTTCTTGTAGTTAAAAAAACAACCCTGATGTCTCCCCAACTATCACTACCCACTGTATAAGCATGCATGTGCACACACATACCCTCTCTTCCTTAGCATCCCTTTTTTTTTTTTTAGACACCCATCTTGCAGTAAAAACAAAAAACTCCCCCCCCCCCCCCCCCCCCCCCCCCCCCGACATCTCCCCTACCATCACCACCCCCTTTACACACACATATACACATAGCATAAGCACCACCCCCCCCCCCCCCCCCCCCCCCCCCCTTTTCACACATGTCTGCACACACACACATACACAAACACGCACACCCTAGCATCACCACCCCCTTTATACACTTATGTCTGTGCTAACACACAAACACACTCAAAAACCACGAACAAACACAAATACATTTAACTGAAAACTAGACGACTCTTCATGTTTTGAGCAGCCAAATCATTATTCTTAAAAATAAAAAAAAGGTGGGGGGGGGGGCAATTTGTGCATTATCTGTACACCAAATTGATCTGATTCATTTTTTTTAAAAGCTGCTTGCTAAAAAAACAACAAAATACCAAAGATGGGGAAGGGGGGGCATCAAATATTGCCCATCTTAAAAGCAAGATGGGGCACTTTAGGACTAATAGTATAACCTCGACCAGTAATTTGGTCCCATTCCATTGTAAAACACAACACACACACATGCACAAAACAGTGCTGCAAATCACTGCCTCTTCAATTTGCATCAACATACAAATTAGGACAAGAGTATCACAATCATTTGAACTGAATTACAACAAAACAAAACCAGAAACTCTTCTTTTTTTTTAAAACCCAAATCAATAGTCCTTTACACGTGTCTACATTTTTGCATACATATATACTTTATCAGGCATTCAGTTCATGTATTTGCAAGCACATGCCCACAAAAATGTTTACACACACCACAGCAGTCAGTTACCCCACTTTCAGCAACTCTCAGCTGCTATCAGTTCCATCCCAGCTGGTGCTAATTATAGCAGAAACAACTGCACTTGGATTTGGTAAAGGAAGAGGCGTGCTTATTTTAGCACTGGCCCAGAATCCTTGACGGAGTTATCCTGGATTTTCGCCCCGTGATACATTTTGTTGGTTCTCTGCTATCTTCCCCCAACCTACTCCCAACAAATGTGTTCATGCCCCCCTTCACCACTCACATCACCTCGTTAACTCTTTCTACCCCACATATTCAGCAGGAGTTTTCTTCTCCTGCCCAGCTGTGCAGCCAGGTGTGCATGAAAACACAAGTACACTGAGAAAACAAGTGCTAACTTCTCAACTATTAACTGGATGGTTTTAAAATTTCAATGTTCATGTCATGTAAATAAACTAGTAATGGTCCAACTTTCATTATTTAAAAAATAAATGTGTGTTTGAAGTAAATAACAAAAATGGTAAACGACTGAAAAAAAATAGAACCCCCCTCCCCCAACATTTTACTAATACAAAACTTTCAGAAACCAATGAAAGAAAAGGCAATGAAAACATTCTCTGTACAGATTTAAATATAGATGAAACTTTATCACAACTGCAGAAAAACACAGCTGTCCTCGTCCATAACACTGTCTGTTGTCTTCCTCGATGACAGCAGTCCTAGTTGATGACGATGTCCACCACATGCTGGTGTTGCACTGCAATGAGATCCTGGAGATAAAAATAAAATTTCAGGGCTTCAGTTTGTCAAAATGCCCAGCCTTTAGTTCATGTGTATTCAACAAACTTTCAGGGCTTTAGTTCGTGTGTATTCTTGCTGGCCAAGAAGGAGGGTGACAGGATAGTTTAGATGTCCACCTGCTAAGGAGTGAACTGTGAAGTTCTGGGTTCCATAACCCAGCCTTGCTCTTTCTCCCAAGTTTGACGGGAAAACCAAACTGTATGCTAAGTCTTTCGGAACACACTCTAAGCCATTCGGACCTGTGTGTTTATGGAGTTGTGCACATCAAAGGCACCCACCACAGTTGAAAATCAAAAAGAGAAGGGAGGTACCTTCTGAATGTCATGGGAAAATTGGAAGATTCAACTTCTAACTGTATCCCCCAAGTCTAAATATGGCTACCTTAATGATGAGAGGGGAAATTGGTCGCATACGCAAAAATCATGCCATTGGTGAATCCCAGAGCTCTAGCCAAGGAACCAACCAAAAACAAAACAAAAACCCACCAACAAAGTTGCACACTGGCCACTCAACCCAGCTAAAGCAATCTTGTTTCTTCAAAACTTTGCCTCAATCCTGAGCAATTGTACTCAGCTGGTTGACTTGTCCAAAAGAAAAGATAGCTTCCACAATGATATGACAGTTGATCACCTCCATTCTTTAATGCAAGTTCTTGATTTTTTTTGTGTTGTCATTCCTCAGCTAGCACTCTGAGGTATACCAATGGTGAGATGTTTGTGTATATGACCAGTTTTTCCGCACCATTTAGGGTAACTGGATTCCCACTTCAGGGATGGTGTCTAAACACGACACATGTGTGCAGGAGTTTTTTTTCTTAAAGTTTTGTCACTGTGCCTACTTGCATGGAATGGCCTACTCTTCAGAAAGGTAGAGTGGGTTTTTAATGTGTGTACAAAATGTTTTGCAATGTTTGCACACAGAGCCTCGGTTTATAATTATAGTCTCATCCTTAGGACTTTAACATTCAGTTCAAATTTTTTTTTTTGGTGGTCAAACTGGGAAGAAAAAGCAAGATTGGGAATCAAACCCAGAACCTGACAGTTTACTTTTTTAGTGTGTGTGTTTTTTGTTGTTTTTTTTTAGTTTACTTGTCAGGCAGGCAAACATCTTAACCATCCTCCCATCTTCCTTCTTAAGTTTTTGAATGAATTTTATCTTTTAATACCCATAAAACAGGCAACCTTCATACAACTTTATAAATAAAAAGGTTTAGAAGCTTGAAACTTAGTTTTGGCAGCCATATTGGATTGTTTCCAAAGGGAACAGTACATAAAACGGAGCAATTTATAGATTTTTGTGTTTTACAAATGATGCCCTTTCAGTGTTTATCATCATCATTAATGAGAATATTTTCAATAGACAAGCCTCGACTTTCAAGGGTTTTTAAAGGAGGTGTTTGTTACAGGTTGTCATTTTGGTCATTTTCAAAAGGATTCAAGGTCTTGGATCTAATATTCCTTTTAAAGAAATCTGAGAATAACCATTATGGAATTCCATTTCGAATGAAATGAAAATCACCCATGCATACCATAAAATGTTGCCATCAATTTAAACTTATCTAAAAAAAACACAACGGTCATGAAGATAGCCCAAGAGATGGAATTCTCCCAAAAGGTTGATGATTCTCACATCTGACCAGTATGCATGCTTTTTAAAAAATGTTATCTATTCCTACCACCACTCAATGGCCTATTCTTCTGAAATGTAGAACAGGTTTTTAATGCCTACACAAGATGTTCTGCATGTGACCTTGGTTTATAATCTCATCTGAAGGACTTTCAGGGGAGTGGAAATGGTGGTGATGTTAACTCCAGGGGAAAATACCCTTGAATGGGCATCTTGAACCTGGGCCATCAGATTGTGAGCTCAACACTAGGCTATTCTGCCCTTCTCCCTCTTCCACAAGCCCCGATATAAAACTTTGCTCTCTTCTGTCAGCACCGTTATCTTCCACTATCATTCTCTGAATCACATATCTCTGAACATCCCCCCCATCCCCCATTTGACTTATTCTCCATAGACACTGAAAGCAAAGAAACAATTAATTATGGTTAACACAATTCTAAGTTTCATCAGCATAATTATTAAAATCTATATCACTTTTAAAATACACTTTAGCATTATTAGTTTTCATATTTCAACAATTTCATGTCAACACTTTAAAAAAAAAAAAAAAGAAGTCATTTTAATACTTTCTAATTCATTCACCCCATCTGAAATCATTCAATTTCTGATGAACCTAACAACAACAAATCATTCCATTAACAAATCTGTCTAAGAAACCTGCAAAGGGTAAAGGGTAAGGTAAAGGAATCCCATAACCTATAAGGTCGTAGGGGAGCGAGGCGTCAGAGACCTCACTTCTCTAGGGGCCAGCATATTGAGGGCGGCGCCCATCTCCTCTCCCTCGCTGCTTTACCTTCCCTGACCCTAAAGAGGGCAGGTACCCATTTACAGCTGGGTGAACTGGGGGAACTGTACTGAAGCCAAGGCGCGCAAACGGACACCCATCCAACTGGTAACCACGCTCGACGCTGCTTAACTTGGCTGGGGGAAAGCGAGTGCTCCGACCACTGAGCTATCCCGTCCCCCAACCTGCAAAGTAAAAATAAAAAGATAAAAATTTTAAAAAATTAAAAATCTGCGCCGCACACCAGCATTCTCTATATTGTAACCCTAACATGTAACTGATACAAAGTTTTCATCATGAACAGGGAGGTGTTCATGATGAAACACAATGGCAGACAATCTAAGAGCCCTAAACTTGTCACCGTACTTCAGTAGAAAACTTTTTTGTCTGACACTATTGCACCCGAAATGACCGACAACAAATGAGCAATTTTGCTACCTAGTTTTCATCCCGTAACAGGCAACCTTTCCATGTTCCTAATCCCGCCTGTAGGTTCCCCAGTAGCATAGTTATGTCAGCCATCTGTTAGCAAGGGTATTTCCCAGCCACAGCACTGAAACATTTCCATCACAAAATAGTGGCCTTCAGGAACACAGACAGACAGAAGCGGACAAAAAGACAGACAGGCAGAAGCACACAGACAGATATAAAACAAAAAAACAACCCACAAAGTAATCAGAAAGAGGCAGACAAGAGTAGATGGATGACAAACATGCAAATAAATATACAGATACAGACACTGACATACCAAAAGGTGAGAGGCAGAAAACGTTACAAAAGTGGGGCGTCATGAAGCAGCACTGTCTTTTGGCCTTGGACTTGAGTGGAGTTGTTCTGTACCTGGTAAAACATACCAGTTTAAAATAGTAACAAAAAAAGAGAACAGACACACATTCAACAATAAACAGCAACAACATTAGCAATAATAGACGTAAACACATTAGTGTACAGATGACAAATTTAAAATATATCAATGAACACTGGGACTTAAGAAAAAAATCAGGTCACAAAATAAAAGAAAAAATGAATGTAGAAATGAACATGCATACCTCTGTTGAAGATTTCTGTTGTGACCACAGTCATGGGAAACAATCTTTGCCATACAACTTCAGCCCACATCCTCTGAAAATAATAACAATGACAACCTGAACGTTTCATGAACACAAACACAATACAAATATCAAATCTTTATTATCTTTTAAAAAAAAAAAAAAGAAATTCAACATTCATTCAGCCAGTCCTTCAGTTATGTCACTTTGAAACAAGATTTTATCTACATTTTATCTTAACAGATCTTGACACAGTTCCTCCTGTTCACAAGAGACCTGGAGAAACAAGTACATCACAAAGTAAAAAACAGCATAAAGCAGTCAACCACTGAGCAATAACAAAAACAACAGATATATGTACAAATGTGTAACCAAAGGCAAAAAACAATCAACAACAGAACTGAGCGAGAGCGAGTGACAGATAAATTGACTGACAGATTAACGATTCCCTCACCTAGATTTTCTCCCAAAGCTTGGTTGCACCTCATGCTGGCACTCACAATGCTTGTGGCGTAAGGAACATCACTGTAGCTATCTGTCGACAGACTGACCCTACCACACAGCACCTAAACATTGTTCACATGAAATACATACCCTCAGGGAGAAAAGGATATAAATAAGCAAAAAGACGACAGACAGGCAGAAATGCACAACCTTTATCTGCACTCTGTTTGGTTCCCATTGGCTGACCAATATGATGTCTTTGCGCCTGGCAGTGTTGGACTTCATGGGTTACCTTTAAAATAGAAACACATTACAAAGATAATCATTTGGTTGGGGGTGGGGGTGGGGGGAGGGCTACTAAAGAAAGTAATGATAGACAGAAACAACAGACAAATCACTAACAATAATGAATGACTAACCAATGCAAATGACTTAACAAAAATGACTAGACTTAAAAATATAAATAAAATAAATAAAAAGGTTAGTAAAGAAAACAAAGAGACAAATGAAAAAGAAACAAAGGGACAAGTAATAACCACTATACCTGTCTTATCACATGCAGTTCATGGTGGCAGTCATTGGTACATCCATCCAGCCCTTGACATTTGACTGGCCACACCCCCATCTGAAACCAATACCACTGAAAATTCTGACAGTTTCATCCATTTAGACAAATTCTGTCAACAATGAAATGAGCTGCTCTGAAGTCAGAATGTGTCAGCTGAGGCCTGTGGGCAGACCACCTGCAAAATTACAAACATAGGCGACCAGGAAATGGTGAGGGAAGAAGGAAGAGAGAGAGAGAGAGAGAGAGAGAGAGAGAGAGAGAGAGAGAGAGAGAGAGAGAGAGAGAGAGAGAGAGAGAGAGAGAGAGAGAGAGAGAGAATCATCTGATCTCATCGGTCTAAGCCAAATACTAAAATCTGAATCATGCAAAAGAAATTAGTTCAAACGTACCTCGTTTTGCACTTGCACACATCAGGTCAGAGTCAGTTACCCTGATGAAAGAATCCTGAGCACACAGTTCCCACGAACAAGCCTATGAAGCAAATGGTGACTTGCAAAGATAGGACTCAAAGGGGGAAAAGAAAGAAAGATGAGACCATTTTACTTTTAAAGGTGTGAGGAATCAACCAGAGTCACTAACCCTCCCAAGTAGTTTGTCAGAACCTTTGCAGGTGAATCCTTTTGCGGAGAGCAAGATCACAGTCTGTAGGAGAGACTGCTCTCTTTTGACCCATTGATTCTTTTTATTGGTTAGGGTTTTTTCCCATTTGGTTAGGTTTTGGTTTTTTACCCTCCTGTGTTTTTTTATTTTTTTAGTTTAGGTTTGTGTTTATACTGCTGTGCACAGCTTTTCTTTTGAAAGTTGTTGCATCTTTTTTATGTATTTTCTTTTTAAGGGTAATTTTTTTTTTTTTTTGGTTTGGTTTTATTTGGTTTTCTTTGTTTTGGTTTTCCCTCCATTTTATTTTCATTTTGTTTCTTTTTTTTATTTTATTGTTTCACATCAGTCCGGTTGTTCTGATGCCACATATTCCAAACTAAACACCGCAGCTGTAACAACATTTGTCCAGTCTTACCTCAATGCCAGAAGTTCATGAGGAGCTGTCCATGTTAGGTGGCTGCAATATCACCCAACCAGGGTAGCCCCTGCATTGCCCTTTTCTATTATTTTTGATTCATTTTATTTTTGGGTTTAGTTTTTGGGTCTCCCATTGGGTTTTTTGTGTGTGTGTTTTTTGTTTTGTTTAGCCTTTCGTATTGCATTCTGTATGCAACTGGACACCTGTATACTGCTTTGCCTTGAAGTGGCCCAAAGCACCAAGATACAACAACACACATGAGTCTCATTAAATAATAACACAACAGGAAAAAATGACAATTTGTGGTTTGGAAAAATGGAAATCACAATTGCAAGAAAAATGAAACCAATCAGTCAAAATAATATCTAAATGCACAAGCAATCAATGGTTAGTCACACGCAAATTCAGGTGCAAGGCATACCAAGGTAGGAAGCAAGGTGAGTACATGCACACATGCATGCACACAAAGCATCACATTTCATTTTGTTTCCTTTAATTCTACTTTTACTTTATGTAATCTTTTGTTGCAATTTGTGCTGATGCAACTTGCAGTCTAAAGTCCAATGATTGTTTGAAGGCATTTAAATCAATAGTTAAAAGTACACAGTTGCCAAGCCAGACACATAATTTTAGCATAAAATGTAGATTACAGCAGGAGGAAGTGGTAGACTCCAGTCACCTCCCTTAGTGAGCCATGCATACACTGTGCCTTTTGATGGACATACCTGCTGAAAGGAAGCAGCTGCAAGGCTCACTGCTTTCTATCTCTTACCTTTTCGTCTATTCAACTGAACAGTTGGTTTTCTGCAGCTGCTCATATTTGAAGACCCCCCTTAAGAGGCATGACTTGTGACTTTACGTGTCACATTAGATCAGTGCTGCAGCTCAGTCCTGAAGGATCTAAAAATGAAGATGACATTCTGAAAATACAATAATTTTGTAGACAAACACAAACATACCTTCAGGTCCACAACCAAAGCAAAGGAAGCCCTCAGGGCGTAAAGCATAAATTTCTATTTCCCTGTTTTCATTAATATTAAAAGGGGCCCAGAAAGCAAGTGTTAATTTTCCAACATACAATATACATACAATTTTGTGGTCTTGTGTTCTCCAGGATTGCGGTGCCAACCTATGTACTCTTTAATGTCCTGAAAACCAGGTCCACCACAGCTGGTCAGCCTCTGATAACAGACATAATAATTATGTAATACATATTACACTTTCCACTTAAGCAGGTGTGTGTGTGTGTGTGTGTGTTGTGTGTGTGTGTGTGTGTGTGTGTGTGTGTGTTGTGTGTGTGTGTGTGTGTGTGTGTGCATGACCTTGAGTGCAGTAACAACAGAAATGAGATCAATTCATTGAACAAAATAGAGAAAGTGTGTGACTGCACATGACTGTGTGTGTGGTGAGAGAGACAATGACAATGACAAATTCTTTATTTCGAGGATAAGAAAGAGAGAGAGAGAGAGAAGAGAGAGAGAAAGAAGAGAGAGAGAGAGAGAGAGAGAGAGAGAGAGAAGAGAGAGAGAGAAGAAAAGAATGTGTATGTGCATGTATTTGTGCAACTGTATGCATGTGTATGTATTTGACAAAGCTTACTTTCACTGCGCACTGAACTGAGCAAAGACTTAGAACAAGTGTACCGAATTTGAGTGATAAAATACACTACACTGGGAATGATACTCAACTTTCCTACATAGCTCTTTTCCTTCATTTAATGATTAAGACCATGACAGACTTTAACCTGGGCTAAAAAGAAAAAGTTATGGGTTGGGTTTTTTTTTGTTTGTTTGTTTTTTGGGGGGAGAATGTCTTGAAATCATAGTTCTTACAATACTGTTCAAACTACCAGCAGCACTGTAACTGGTCAAAGCTAATGAACCAACATTAATAAATTGTGTTGAAAGGGTTCATATTTTGTTGTTGGATTTTGGGGTGATTTTTTTCTTCTTGTTTCAATCATACAGCTCTTGCTGAAATAATGTTCAAACTGAGAACAGTACTGTATATCACCAGAGTTAATTAACTTCTTGCCAAAAGGCTCTAAGACTAAACTAAAAATGGTTGGTGTCCCAGCCACTTAAAAAATTCTTTGTTCTCTTGTCAGGGAGACGGGCCCTTCTGGAACTGATTTTTAACTTTATGACTCAAGACCACACAAACGTCAATGGAAACTGAAAATTACCTACACCATAGTCTTTGTGCAGATCACCGTGCCCTTGGACAGCATAACATTACTCAGGAAACCGAAGACACAGGCGAATAAATATCACAAATCATTATTTTTAATTTCATTGTTAGTGCCAAGTCATCCATTGCTTCGTGTTCAGCTGGTCATGCCGCGCTGTCTCACGTGGTAAGGCGAGGTAACTCTCTGTGTCTCGAAATAAAAATATATGTATCCAATCAGTGATGAGTACTGACGTTTGCTGCAATTCTTCATCAGAATTCTTTGCTAAACAACGATGCCTAACCCCTTGATCTGGATCTATATATTAACATTAAAATAACAAAAAAATCTAAACAAAACGCAAAGATCAGTGGCGAAGTACAACCGGTTTTCTTTCGGAAAAAGAGGGTGGATAAGGGTTGTGGACAGTGGAGAGGGGTGTCCTTGTTTTGAGGGAATCCCAGTTGAATATTTCATCTCAGTGTGTGTGTGTGTGTGTAAATTTGATGTCTGCAAATTCTGTTTGTAGATGGCTGCACACCTATCAATGATTTAAATGTAAGCGCTTTGATTTGTTGCTTTACAAGATTCTGAGCTACATAAACTGTAACCTCTCTGCATTCCCTTAGAGACAATGTCTAGGCATAGTACAATGCCTGTTTTTCCTATGCTTGTGAAGTCTATGCAAGAGGTCGGTCCACTGGCCTCAGCAGACACATTTTGACTTCAGTGTCAGTGTATGAACATGACAGTAAACAGAGACAAAAAATACATCGAACAATCTAAGACAAAACTCATTAATTAAGCATCATCTATTGTACTCAAATTTGCATGTATTAGTGCTACATAATTCAGAACCAATAAAAATGTGGTTAAACTACTAAGACAGTTTAAAACAAAAATGTAGTGTACCATCATCTCCCAGTGAAAACACAATGAAAGACGATTAAGTTGGCTTACAGATGCCGCAAACCATCACAAACACAATCTGCCACAACTACTCCAAAGGCACAATACCATAGTAGGCAGTGATGCCAGTTTTACCAAGCGTAGGCCTACTTACCAAAAGGAAGCTCGGATGGTATGTGCGTGTGACAAGACCAGATGGGCTCTCCAAGACCATACTGTGAGGAACAGTGCAGGGGAAGAAGAGAAGGCCAGGCAGGCCGAAGAAGAAATGGGCAGACAACATCACTGAATGGACCAGGAAGAGCTTCTCCACAACCCAGACTCTTGCCCACAACCATCACGAATGGAGCGAACTGGTGCAACGTTCGACACCGCAGTGTCCCTACGACCCCTGAGGGGTTTACCGGAGCAGATGAGATTAGATGAGAGACTTATTATCACGACCACAGCAAACTAGTCACATTGAGGAAAAACAAAATTCATAGAGTCCACTTAATAATCCATTCATGACGCGATACTGACATCTCACTACATTGGAAAACTGAACTTTCTCACCAAAAGACAGGGATAGGCCTATAAGTCGCAAAGTATGGGATATGAAGCAAAGTAGCCTACATCTTGCATGTGTTCCCTTTATTTTCCT
>CM054141.1:48192132-48202132 GCA_028751875.1 Rapana venosa | reverse complement strand
AACACATGCACCAGGGAGTAAGACTAAAATGTACAACAGGCCCATTCATAAAACCCAAGTAAGTTCCAGCCATTCAGAACATACAGAGGGAGGATATTCTAAAATCAGACATACTTCCAAGCAAAGCATTAACAGCACAGTAAATGCTGATAATGTTGAAGACACATACAGTGTTCGCAGTGAACATTCACTGACTGATGACGAAGACAAAGACGACACAAAACAGGACAATAAAGACAGATATGACAAAAGAAGTTACTGCATAAAAGGTGTTCTCACTCAGGTGCAGAGAATTTTGACACCAAAGATCAAAATGAGCTGACTGTTGAATCAGATCTGGCCATATCCTCAGGTCAGGCTGAGAAAGCAAAATTTTCTAGAAAAATAGCAGAAAGTGACACAGCTAGTGAGGACATAGAGGCTGACACAGAATACAGACAGTATGATACAGAAGACAGACAGGGACCAATGGAAAAGGCTGACGATGAACAAAGGGAGGTAGATAGCAGTCAAGAGAGGACTGACAGACAACAGGACAGAAATGAGACCATGGACATAATTATAGGGGATAAACTTGAGACTTCTGATACTGTTTAGACAGAGCTAGAGACAGAGAAAGAGCAAAATGAAACAGCAATACTCCCTGCTGATACTGACAATGCCATGTCACACAAATGCAGCAAACACCTGCAAAAAACAGTCTCAGCGTCCTTCCCCTAATGAAAGTAGGAAAAAGAAGACCGGCAGAACAAGAGCAACCAGTCAAAGCAGCAGCATCAACAGCTTTCAACGTATGCTGTCAAGTGATGGTAGTCAAGGTGCACATGACAGGGACCACCAGATCTGTACTCAACGGGCTCTTCCCCCTGAATAGGACATCACCGGCCAATAAAAACAGTAGAACAGAAGGGGGAAAAGTTAGCTGTGATGACTGCCATGAAGTTAACTTGCCAGAACATGAACATTATTCTGTAAATAATGCAACAAACGCTAGAATTAAATTTCTAAACTTCAATGTTAATGGTTTATTTTCACAACTAGATAACATTGACTTCATTCAGTACATAAGATCTCATGACTTTATATGCCTGACTGAAACATTTGTAGCTACAGAATTTGAATCATCCCTTTTCAGTGATTATATCATTTTTAATTCTAAAGCAAAGAAGCTATCTAAGCTAGGCAGATGTTCTGGTGGCGTTATTGTCTTAATTAAAAAGAAATTTGCAAGTTTAGTTACACACATTGAATGCAACTTAGAGAACACAGTGATAGTGAATATTATAGAAAGTTGTTTGAAACAGACTTAGATATTTTCTGGATATGTACATTATACCCTTCACATTCTGCTGCATGGAAATGTACAGAAAATGGCTATGGCATAGAAATTCTGGAACAATTTTTTTTTGGATTTGCATGAGTCTTATGATTTTCATACCTTATTATGTGGAGACCTGAATACAAGAACAGCTTCTGAAAATAGTATGTGCATCAATGTAGAAAACTGTACAGAATATGATGAAAATGATGAGAAGTCCCCTTTTCTGAGAAAATCTCAGGATGAATCTCAAAATACGTTTGGGGATCAGCTGTTAAAATTTAAATGTAATGCCTTTGATTTGGTTATCTTGAAGGGTCTATGTGAGCATAAATGTGATGGAAGTTGCACTTTTATGTCTAATTCAGGATCTAGTACTGTTGATTATTTTGTCATTTCATAAAATTTTACTTATGATGTCCACATTATATATCATTCAAGGGTTAAAGATTCGACTGAATCTGATCTTTTAAACCTGGGGTTTTTTCTCTTATAATCATCCATCAGTCACTGGTTGGAAAAAGGGGAAAGATTAGAAGGTTTGTTTTCAAAAGCATGTATGGAGTAAAGAAAAAAGAACACGATTTCTTAAACAAACGAATGACACAGATATAAAAGGCAAATCACAAGAGCAGAAAGTATTATAGAGCAAGATGTAGAGGTGCATTGGATATTTTTGTGCATTGTTTTGATAAATGCTAGTAGTTGTATGCTGAAATTTTTTTATCCTAAAACACCTAAAAATCTTCCATGTGGTTTGATGATGAATGTCCCCAAGCCAAATTTAAAAAATCGACAGACATTAAGAATTTTTAGGAAGTCTGGTTTAAAAATGAAGATAGGGTAATGTATGTTCAAGCGAAAAAGAGTTTATAAGACAATGCTTAGGTCCCAAAAACAAAAATTTAACATGAGCAAGTAAATAAAGTTAACATCAAATATTTCAGATTCTTCCAAATTTTGGAAACAATTGAGTGAAATGGGATGTGGGCGGAAAAGATCAATTAATACTAGTAATATTTCTATAAACGAGTGGTATGATCATTTTAGAAAGGTGTTTTCTACAGATAATAGCAATTCAAGAAATGAGTTAAATGATGGGATTGACTTGACAGAGCAAGATCATGTATTAAATTCTGAAATAACTGAAGGGAAAGTTGTTAATGCAATTAGCAAATTAAAACTGGGTAAAGCTTGTGGAATGGATGGCATTCTCTCAGAAATGTTAAAAACTGTTGTCAAATTACAGTTCCTTTTCTACAGAGATTTTTCAACGTACTATTTTCAAAAGGCATTTACCCAAAAGAATGGGCCAAAGCCATTGTTATTCCAATATACAAGAAAGGTGACATTGAAAATGTTGACAATTATAGAGGGGTTTCTCTACTGAGTATAATTTCAAAATGCTATTGCACAGTACTAAACAAGCAGCTTTACACATGGTTAGAAGATAATTATATGATATCTGAAGGTCAGGCTGGTGTCCGTAAAAATTATTCTACAATTGATCATATTTTGTGGTCTATATTCTATTATTCAAAAATGCTTCTCTTAGCGGAATAAAAACAACAACTATATGTTGCTTTTGTTGATTTTTAAAAAAAGCTTTCGATTCAGTAAGACATGACAAGCTACTACAATTACTTAGAAATCAAGGTATCAAAGGAAAATTTGTATGTTCCCTATGTGCAATTATAGTAGTTTGATATCATGTATTAGATCAAATAATGAATATTCAGATTTTTTTACCCCCCTCTAGGGGTTCGTCAAGGGTGTGTCTTGAGTCCTACCTTGTTCGGATTATTTATCAATCAACTAGCAAATCATATGTCTGAGAAAGGAAGACATGGTACACAACTGTTACCAAGTGGTGTAGAGCTGTTTATTTTGCTTTTTGCAGACGATGTTGTTTTGTTATCTTCGACTCCTATAGGTCTGCAGAATCAGTTGAATATACTCCAAACCTGTTGTGTAGATATGAAATTAAAAATCAATACAGATAAAACCAAAGTGATGGTCTTTAGAAAAGGAGGGATCTTGAGTAATGGTGAGGAATGGTTTTTATGAAACCAAAAGCTAGAAGTCGTAAATAAATATTGTTATTTGGTGTATGTTTTCTAAACAAAGCTTATTCCTAGGCTGGGTACTGAACATTTGAGTGTAAAAGTGGAAAAACGCTAATAAATCTAATTCGAGCTTTTCAAAAAAACAAGGATATATCTTACCAGGTTTACTTCAAAGTCTTTGATGTAAAAATTAAACCAATATTACTACATGCATCTGAAGTCTGGGGTTTAAATCGTTTAGAATCTTTAGAAAAAAAATACATCTGATTGCTTGTAAACGTTTTCTGGGAGTTACTGTTAAAACACCCAACTAAATGGTATATGGGGAAATAGCAAGATATCCTTTTCATGTAAATTCTTGTATTTGTGCAATAAGATATTGGTTAAAACTACTGCAGATGAGCCATCACAGGTTGCCTCCACAGGGGCTTATGAAATGCAATTAACTCTAGATCAAAAAGGTAAGAAATGTTGGGTAACAGGTATAAGGGAATTGTTATGTAGTTCAGGGTTTAATATTGTTTGGCTACAACAAGATGTTGGAAATATTCAGGGATTCTTCAGAGTTTTCAAGCAAAGATTAATTGATATGTTTATTCAGGAGTGGTCTGGTGTCATGAGAGAGAGTAATAGATATGAAACATATAGATCTTTTAAGACTATTTTTGAAAAAGAATTGTATCTTGCTAACATCGAAATTTACTGTTTCAGAGTTGCACTGTCACAGGCCAGACTAAATGTTCTTCCCTTGAATAATAATCTTAATAGATACAGCAACAACTACCAAGATAAAAACTGTTTTTTGTGCAGAAATGCTATTGAAGATGAGTACCATCTCATATACATTTGTTCATCATATGCAGATCTCCGAACGACTTACCTGAAAGATTTTCTTCACGTGCCTATTCCTTTTCTTCTTCAGGCACAAAGTAAACATCGTGCAATGCAGCTAGCAAAGTTTTTGTTCCACGCTGTTCAAAGAAGAAAGAAAATGGCAGAACTTACTTAATCTCAGTATTAGATATCAATGCTTTCAGCGTAAAAGCAGATTTGTGTCTAATGTGTATTTTTGCTTTACTTTGAAATTTTGTACAAATTTGTTGTATACACGTACATACACTCCCCATCTCCCTCTGCATTTGAATTGTGGCCCAAGGCTGATGTTCAATAAAAACATTTTCATTTCATTTCATTTCTCTCTCTCTAACACACACACACACACACACTCACACGTGCGCACACGCACGTACCCATGCACGCACACATTCATACACATACACACACACACGCACTTTTTGCGCGCATAAGAGCTTATTCCATTGTCCTCGATATAAAATAATAAAACAGATTAAAAAAATAAACACACACACACACACACACACACACACACCACCGCGCTCTGTTTGTCTGTCTGTCTGTCTGTCTCTCAAATTGTGTGTGTGTTTACACGTAAGTGTATGTGTGCATGAGAGAGAGAGAGAGAGAGAGAGAGAGAGAGAGAGAGAGAGAGAGAGAGAGAGAGAGAGAGAGTAATAGACAATTCTCTACGTTTATGTACTGGATATGGACAGTTCTGCAAGGTGGAGTGGTTTCTGTGATCTGTACTACACTACGGTACCAGTACCACAGTATGGGAAAGTTATTGTACTGCAATAGTATGGGATGGTTGCTATACTTACTGTATTGTGGTATACCGTTTGTTTAATTCTTTTAGAGGGAGTGGTGTCGGCACTGATGTTAACTCCAGAGGGAAAATCCTTTTGAAAGCGCGCGCGTGTGTATGTGTGTGTGTGTGCCTTTGATTTGTTTGCTTACAAGATTCAGCCCTCTTAAAGTTCCATATGTTATCATCATAATTATCATCATCATCATCATTATCATTATTATTATTGGGTAACTTTTATGATAAAGACCTCCTCGTGCTGTTTCCTGTAGTTAGTACAGTCTTGGCCTCTCTAAGATGTTCGGTGATGTGCCCATACCACTTTAGTTGGGAGAGAGGGGGGGGGGGGGGGGGGGGGGGGGGGGGGGGGGGGGGGGGGGGGGGGGGGGGGGGGGGGGCTCCACTAAAAGCCGGAGTTGTGTTTCTATATGACCCGATCGTGTTTTTCCTTCTGGTTTTGACTTCCTCCTTAGTTATGTGATTTCTTTATGCAATACCAAGAAGTAGTTTGGAAATGACCACTTAAGGACATGACAATCGCCCTTCTCGAACCCGCCGGCGATCAGAGGATTGATCCCTGCTATTCTCGGCCCATGAGATATTCATGTAAAGGTGAAAGGTATTGGTATCCCATAACCTGTGTGGTCGAAGGGGAGCGAGGCATCAGAGACCTCAACTTCTCCAGGGGCCAGCATATTGAGGGCGGCGCCCATCTCCTCTCCCTTGCTGCTTTACCTTCCCTGACCCTAAAGAGGCAGGTACCCATTTACAGCTGGGTGAACTGGGGGACTGCACTGAAGCCAAGGTGTATAAACGGTCACCCATCCATTGGTAACCACGCTCGATGCTGCTTAACGTTGGCTGGTGGAAAGTGAGTGCTCTGATCACTGAGCTATCCCGCTCCCTGAGAGATATGTATCAGAGCTCAATAATTATGTTATTTGAGGAAAGTTGCATGCGTGTAAATGATTTGAGTGCAAGCGCTTCGATTTGTTTGTTTTACAAGATTCAGCGTTATGTAAATTCCTTATATTATTATTATTATTATCAATTCTGCAGCCAGCAAGCCTGCTGCTCCATTGCTGCCACCGTGGGAATGCTCCACAGAGCTAAGGTTGTCAGAGAAACTGATTCTATGCACACCTTTCAGGTGTTACTCAAAACTTTGCTTCCAACCAACTAGCTAGGGACCGTAGATCTATGCTAATCTGGCTTGTGTGTGTTCTATGTGTGTGTGTGTGTGTGTGTGTGTGATCAAACATATTTAGGCCGCCGTGTGTGTGTGTGTGTGTGTGTGTGTGTGTGCGTGTGTGTGAACGCAGGCACGCACACGCGCATACGTGTACCTGATAGGCAGCACAGCCTGCACAGTACATGTAAGGACAAAAGAAGCACCTGAAAATTAATAACAAAGAGTGAGCCCAATCAAACAAACACACACACACAACAGTAGTTCAATGACTGTATTAGGCCTGGCCAGGTCAGGTAATCGGGCGACTGTTCAGTAGACCAAGTCAGCAAGTCAATACCAAGCAGTGTGGAAAACCCCAAAGCCTACTTATGACACCCGTTTTCACCAGAGTAGAATAGGCCCTAATGCTACAGAACAGGATTATGTAGACCCACAGGACATTACTACAGATATGTAACCCCTTTGGCTGGTGTTTAGATCCTCTTGTTTCAATGGCCCATAAGCGCACCAAGCACCAAAGACCTTGAACGGAGTCTGGTTATGTATGTCGTCACCACCCCCCCCCCCCCCCCCCCCCCCCCCCCCACCACATAACACCCACGTCTATGGTCAAGCTGACCATGGCGCTTTTCGAGCATGTGTTATTTATATTTAATCAATGGGGATGGACATTGCCAGTGACCTCACACTTAACAGGACTTAAGAGGCATTGAACATAACGCCACACAAAAGTTACAGAACATACTGTACACAACCCGAGGTCTAATAATTTATACACAATATGTACGTATTAAACTTTCAAGAAAGAACACTTCCTCTTCACCCCCCCCCCCCCCCCCCCCCACCTCCCCCCTCCCCCTACTCCCGTGAACGGCAGAGCATATCGCCTTTTTGCTCCCCCCCACCCCCACCCCCACCCCTCCACCCTTCCCGGCCGCTGTATCTTGTTGCAGTGGGGAAAGTACCCACCCAGTTAGTGCTGTAGCCTCCTAGCTGGCTCTTCGTCGGTCAGTTGTAGTGGTCACTAGGCCTGTGAAGTGATTCTGCATGCATGCATCTGGAGACTGTAGGCCCTAGGTGATTTGAATTGCTGGACACGTTCATGATGCAGGTAAGGGCAACTGGAAACAGTTTACCTTGAAATTGTACCTGTCCGTATTCTGGCTAAACCGGCATGTTTTCTGAAGTATCTATCGTTAGTGCATCCCCCCCCCCCCACCCCCCCCCCCCCCCCCAAGTAGTGTTGTTTTTCGGGGTGCATTGTCGTTGTTCAGAATGTCTTGATTTTGATTTTTTTTTTTAAAGAAAGTATCATAATATTGTTTTTCAGAATGTAATGTTGTGTTTGGATTGCGTTGTTTGGTTGTTGTTGTGTTGTTGTTTTTTATATATAACTAGGTGTTGTTTTCAGGATGCTGATTTTCGAAGCATTCAGGTTAGTGTTCCGTGTCCGTCTGTTTCCAGTTAAATTGTGTGACTGTGGGTATTTTTCTATGGCAGAGTGAAAACGTACGTTTGACTTATTTTGCAGATGAGTGAGTTATTTGATAGAAGCTGTAATTTTTTTTTAAAGCATATTCCTTGGTTCTACATTTAATCCTTCAGTATGCATGCATATTTCAAAAACAGGAACGGAAAAGGTGGTACTTGAAATATTTACAGATTTAGGTTTATCAGTGTAAGCTTCCCATGTTTTCAGATGCTGAAAAATACAGTGTGTGTGTGTGTGTGTGTGTGTGTGTGTGTGCGTGCGCGCACATGTGTGTTTCTGTAAGTGTGGGTGTGTCCCTATTTGGAGTCAAGTTATTAACGGAAATCGCAAAAGAAAAAGAAAAACAAAACGAAAAACAAAGAAAAACCCCAAGCAAAACAAAACAAACAAAAAAGTCTTTAAAGTTGAAAACAGAAATCGTGTTTAGGAAATTAAAGCGGATGTACATCAGTACGTGTATGTGTTGGGTGGGTTGGGAGGGGGAGGGGTGGTGGTTGACAGATGTGACATTGCAAAGGTAACTTGACCTGAACAGCTTGCTTGCAAATTAAATCCCACTAACTGAACATGTATTGTTGAGTTGTTGTTGTTGTTTTTTTTGTTTTTTTTGGGGGGGTTCAATTAAAATAAACCTACATTCCGACGGTGTGTGTGGTGTGTATTGTGTGTGTGTAGAAATGTGTGCACGCGCATGTTTGCGCGTACATTCATACCTGTGTGTGTGTGTGTGTGTGTGTGTGTGTGTGTGTGTGTGTGTGTGTGTGTGTGTGTGTGTGTGTGCGTGCGTGCGTGTGGGGGTGGGGGTGGTGGGGGTGGGGGTGTTGTTTGCAAGCCATATAATTATGTTATCAAAGTACACATTGATGCGAGCCCAACTTATATAAGTCTGTTGAATTATACGTAATCTTCGTGATAGCCTGTACTTTAAAGTGTAACGAGAGAGAGAGAGAGAGAGAGAGAGAGAGAGAGAGAGGAGAGAGAGAGAGAGAGAGAGAGAGAGAGAGAGAGAAGAGACAGACAGACAGACAGACAGACAGACAGACAGACAGTAGACAGACAGAAGAGAGAGAGAGAGAGAGAGAGAGAGAGAGGAGAGAGAGAGAGAGAGAGAGAGAGAGAGAGGCAGACAGATGATGATGATGATGATGATGATGATGATGATGATGATGATAGTAATGACTGGTGATGATTATGACGATGATTGTGACGACTGGTGGTGATGATGATGATGATATTTGAAAGGTTAGCAGAAACACTGACATACTAGTTAATTTCTTTTCGGGTTTTTTTTTACATCCGACCATTGCCCTAAATAAGTATTACAATAAATTTGATTACTAGGAATTTATATTTTTTTAAAAAAAGGGGGGGGGGGGGGGGGGGGGAAGCAGATGTACAACAATGGGGGGGGGGGGGGGGGGGGGTCGCTACATAAACGCCCAAATGCTCAGTTTAAACAGCAATGATGCAATAAAATCAAATAACACAGTATAGTATGCAAAACAACAAGTAAAATATGGCGGGGAGAGAGAGGGGGGGGGGAAGAAGAGAGAGAGAGAGAGAGGAGAGAGAGAGAGGAGAGAAGAGAGAGAGAGAGGAGAGAGAGGAGGAGAGAGAGGAGAGAGAGAGAGAGAGAGAGAGAGAAGAGAAGAGAGAGAAGAGAGAGACAGAGAGAGAGAGAGACAGAAGACAGAGAGAGAGAGAGAAGAAGACAGACAGAAGAGAGAGAGAGACAAAGAGAGAGACAAGAGAGAGAGAGAGAGAGGTAGTCAACCGATTAGAAAGAACATCCTGAGACAAGAGACAGTACAGGCAGATAGTCCAGGGGGAAAACTTGCCGTTTGTGCAAAGTGATTGCTTCACTGTTGGCCAAAGTCCTGTTGTTGGTTTTTTTTTAAAAATTATTTTTCTTGTGGGCGACATTTTCCTGGACTAAGACAGACAGACAGACAGACAGACAGACAGACACAAACAGAGGCAGACAGACTGATAAGAATCCTTTGCTGGTCAAGCTACCGGGTAGTAGTCCTACGAGAATCCAATTACACTATTCCTCCACAGCCAGCCCGAAGTCAGTGGTCCATAACAGCCTACAGGCCTAGTAGTGACCCTGGTCAGCTCCTTCCACCTGGAAACATTACACAGTCCTGGTCATCCAGGCCTAAGCGTCTGTCTGGCCTGGGTAGCCGGTGTAGGGTGACGCACTGTTCTCCTGCTTGTAAACGTCCCTCCTGGAAGTTTTCCGGAAAAGGCTGGTCTGATCTGATCT
>CM054141.1:48152132-48187132 GCA_028751875.1 Rapana venosa | reverse complement strand
CAGGACCATCAACGTCAAAACATGGAATGTGAGGACCATGTATGAGATCATGGAACCCCCAGGGAAAACGAAAAAGAGAAAGGCCAAGAAACACCTGGCGACGCGACCTTGAGGCAGAAACCAGGAAGATGGGATATACCTGGAGACAGCTGGAGAGAATAGCCCAGGACAGAGGACTCTGGCGGACTGTTGTCGGCGGCCTATGCTCCAGGGGGAGTGATGGGCCTAAGTAAGTAAGATATAGATAGACTTGTGGTAGATCTATAGATCTATAAAAAAAAAGGTAAAGGTAAAGGAGTCCCATAACCTATAAGGTCGTAGGGGAGCAAGGCGTCAGAGACCTCACTTCTCTAGGGCCAGCATATTGAGGGCGGCGCCCATCTCCTCTCCCTCGCTGCTTTACCTTCCCTGACCCTAAAGAGGGCAGGTACCCATTTACAGCTGGGTGAACTGGGGGAACTGTACTGAAGCCAAGGCGCGAAAACGGTCCCCCATCCAACTGGTAACACGCTCACGTGCTTAACTTGGGGGGGAAAAGCGAGTGCTGCCACTGGCTACCCCGTCCCCTAATTCTAAAATCGAAAACAAAATTATGAAAAAAAGCACCCGCCAACCCCTTTCCAAACCCAAAAAGATAGAGAAAAACCAAACACACCACAAACAAACCCAAAAAAAAAAAAACCCAAAAAGTTCCTAAAACAAAACCCCGGGAAAAAGCTTGAAAGGGAAAAAAGGCAAACAAAAAAAAAGCAACCTCCAGTCGAAAACCCCCCAGGGCAGGGGCCGCTGTCCACATTTTAATTTTAAATTTTTATTTCTTTATCTACGCCCGGTTAAAAATTCCCCCCTCAAAATTTCCCCCGTTCCTCCTTTCTCTTTTTGTTTTGGGGTTTTGTGATTTTACCTTCACCTTTTTCCTCCTCTTCCTTGGCTGCCTTTCTTCTTCCCCTTGGATTTGCTTGAATTTTTTTAAAGCCTTTATCTTGTGCTGATCCTTTAAGTTTCGTTTTTTTTTTGGGGTTTGCGGATTCGAGACCTTTCTTTTTTGTTTTCTTTTAAATCCGGAGTCTGGCATTTTCCCGGTTTTTTCCCCAAATTGAGTCAGGGCCATATCACGGATAAGGAAATTGGTTCAAGGGGGTTTAGTTGACTTGGAGAAAAGTGGTATTTTTTTTCCCGGGGTTTTGTTTTACATTTTTAGTCTTGAGCTTTACTTTTCGGCTTGGATTTCTGTAAAAGGGCTAGGTTTGGTTTTGAAACTTTTTGGTTTTCTGCATTAAATGTTTATGTTTTCGGGGGTTTTTAGTTCTTTTGGTTTTCCCGCCTTTTCCCCATCGTTTTTTAGCACCCAGGGGTTTTTTTGGTGCATTTTTTTTTCACCGCTTTTCCTAATTTTCATTTGCAACGGGGGGTTTGATTTCCCCCAAAGGATGAATGTGAGTGCATACCATGCTCTAAAAAGGGGTTGAAAAATTGGAGTGACGTTCCTTACTCTAACTGTGCCCAAAAACCACCCTTTTTTTAACACCCCCTTCCCCTTTGAAAAATTTTTAACCGTGCAAAAACCCCCCCCCCCCCTTGTTTTTTTTCTTAATAAAAATGTAAAAACTTGTCCCTAGAAAAAAAATTTTTAAAAAATACAGAGAGAGGAGAGGAGAGGGGGGGGGGGGGGGGGGGGGGGGGCTGTATGATGCAAAAAAAAGGAAAAACAAAATTTCTGGGCAAAAGGATATCAGCATTGTGATGACTTTTTCCCAAAATATTCCTTTATGATGGCCTGTGGAGGGAACAGAGGTGAAAAGGGTAGGTGGGGAAAACTGCCTAAGCCTAAAGTTTTAAAACCCGAGTATAACCTTAAAAAAGTGTTTCTTGGCAATTTGATTTTTTATGGGGGGAAAATGCATCCCCCAACCCAATGGCAGTTCGTTTAGAGCCCATATCGTTTTATTGGGAATTAAAAAGAAATGAATCACAGGGCCCTTAAAAAATTACCCCTTGAAGAGTCAGGGTTTGTTTATGGAAGTTTGGTTGTGTGTGTGTTTTAATCAAAGACATAGATTTTACTTGGTGCAGTTTCACCAAAAAAGGGTCGTAAAAAGTATCCAAAAAATCTTTCAAAAAACCCTTAACCCTGGGGTTTCAGTTAACAACCCCCATATAGATGCGATCTGTACCCCTTTAAAGTCATGGTTATGTCATGGTTCAAAAATAATTCCTAGATCTGCTTGAATTTATTTTTATACAACACAATTTCTGTGGGGTCTCCCCTTTGGAGAGAGCAAAGTCGTTTAAAAAACCGGGTGTCAGAGAAAGGGTTCTAAAAAAGGGATCAGAGTCAGCTGAAAGGACTTCTGAAAAAAAATGAAAGTCGTGAAAAGACTGAAAAAACAACTCAGTCAGTGAAAGACTTTGAAAAGACATAGTCAGCTGTAAAGGCTCAAATCATCTGAAAAGACTCTGAAAAAAAGGGTAGGCAGCAAAAAGTCATCTGAAAAGGCATCAAAATCAGTGAAAAGACATCTGAAAAAACATCAAAGTAGCTAAAAAAGGATTGAAAAGAATCGAGTAGTGAAAAGCATCAAAATAGCTGAAAAGCATCAAATCCTGAAAAGGACTGAAAAGCTCAGAGTAGCTGAAAAGAAACAAAAATGCTGAAAAGAATAAAAATCGCTGAAAAGACTTCTGAAAAGAATGAAGTCAGCTTTAAAAAACAGAAAAAAAATCAGTCAGGAACCGATTTGAAAAAAATCGAGTAGCTGAAAAAGGGATCAAAGTATCTGAAAAAACATCTGTAAAAAGATCAGAGTCAGCTAAAAAAACATCAAAGTCGCTAAAAAGACATCGAAAAGGATCAAGCATCTAAAAAGGGATCTGAAAAAGGCATCAAAGTCGCTAAAAAGGCTTAAAAGGCATCAGAGTCGCTGAAAAGGCTCTGAAAAGCATCAAAGTGCTGAAAAAACATTGAAAAAAAGGGATCAAAGTCAGCTGAAAGGCAAATTCCCCGACCAATAAAATTCCTTATTTGTAGGCTGAAAGAGAAAGGAACGAAACCCAACTTCGAATCGTTTATAGCACGATCTGGTTAGTCACATCTTCGCCTGACACGATGTTCATGCCCCATAAAAAAAAAGGTAGCAGGGGTAAATTTCCCCCCTTAAAAATAAACTGGGTTTGGGTTCGATTCCCCAGTTTGTCCTTCCAAATTTGACGGGAAAATCGAATGAATTTCAAACTTTCGGAGGGGCTTAAAACCCCCGGACCCCCGGTCTCACAAATTGTGCCTCCAAGAAAACCCCCACAGTTGAAAATGGAAAAAACAGATGGTACTCCCGACTCTCCCGGGAAAAATTGGAGTTTCGTTCCCAAAAAGTATCCAGAAAAGGAAGTAGGAAGCGGTACTTTAAAGGTTGGGGAAAAAACGGGGCGCTACACAAAAATTCCCTTGGTGAATTGGAGCTTAATAGGCCCAAACCCACCCCCACCACCCCACAGACCCCAACAACAGAAAAACCCAAAACCCAAAACCCCAAACAACAAGAAACACAAACAGCACAAACAACCAAACAAAAAATTTTGCCATAATAAAAAAGCAATCAGCGAACCACCAACAAAAAACAAAAAAAAAACCCTGATTTTGTTTGTTTTAAAAGCGAGGAAATAGGTGGGTTTCCCCCTGAGAAAAAACCCGGGGGGGTCAATTGAGAAAAGGGTAAAAAAAAAAAAAAGCCACCAACCCAAAAAAACAAACTTCCAACCCAACAGCCACGTAACCTGTTAACCCAAACCAAAAAACCAGACCCGTCAACCAAGCTAACAACCAAACCCCGTAGTCCACCCTTTTTCCAAAAACTAACCAAACAAGTAAACTACCCCCCCCATTTAATAACTCCCAAAAGGAACCCCCACTTAACCCATAAACCAACAATTAACTTTCCTTCAGTCACAACCCAAACCGAACCAAAATTCATATCATCATCAGACCCCGGGCTTGGGGTCGTGGGGGGCACGAAAGACGAGCTTGGGAAGCCTCCTCCATCCATTGGTCTGGCTCTGGATAGTGCCCGGGCATTCTCCCGGCCATTTCTGTGTTGTCCCTCCCTGATTGTTCTGTCTTCCCCCCTTTCTGCCCCTTCGAGTTTCCTGCGTTTTTTTTGGCAGAGTGTTGTGGCGGTGTCGTGGCCCAAATGTCAGCTTTTTCTTTTGGATGGTGGAAGGGGGTTTTGGGACGCAGCCTGTTTTTGCTTTTGACAAAATTATTGTCTTTCGTTCTCTCCAGGATATGCCCTAGTTTTTATGGCTTTTGTTTCAAATGCGGATTCGCTTTGCTGTTTCAGCGGCAATGTCCGGTTTCATTTCCGTACACGGAAATCTGAATTAGGGTTTGTAGAGCTTTTGTTTGTGGGGAAAATGATTCTTTACTTTTCCCTATGGTGGGGGTTTTGCAGGAGGGTGTTGCCAGGTATTTTGACTTTGATTTCTGTTCGATCGCCAGTCCCTTTTTGGTGTGCGCCAAGGTTTTTTAAAAGCGTCACCCCCCTCCAGTTGTTGGCCGTTCATGTAAATTTTTCAGTGGCGTTGCTGTGCTGTTCACAAGTACTTTATTTTTTCGGTCCCTCCACCCCCTATGCTCCGCTCTTTCAGTCTGGTGTAAGTCTTGGTTGTGTTTCTTCGCCATGAGGTCAAAGTCTCGTCAAACCGAAGTTTTTGGGGGTTGCGCCCAAAGGAGTGGTAGAGTGGAAACGGGAGGGGCTCTTCATAATGTTTTCAGAACAGATTAACAGGACTGGAGATAAAAGGTCCTTGCGGCCCAATTGGTTTTGAAGTATCTCCCACCTGATTTTTCGAAGGACTGCATGCTTGCGGTGGATGTCTTGATGGTTTGCATGTCCTTCTTCATGCAAACATTGAGGACTGCCACGGCCTTGTGCCTACTCTGTGAAAGCTTTTTGAGTCGATGAAGTTTTTGGAAAGGGCTCTCTGAGTTGAAAATTTTTTTTTCCCTCGGGTTTTTGGAGTTAAAATCTGTTCAAATTTTGCTTGCCTCCCCAAACCCCATTTTTTCCCTCCCAAGGCCTTCTGCCTCCTTTTCCCTTTTTAAAGCCCGTTTAAAATTTTGGGGAACATACTTGTGGGTGACTAAATGGGGGTTTTGAATTTTTCCCCTTTAAAAATTTTTTGGTTATCTAAATTCCCCTTTTTTGGGAGGGGTTAAAATAATTTGAGTGTTTTTGGGTCCTTTTCTGTTGGGCCCAAAATTTTGGGCTCCAAAACCCTTCCCCGGGGCGGGGTATGGGGATAATTTTAATTCTTTTGGAATTTTTTTGCCCTAAATTTTTAAAAAACAAAAAATAACATTTGTGATGACTGTTTCGCCCCCAAAGTTTAAACCAGCTCTGCTGGTAGGGTTGCCCTGCTCCGGGGGGCTTTCCTCCCGGTAAACTGCGGATGGTTTCCCACTTCTTCCCTCAAAATGGGAAAAGGCGGGGGTCCCTTGATTTTTGCGCTTTCTCTTCTTTTATGCCTGTCGGGTTGTATTGGGTAGTTTACAGTTTTTTAAAATTACTCAGACCCCTGTTCAATGCACTGACTTTCTGGAGGGGGTTTTTCCGGAGCTGTTTTTCAATGATGTTTATTTGGTTTGAAGGGGGGTTTTGGATTTTCTTCAGGGTGCCGTATCCCTTTTTTAACTGTTCCCCCTTTTTCATGTTTTTTTCAAACTCATCACATTGATCACTGATCCACTTCCCCTTGGCCTTTAACTTTGATTTTTCTTCAAAAGATTGGGGCCCTCCCGGTATTTTTTGGGGGTTGGAAGACCTTTTTGGGTTTTCCCTTTTTTGGGGCTCTTCTTGTATCCCCGGGGTAAAAGATGTCTTTGGGTAGTCCATGGCTGGTGCTTATTCCTCTGACGACCGAGTACCTCCTCTGCTTTTTTCCCCGGGACTGGCCTCTTTAAAAGTTTTTTGGGATTTCTTTAGCTTTTTCCAAGGGGAAAATCCCCAAAAAATGTCCCCCAAAGTTAGCATGGAAGATATCCTCGACACCCGGGTTTTTTCCATTTTCCACGTCAAATTTGATACGGGGGTTTTTTGCAGGCTTTTTTTTTTTCCTTCAGTTTTCATTTTGAAAAAACCAACACAAGGTGTGGGCGCTGCCTATGTCCCCTCCAGGGGAAATTCTTTTCTGGCTCTGTTGATGCTGGATTTTAACGCCGTGGGGTTAGGGTAAAATCATTTGGTTATGGAACTTGCCGTTTGGCGGGATGCCAGGTTTTCCTTTCCCTTTACTGCTTGGGGGAAGAGGGTTTGGCCCAAAGGTAATTGGGGTGCGCAAAAATCCAGCAGACTAGTCCCCCCGTCGTTGGTCCCTTTTTCCAGTTTTCCCAAAAGACCAAATGTTCCCGGCCCATTGGTTGTAAAGTCAGGACCTACTTTGGCGTTAAAATCCCCTTTGGGTGATGATGATGTCCTTCTTGGGTATTTTCATAATGGGCCCCTTCAAATCTTCGTAAAATTCCCTTTTACTTCTTCATCTGCATGGTCAATGATGGTGCAAGACTTTTTTAGATGGGGATGTTCTTGGCTTGGCCGACACCCGGAAAGCTGAAAATCCCGCTGGAAGCCCGGGGTACAGCTGATAAAACAAACCCCCCTACCTTTTCCTTTTTGACAATAAAAACCACTCCATGTTGGGGATGTTTTTCTTTCCACTGACCAGATCTTGTTGCCCCCCCTTTAGTCAATGGCTCACCAAATTCCCCTTTCCCTCTCATTTTTCCTATCCAATAAAAAAGTCCCATTTATAGCGGATAAGCCATGCTCAAATTCCCCTTTTATTTTTTTCCCCACTGGTAGATTACGGACGTTTCCCTGTACCAAAGGTGAAATTTTTTCTCTAGGGGGCTTAAGTAATGTTTTAACTCCATAGCTGCTTTTCACTTCCCACCCTGGGGGGTTTGGGGCAATGGGGAGCCGGGCTTGGTAAAAACCCGGGGCCCCACCGATTTTGGTATCATATTGGCTTTGCATTTTTTTTTTCCCTGTTTTGTTCTTTTGGGGGTTAGGGTATTTCCCCTTTGGGGGCGCCAATCCCTCTCCAAGTCTCCATATGTTTTTTGGGGGTTTTTTTTCCCATTGGGGTTTCCTCCCCCCCAGCGACAGGTTTTTTACTGGGTTACATGAACCAAATTCACCAGTCCCCTAACCGCCACTGAAAAATAAGGGTACAGCAGCTTTTAGTTTTCATTCCGCATGTAGTTTTATAGACCAAACGGGAATAAAAATTTGGGGAGTAAAACCCAACTAATCAATAAGGCCGGGAAACGGACTTTCCATTCAGGGTTTTTTTTAATTTTTTGTCCCACATACCTGGCCGATTATTTATTCGGGTTTCCCTGTCTGTCGGGTCTTTTGTCTGTTCTGTCCCTTTTTTTTTTTGGTCTGCTCTCTCTCTCCCCCCTCCTCCCTTCTCTTTCCTCCCCCCTTCCTTCTCTCTTTTCTCTTCTCTCTCTTGGGGGGTGGCGTCGTGGTGCGTGCTGCGTGCTGGTATTACTGTTTTTTGGTAATGGTGTTATCAAATCATCACCATTCCCCCTTCCCTTTTTCCCCCCCCTCCCCCCCTCTTCATCATTATTGTCATTATTCTCGTTTTTTGTTTTTCCTGCTTTTGACGGTCATATTGCGCATTTTTTATGATAATTTTTTGTTATTTTTTGTTATTATTTTTACCCCAAAATTTATACCCCCCCCACCAAAACTCACACACCCCCACAAAAAAAACCCCACACAAACACCAAAATAAAAACACACACAAAAACCAACAAACAAAAAACACACCCAACGACCACGCAACGCACCAACTCCCCCTGGGGGGGGGGGGAAATGGGAGGGAAAGGAAGAGAAAAGAAAGTTTTTGTTTTGGGTTTTTTGTGGGGGGGGTGGGGGGGGTTTTTTGTTGGGTTTGCGGGTTTTTAGTGAATTATTGTTTTTTATATTCTTTATTTTCCCCCCTTCCCAAAAACCCCAAAACACACCCCCCCCCAATACAAAACACAAAAAAAAAAAAGAGAGAGAAAGAGAGAAAGGGAAAGAAAAGAAGGAGGAGAAAAGGGGGGGGGGGGGGGGGGGGGGTTGGTTTTGGATAATATGAATGAATGAAAAAATGAAGAATATTCTTTATTTTAAAGGGGTTACAGAAAAGCTTTCACATACTTTTTTTCCCCTTCCCCCCCCCCTGATTAGGGACTATTAAACAACTAAAAGAAGAAGAGAAAGAGGGGAAAAGAGAAAAAAAAAAAAAAAAAACAAATTTTTTTTACAGGGTGTAGATTAAGTACAAAAAACTTTTTTTTTCATCCAGCCCTCAAAAAAAAAAAGGTGGGGGGGGGGGGGGGGGGGGGGGGGGGGAGTAAAAAAAACCAAACCAAAAGAGTATGTTTGAAAGAAGAAAAAAATAAAAAGGGAAAAGAAAAAAGGGAGACGACAAAAGAGAAAGTACCCCAAAAAAAAACAAAACCATCAAAAAAAACAAAGGTAGTAATGTCGCGTGTCGTCGTTGCCAATGTATAAATCGTAGCGGGAGTTTTAGTAAGAAAATAATGGGGGTTTTTTTTTTTTTCTTTTTTTTTTGGGGGGAATCAATTTTCAGTTTTTCCCTTGTGCAACACGAATTGATAGAATCACACTGAAGGGTAAGGGGTACGAAGTGGGGAAACTTTTCTTTTCTTTTTTATTTTGGCTAAATTGGGTGATTACCCCCTGTTTTTTTTTCCTTTTTTTCCTTTTTCCTCTCTCCTCCCCCTCTCTCTCTCTCCCCTCTCTCTCTCTCTCTTCCCTCTTCTCTCCCCTCTCTCTCTCCCCTCTTTTTCTCCCCTTTTCCCTTTAAAATTTTGGGTATTTTTCTTCTTTCAAAATGTTTTTTAAAAGCAACAGTTTTTGGGCTGTTTATTAAAACTACACACAACCTTCTGAGGGGGCCAAAGGCCTATAAGAATAAAACTTTCGCTTCGCATTCCTTTTTCCCCGTCTCTTCTCTCTCCTCTCTCTCTTCTCTCTCTCTTCCCCCTCCTCTCTCTCTCTCTCTCTCCTCCTCTCTCTCTCCTCTCTTTTTCCCCTCTCTCCTTTTTCCTCTCCTCTCTCTTTTTCTCTTCCTCTCTTCTTTTTTTTTCCCCCCCCCCCCCCGTCCCTTTTTTCTTCCTTTTCTTCTTTGTCTCTCTGTTTTTCTTTCTTTTCCTTTTTTTTCCCTTTTCCCTCTTTTTTTCTTTTTTTTTTTTCTTGTTGTTTGGTTTTTTTTTCCCTTTTTGTTGTGTGTTCTAGTGGGGGGTGGGGGTGGGGGGGAAGGGCAGCGCCGGGGGGAGTTGATGTGAATTATTTTTGATTATTGTGAGACGAAGGAAAAAAAAGGGTGAAATGGTGGCGGAGAAAAAACAAAAGCAACACCGAAATAAAAGAAGAAGTTTTCCTTTTTTTTTTTTCCTAATCAAAATCCTTTTGGTGAAAAAGGAAAACCGGCCGGTCGAGGGGTTTTTCGGTTGTTTGGTCTTATGCAAAATCAATTAAAAATTTGGTGGAAAAGGGGGACCCGCAGCGACACACAAGAGGGGGAAGCAAAACAGGATTAAAGTTATGTGGAAAGGATTGATGAAAATAAAAAAAATTTTTTGGGGGAGGAAGAAGAAGACAGAAACAAAGACGACAACAAAAAAAACCCCGAAAATTAAAATTTGGGAAAATAGAAAGAAAAAAGAAAAAGGGTAGAAAGAGAGAGGGGGGAGGGGGGGGGGGAAAGCAGAAGACAAAAAAGAAAAGAAAGAGGGAGAGAGAGAAAAGAGAGAAAGAAAATAGAGAAGAGAGAGAGAGAAGAGAAGAGAGAGAGAGAGAGAGAGAATTATAATTCTCGGGGTTTTTAAAAAAAAAAAACGCGAATCGGAATGTGGGGTACCCTTAATGGGGGGTAAAAACCGTTATACGACAAATCTCACCATTATGAACCCGGATCCTAGCCTAGGAACAAAAAAACAACAAAAAACATTTTATTGGGGATAGCGTAACAACAGGGGTGGGATGAAAAGAGAGGGAGAGGGGGGGGGGGGGGGGGGGGGGGGGTACCAAAACAGCAACAGCATAGGAACAACCAGCTTAGAGCTGATATCGTGCTCAAAGGACATCATTAACATGACGACTGGTGGACAGAATACTGAACAGCCATGCCTAATGTTCAGCGCTAATGTCATATTGTAAACGATTTTTTTTTTTTTAAACATGAAGAATAGAATTAAGGAACTGTTTCACACACACTCTAAGGGAACAAAAATCCCCTTGAACGGGTGCTTTGGTGGTGGCTCGAACTTAGACCGTCAGATCATGAGTGCAACGCTCTAACCACTAGGTTATCCTGTCTGAATTACCTCACTGGTCCACCAGTACTACCATTATTGATCTCATTGATCAGCATGCAATAGCTTTCTTTTTTTCTTTCTTTTTTTTTCATTTAAGGATGTGTCGGGTTCAACGCCTCCTCGTTGGTTTTTTTGCCCCCTAATCTTGCAGTGTTTTCGATTGCAGTTTCTTTTGCACTTTATGCCTGTGGTGAGTTGTCCGTCCTCCTAATATCTATGGGTTGATGGAAGACTGTTGTTGGAAAGAGATGATGATGACGATGATGATGATGATGACGACGACGATGATGATGATGACGACGATGATGATGATGATGATGATGATGATGATGATGATGATGATGATGAAATAATGTGTGTGTGTGTGTGTGTTTTTGTGTGTGTGTGTGTGTGTGAATGTTGCAGTATAAACGCACAGTGACGCCCCGTCGAGCGGTGGGCTTCATCGTTGCCGTTGTGCTGTGTGGCTTCCTGCTGTCCATGTGGGGGAAGCCCCTAGGCAAGAAAGTGATGGCCATGACCCGTGTAGAGGCTGGCGGCCATGCTGACATCCCCTCGGGCCATCTGCCAGAGCAAGCTGTACGTAGTAGCTTGGGTTGGCTTGGCTTGGCTTGGCTTGGCTTGGCTTGGGTTGTGTTGGGTTGGCTTGGCTTGGCTTGGCTTGGTTGGGTTGGGTTTGCTTGGGTTGGCTGGCTTGGGTTGGCTGGCTTGGGTTGGCTGTCTTGGGTTGGATTGGGTTGGGTTGGGTGGATTGGCTTAGGTGGGTTGGTTTGGGTTGGGTTGGTTGACTTGGGTTGGGTTGGTTGGCTTGGGTTGGGTTGGTTGGCTTGGGTTGGGTTGGGTTGAGTTGGGTTGTGTTGTGTGGCTTGGGTTGGCTTGGGTTGTGTTGGTTGGGTTGGCTTGGGTTGGTTGGCTTGGGTTAGCTTGGGTTGTGTTGATTGGGTTGGCTTGGGTTGGTTGGGTTGGTTGGCTTGGGTTGGTTGGGTTGTGTTGGGTTGGTTGGCTTGGGTTGTGTTGGGTTGGTTGGCTTGGGTTGGGTTGGCTTGGCTTGGTTGGCTTGGCTTTGGTTGGCTTTGGTTGGTTGGCTTGGGTTGGTTGTGTTGGGTTGGTTGGCTTGGGTTGGTTGGGTTGGGTTGGTTGGCTTTGGTTGGTTGGCTTTGGTTGATTGGGTTGGTTGTGTTGGGTTGGTTGGCTTGGGTTGGTTGGCTTGGGTTGGTTGGTTTGGGTTGGCTGGCTTGGGATGGGTTGGTTGGCTTGGGTTGGTTGGGTTGGCTGGCTTGGGTTGGGTTGGCTTGGGTTGGTTGGATTGGGTTTATTTATTTATTGATACCACTTTAAGTCACCGCAGATTTTTCTGCGTGAAATTCGGGCTGCTCTCCCGGGAAGAGCTCGTCGCCACAAGAACAGCGTCACCCTTTTTTTTCTTTTTACCTGTCTGCAACAGTATGTGTTTCCCTATCAGAGTGGCTTTTTTCTACAGAATTTTGCCAGGGACAATTCTCTTGTTGCCGTGGGTTCTTTAATGTGCGCTAAATAATTATGTGGAATACACGGGACCTCGGTTTATCGTCTCATCCGAAAGACTAGCGCCCAGACCACTCATGATCAAATGGATGGGGAAAAAGTTTCGGGTCCAAACGGGATTCGAACCATTGCACACTTCCGACCCGAACTTTTGGCTTTCTAGGCAGGAGCCTTACCTCTAGGCCACCGATCCACTGGGTTGGCTTGGGTTGGGTTGGGTTGGGTTGGGTTGGGTCATTCCCATGTTGTATTGCTTTGCATTGTTTTGCTTTTGTATTGCAATGGGTTGGGTTGGGTTGTATGTTGCATCGTGTCATGTCGTGTTGTCTCATATCGTATTTTATTGCGTTTTGTATCGTTTAGCATCGTATTGCATTGCATTGTGTTGTAAACTGCTATATTGCATTGTATCATGTATGTATGTATGTTTGTCCGTCGTGTCCGACGATGACCTCCACAACAGCAGAGGAGGCAGCTGCTGTTTTGGTAACTGGGCAGAAATTTGATTATAGTGGAGATGCCTTGCCCACAGTACATCCCCACTCTCTCGGCCAAGTGGACAGTCAGCGTTGGAGATGTTCTCCAAAGGCCAACCAGCCCCCAGGGCTGCAGCACATAAGGACTGTGCGAGTCAAGCCTCCTAGTCAGAGAGTCATAGTCGATCACTAAAGACTAAGCTGTAAAGTGGAATTCCATGAGTGGGAAAGCCACTGGTCATACAGCCTCTCACTTTGCTGTTGCTCCCAGCGTCAATGGTTTAATCAAGAACTGTGATAAAGCCCAGGCGCTGCGGCAAAATCATCACATGTCATACTATGTGGTATCGTATCTGTAGTGTATTGCATCGTATTATGTTATGCTCTCATTGTATAGCATAGCACAGCATTGTATTGTATTGTATTGTATTGTATTGTATTTTATACCACTTTGAGTCACGGCAGATTCATTTTGTTGTGAAATTCGGGCTGTTCTCCCCGGAGAGAGCGCGTCGTCACAAGGGTAGTATCATCTTTCTTTCTTTCTTTAAAAAAAAAAAGTCCTTTCTGTTACTGAGTTCCAGTTACTTTGTTTCCCAACGAAAGCGGATTTGTTGTCTACAGAATGTTGTCAGACACAGCTCTCCCTATTCTTTGTGCAAAAATGTCTGTTGCCTTTTAAAGCTCAGTTTATCATCTCATCCAAAAGACTAGCACCTAGGCCACCATTGATCTGAAGGTAGAGCGGTTAGGGAAGGGGCGAGGGAGAGTTTGAGCTCAAACAAGGATCGAACATACAACTTCTGGCTTTCAAGACAGGTGCGTTACCTCGAGCCTACCGATCTAAAAGTACTTGGAGTACTGGAGGATACTCTTGTATTAACAGTTTTCAAGATGCAGTGAGAAGGAATAGTCTGGTGGCTAGAGTGTGGAACTCTGGTCTGTAGGCTATAGGTTTTTGTCTCACAAAGGTATTCATTAGATAGGGGATAGCCTCGTGGGTAGACCCAAAACTCGAGAACTGACGGCAAGTAAAGATGTGGTTTCAGATCTCAATTGGGGGGTGGGTGGTGGGGTGGGGGGGAGGATAGCCTGGTGGTTACAGTGTTGCGCTTGCGATTTCATGGCCCGGGATGGAGCCCGGGTGGGTTGGAGCCACCACTGAGCTCCTGTTAAAGGGAATTTTCCCCTTAAACTAATTATGGAGGGAGAGAGAGAGAGAGAGAGGAGAGGGAGAGAGAGAGAGAGAGATGAGAGAGAGAGAGAGAGAGATGGAGAGAGAGAGAGAGAGAGAGTCCTATTCATGTATTAAAAAGGCAAAACAAAAGAACAGACGGCGAAATCGTGTTACTCATGGAACGTGTTTGTTGTCGCAGTAAAAAGGGAATGGGAAGGGAGAGGGTATCACTCTCAGGTTTTGTTCTTTGTGTAGAAAACGGAAGTGGTAAAGAAGTGTGAATCCACGAGTGATCTGCCCTTGGCCATGATGGAGCGTGACGTCACGTGGAGTGAACCTTGGCCAGAGATGGAAATTGGTATTACATCTCCCGGACAGGTAACAATCACAGAATAACAACTATGATAACAATAACATCAACGATACCAATAATGAAACAGTACCCCTGCTGCTGCTGCTGCTGCTCCTCCTCCTCCTCCTCCTCCTCTACTACTACTGCTGCTGCTGCTGCTGCTGCTTCTACTAGCCCTACTACTATCATTCATTCATTCATTCAGTCAGTCAGTCATTCATTCATTCATTCATTCATTCATTCATTCATTCATTCATTCATTCATATTGATTCAAATTAACTCCTGCCACAAAGGCCATAATAAGTAAGGGTTGTTGTGCTGATGAGGACAACGCTTACTATACATAATGATGATGATGATGATGATGATGATGATGATGATGATGATGATGATGATTATACCTGACGTTTAAAAAGCACTAAATCTCCACATAGTACTGCGGTGTCGAATAGTGCAATGAAGTATATTGTTGAACTGTACAATATTTTATATTGCGTTGTGATTATCATGTGTTTTCTTGTCTTGCGTTGCATTGTATTGTACTGCATTGTCAGTTTTCACGATGAGAAATCAGCCCTGACTGAAAGTAGTATACAAAGACAAGACAATACAAGACCATTCAGTACAATACAATCCAAGAGTGTACAATACAATACAAGACCATTCAATACAAGACTATACAAGTCATAATAAGAAACGAGACTATACAACACAAGACAAGACAATACCACACAAGACAAGCCAAGTCAAAATAAGACAAGACCTTCGGATGAGACTATAAACCGAGGCCCCGTGCGCGAACGCATGCAGAACATCTCACGCACACGTTAAATCCTGTCCCGCTGTTTGAAAGAGTAGTAGGCTATTGTGTGCCGGTGGGAACAGATGACAAAATTTTAAAAAAACCGCATACACACGCATAAATAATAATTAAAAAAAAAATTCATCTGAGCGCTTTGATTTGTTGCTTTACAAGATTCAGCGCTATATAAATTCCATACATTATTAGTAGTAGTAGTAGTAGTAGTAGTAGTAGTGGTAGTAGTAGTAGTAGTAGTATTTTAAGACATCGTTGGTGCTGCTGCACTGGCAGGTGGCCCCGGCTGTGCACTATGTGTGGTGTGGCGGTTACCGACAGTTGCTGTTCCAACATTACCTGGGACTGCTCAGCGCCTTGCGTGTGCTGAAGCCCCTCAAGGTCTATTTCTACTACACACACACCCCGCCTGTCCTGGACAGCTTGTGGTATAATACCTGGTTTGACGTGAGTCAATCTGCGTGTGTGTGTGTGTGTGTGTGTGTGTCTTCAATTTAACGTCTTTTCACTCTTAGTGATATTAGATGTGTGTGTGTGTGTGTGTGTGAGACAGAATCTTCATTTAGTTGATAATCCATTGTGTGTTTGAGGTAATGAGAGAGAAACTACTGAACACTGTCTATTGTCCACACTGTCAACTGTCCACACTGTTTATTGTCCACACTCTTTATTGTCCTGTCTACGTTTTAAATTAAACTGCTCGTGAAAACACTATCCTCCCACTGTTTCCATATTATATTCAGGTAGGTAATCAGCATTTCCGAGTCGATGTATTAATGTATTGGCGTTTCAAACTGCGGATGGAATTATTGTCACTTCACATCACTTTCAAATGTAAATTAAGGTCTTGAACAGCAAAGTTTGTTTGCAGGCCGAATGTATACTGTAGGCACGAATTGATGCCGTTATGTACGTGCGTCTATAATTGCTCTAGCACAGGGATAGTTAAATGTTTCAGTGAAAGAATTCAATAGTGTTTCTCTCTTATTTCGTTACTACGCATCATTTATTTTTAAAATATTCATTTTTGTCGAGGGTTTTTTGTTGGATTATTACCATTGTTTTGCTTGTAATTCTTTCCCTTGCTTGTTTTTGTTAGGATTGTTTTCTGACTTCTTTAAATTACATAATGTTATAGTTTAGATAGGGAATGGTGATAAATTGATTTGTTATAGTTGGAAATTGTTTAGAAAGACTATTACGCTTCATATGAACATATGCCTACTAGCTATTAAACTACTATTCAGTTTAATCTTCTTTTTTTTCTTCTTTTTTTTATTAGGGCACGTTATAAGCTATTTGCTTGTTGTTGCTGTTAACGTAAGTTTGTGCGTAATGTATGGTTCTTTGTGAATAAACACATATTATTTAAACCAAGCATACTTCCTCATCTCTCAGTCCTCTGGGATAGTGCCGAAAATCATTTTTGATTGCAGATTTTGCACAGCCAAATTAGGATTGTAATAGTTTTCTTGCTGTTCAGTGTGATTTTATTGTAACCGAAATGCTATCAATATACATTTTGGTTGTCTAAAGACTGAAGTGCTGTTATTAGTATCTAAATCATTAACATCTTTGATCAGTATTGCTTACATTGACACTTTTCCTCCCATTCAGGAATTCAAAGAGTTTGTGCCAGTCTTGGAGATGGTAAAGATGACCACGAACTACAGCTGTGGCTCCGAAGGAATGCTGAAAACTATTCTGGACATGGTGGTTTCAGAAGGGGGAGTGTATTTCGGTGAAAGAGTCGTTCTCGCAGGACCACCAGCACAGTTCTTCCGTCAGACCACTTGGTTTGCCTTTACAGAGGGAGACCAGGATTTTACTCGAGGTATTGTATATGTGAAAAAAGACTTCTCAAAACCCAAGCAAAACGTGGACGTTCTCCTGAACTTGATAAAGGCCAACAGACGAGGATGCGTTTCTGTGCAGACGCTGAACGAGCAAGGTCATGGGATGAATCGAAAGTGCATCGTGTTGAATGAGACGCCCAACTATCCTCGTGATATTTGGGGTGCCAGAACGAATTTTGGAGAGGTGGCTCGTTGGCTGTTTTATGGGCAGCGAGCTCCCTATCAGGTGCGGAGAGACCCCAGCAGGCCTATTCCGCGGATCTCCCACTACATACGCCTTCAGAGCAGGGACAAGCCCATGTATCAAGACAACTTCAGCTTCACCCACTTCTTGAGTGAGGCAGTTTTTGTTTTTATTATTCATTTAAGTTTATTGTCTGTGAGTCTGGGGTTTTTTGTTTCTTTTTCTCTTTTTTTGTTGTATAAAATAACAGCTTTGTCAAAACTAAACACCATCTGGAGAGATAAAAAGATCTCACTTATCTCCAAGAGCAGACTAATGCGCTCCCTTGTCACATCCATATTTCTGTATGCCTGTGAATCATGGACCCTGACTACAGATTTGGAAAGAGTACAGGCGGTGGAGATGAGATGCTTTCGGAGACTCCTTGGCATCTCCTACAAAGACCACATAAGCAACGAAAGCGTGCATAACGGAATTCAGCAAACCATTGGACCCTATGAGAACCTTCTAACGATCGTGAAAAAACGTAAACTTAAATGGTATGGGCATGTCACAAGATCCAAAGGACTTGCAAAGACAGTTTTACAAGGCACTGTCCAAGGAGGAAGAAGAAGAGGCAGACCAAGGAAGAGCTGGGAGGATAACATCAGCGAATGGACAGGCCTAGAACTCAACAAAACCCTGAGAAAGGCAGAACAGAGAGAGGAATGGAGGGAACTGGTTGTTGAGTCTTTGAGGGTGCCCCCACGGTCGTCAGACTACGGGACAGATAGATAGATAGAGATAGATAAAATATTCTGTGAATTTGTTCGTTGTTTTTTTCTTCTCTTTTTTGTTCTTGTATAAAATACTCTGTCAGTTTGTTTGTTCATTTTTTTCTTTTCTTTTTTGTTTGTTGTTGTTGTATAAAATATTGTGTCAGTTTGTTTGTCCATTTTTTCTTCTCCTTTTTTGTTGTTGTATAAAACATTCCTGCAACTCCAATTTCTTTAATATTCGCATATCGAGAAACCAGAGATGTCTGCAGGGTAGCAAATGAACTAAAACAGCACTAGTGTAACAGTCATTTACACCCATCTTGTGGTTTTAACTACACTTTGTGGATGTGTTCACAGGTCCTTGTTTAGATTTCTTAACTGCTTGAAGAAATTATACATTTCTTTTGAAAGCGCCTTATCTTCGAGCTGGGATTCGTTATCAGTTCGTAAACTGGTAATACCATGTACACAATATTTGACAAACACGTAAGAAAAAACATTGTGAAATTCTTTGGTCTTCTATGTGGATTGGTGGTCTAGAGGTAACACGCCTGCCTAGAAAGCGAAAAATCCGGATCGGAAGTGTGCGGTGGTTCGAATCGCGTTTGGGCCCGAAATTTTTCCACCATCCATTAGACCATGAGTGGTGGTCTGGGTGCTAGTCTTTCTGATAAGACGATAAACCAAGGTCCCGCGTGTTACACATTATTTAGCGCATGTAAAAGAACCCACGGCAACAAGAGAGTTGTCCCTGACAAATTCTGGTGTGTTTTTTTAAAAGCCACTCTGATAGGGAAACACAGTTACAGACAGGGGAAAAAATGGGTGGCGCTGCTCTTGTGGCGATGCGCTCTCCCCAGGGAGAGCAGCCCGCCCAAATTTCACGCTGAGAAATCTGCCCTGACTTAAATTGGAGTTTTAAAAAAAATTTCACATGACATGTTGGGAGTTTTCCGCTGACATTAGAGTTTTCCCCCCACAAATGCCCTGTAATACTTTAGTAAACCCTTAAGTTGGCCAAACCAGGAAGAACCATTTCATAAAGCACGAGTGCAAACGCAGCCAACGATCCCAAGGTCTAGCTGTGTACAAGTTGCCGATTTCTACAAACGTGTCTTGCTGGGGATAAGGAAAACTTTCTAGACGGCTGGGGGCACGTGATAGCCTAGTGGTTAGCCTAGTGGTAGGAACATTGCACTGGCAATCTGACGACCCGGGCTCGATTCCCGTTCAAGGGGGATATTTTCCCCTGGAGTTAACATCAGTGCCGCCTCCACTGTCCCCAAAAGTCCTTCGGATGAGACTATAAACCGAGGCCCCGTGTGCGAACGCACGCAGAACATTTTGCGCACACGTTAAATCCTGTTCCGCTTTTCGTAAGAGTAGGCCATTGTGTGCCGGTGGGAACAGATGACAGAATTGACAAAGCCGCATACACACGGGGACTGGATGTTAAAAAAACCCACACATACGTGCTTATTCCATTATCCTCGATATAAAAGAATAAAATAAAATTATTACTCGCAGACCAACTCACTAATCCATCAGTCCTGTTTGTATAATAATGTACATTGCAGGTGTGATGAGTGCCCTCTACGTGGGTGGTTTCCACCACGTGTATTTCCACACCGACACAGAACCAAAAGGTCCATGGTGGAACATAGTGAAAAAGGAGAACGTCACAGTTCTCAAGCTACAGAAGCCCAGCTGGGTGTACCAGCAAAAAGTGACCGGTATCACGCACTTCAGCGATATCTCCAGGTTTGTCTTTTTGAAAAGTGAGGCGTGGTTGATGTGTGTGTGTGTGTGTGTGGGGGGGGTGGGGGGGGAGGGGAGTGTGTGTGTGTGTGTGCACTTTTCCCTGAACATTCACACTTTATGTATGTGTTTGTCTTGTGCTTTTGTTCTTGTTACTGCCGGGGTTTTTTGTCTTATTTTCTTTCCTTTAAAAAAAATTCTTTCTGACGTTCATTCTTTTTATTTTTCTTTCTTTGTCTATTTTGCCCTGTTGCTGTTTGTTTCCTTGTCTGTGTTAAACTGTGTATTCCTTTTTGTCTCTTTTTCTCTTTGTCTGTGGCTGTCTGTCGTTCATTCATTTATTTAGTTAGCTCTTTCTTTCATTGTTCGTTTCTTTCTTTGCTCATTTGTTTTTCATGACCATTAATATATTTGTACAGTAATATCATTTTGTGTGTGTGCGCGCATTTTATATGTCTGCAAATACTGCATCCGTCGAGACAGTAAATCAAATATTCTTTTGACTTCTATCAGGTACAATATTCTTTTGCTAATGTTCTTGATCGTTGGGCTAATATTGCAGTTACGAACGCTCCAGAAATAAAATATCCTTTCTGTCCTCTGGTAAAGGTAAAGGTGTCCCATAACCTATATTAAGGTCGTAGGGGAGCGAGGCGTCAGAGACCTCACTTCTCTAGGGCCAGCGTATTGAGGGCGGCGCCCATCTCCTCTCCCTCGCTGCTTTACCTTCCCTGACCCTAAAGAGGGCAGGTACCCATTTACAGCTGGGTGAACTGGGGGACTGTACTGAAGCCAAGGCGCGCAAACGGTCACCCATCCAACTGGTAACCACGCTCGACGCTGCTTAACTTGGCTAGGGGAAAGCGAGTGCTCTGACCACTGAGCTATCCCGTCCCCAACTGTCCTCTGACAGGTAATATTATTTTGTATGTATCTTTGATATGCCTGCTGATAATGCATTGCAGAGACACAATAAATACAAATATTCGTTTTGTCCTCTGGAGTCAGAGACAATTTTCTTTTATTTGCGCCTTTGATAAGTTTGCTAATATTGCAACAGGGAATACATATTGACTAAAATATCCCTTCTGTCTTCTCACATATAGTAATTCATCTGCTTGTGTGACTTGATACATCTGCTAGTATTACAAAGTGGAAACGTGAGAATGACGAGCCCTGAAGAGCTCCTGACTTCAGTGAAAAAAACACAAAACTGAAGCTTGTCACATCTCTCATTCTTTCACGTTTAGACTACTGTAATTCTCTTTTGGCTGGCCTACCAGCATCATCTATCCACTCTCTTCAACGCATACGAAACTCTGCAGCTCGACTGGTCCTAAGAAAGAAAAAATCTGAACACATCACTCCTCTTCTGCGATCTCTTCACTGGCTGCCTGTCTCACAAAGACTGGAGTATAAAATCAATACCCTCTGTTTCAAATGTCTCCACAAATCTGCACCCCCTTATCTCTGTAACTGTCTTCATCTGTACACTCCATCCCGTTCCCTTCGTTCAGCCGCAGATACTTAATGCTTTCGAACACCAGATTCAAACAAACCACTGTTGGCGGTCGCTCCTTCTCTGTTCTGGTCCATCCACCTAGGAATGACCTCCCTCATTCACTTCGACAAAAAGCCTTCACTTGATACCTTCAAATCCAGCCTCAAAACACACATTTCCTACCTGAGACTTTTCCCCCCAAATATCTGTCCCTAATTTTCAACAGCATCTTTCACCTTCTAAGTGTTGTTCCGAGTGTGTGTGTGTGTGTGTGTGTGTGTGTGTGTGTGTGTGTGTGTGTGTGTGTGTGTGTGTGGTGTGTGTGTGGTGTGCGTGTGTGTGCGTGCATGCGTGCATACGTGCGCGCGCATGGTTTTGAAATCTGTTGTTCATTATGTTTAAGGAGAGTTGCATGCCTGTAAATGATTGAGTGCAAGCGCTTCGATTTGTTTTTTTTTTTACAAGATTCAGCGCTATATAAATTCCATATATTATTATTATTATTAATTATGACACGAAAGCCTGGACTGGCCCAGACTGTCCTACAGGGAACAGTACAGGGAAGGAGACGAAGAGGCAGACAGAAAAAACGATGGGAAGACAACATCAGAGAGTGGACTGGCCTTGAGTGGAACGATTCGCTACGGAAAGCAGAAAAACTCGAGGAGTGGAGGAAGCTGGTTGCAAAACATTCAGTGGTGTTCCAAAGGTCTACTAGACTACGGAATAGGTGAGGTGAGACGAGGTGGAGACATGGTGAGGAGGAGACATGAGAAACAATAATAACCTATCAAATTTATGTCCTGATGCCAGGTACAATATTCTCTACCGTTATGGCGGTGCCTACCAGGACTTTGACTGCGTGTGGACATCACGTGTTCCCGATGAGCTCCTGGAGTATCCAACGGTCATCTCTCCGGCCATCTCCCAAAATGCCAACTGGCCAGACGGCCTGGCACTGGGGATGATCATGGCTCGTCCAGGAGCCCCCTTCGTACGCCATGCCTTCAAGGGCTACCGCCGCTACCGCGGGGATAACTATCTCTACAACGCCATCATGAGGTCTTACCGAACTTACGAGCAGTTTCCAGACACCGTTCACTTTGATCCGCATTTCACAGTGAGTCTGCGATGATGTCTCCTGCCTGTGCAGGACAGGCTCCCTGTGGTGGGACAGTGTTGTAGTAGCGCACGCGCGCACACACACACACACACGCGCACGCACACGCGCACACGCGCGCACGCACGCACGCACGCACGCGCGCGCGCACACTTTAAAATTAAAAAAGGCTCTTATCTTCTTGAGAGCACAAGGCTTGTAAAAAGCATACACGCCAATATTTTGGTGTGTTTTTTTTAAAACTGGTTATGTGTTCTAGAGAACGCAAGGGTTACAAATGTACACACAGTTGAAACAGTAGTAAGAAATAAACTGGTAGTGTGTTGGGTTTTTTGTGTGTGGTAGAAATCACAGTGATAATTATACATACAGGCACACACAATAAAGAAAAACAAACGGAAAAGACTCCTATCTGGTACTGTGTTCTAGAAAGCTGAGAGTTAAGAAATAGACATACAGACGAAAACATTATACACAGAAAAAAAAAAGCTGGCATAATAACAAAGAGAGTTCAGGGCTAGCACCACACTCACCACACAACACACACACACACACACTACACACAAACACACACACAACACACCACACACACACACACATCACACATCCAACTACACCACAATCTCTCTTTCCCTCACACACAAAATCTCTCTCTCTCTCTCTCATCCCCTCCGAGTCACCCCTCCCTCCGTCTCTCTCTCTATCTTCTCGTCTCTTCCCTCTCTCTTCTCCCTCTCTCTCCTCCCTCTCTACTCTCTCTCGTCTCTCCTCTCTCTCTCCTCCTCTCTCTCTCTCTCTCACACTCACAACATTCTCTTTCTCTCTCTCTCTCTCTCCTCTCTCTCTCCTCTCTCTCCTCCTCTCTCTCTCTCTCTCTCTCTCTCTCTCCTCTCTCCTTCCCCTCTCTCTTCTCTCGCTCTCACATCTCTCTCTCTCTCGCTCTCTTCTCTCTCTCTTCTCTCTCTCCTACTCTCTCTCTCTCTCTCTCTCTCTCTATCTCTCCTCCTCTCTCTCTCACATCTCTCTCTCTCTCTCTCGCTCTCTCTCTCTCTACACACACCCACACCACACACGAATAAGCGGGGGGGGGGGGGGGGGGGGGGGGGAGGAGTACATCACTCTACCGGTCACCGTTTCAACCAGAAAGAATCCACCCTGACAACGACAACAACAACGCTTTACCCATTACCTTTTTTCAGGTGTTGCGTGGGGACAGATGTCTTCTCGCTGGATGCGCGGTCCTTTGGAATTGCGCAGAACGGGGGGCGGGACTACCCTGGGCACGAGACAGGGCGTGCCTGGTGAGTCCCAAGGTCGTGGAAGCCCTTTCAGTCGCCAGCAGCCCTCAAGAGGGAGCAGAGCATGATAGCTGACGTGGGACGGAACATCCTGAAGAAAAGTGGACGCGTGGACATTCTGGATATGGTTTAGTTGACAGGGTTTTGTTTTGTTTGTTTTGGTGGGGTTTTTTTGGGTGGGGTGGTGATGGTGGTGGGGGGGGGGGGGGGGTTACTTATTAAAATGGTATTGTTATTCATGAACAGTTATGAACTTTGCTTATTCATTTATCTATTTTTAAAAAATATTTATACCACTTTAAGTCACGAGATTTCTCTGCGTGAAATTCGGGCTGCTCTCCCTGGGGAGAGCGCGTCGCCACAAGAGCAGCGCCCCCAATTTTTTCTGCAACTGTATTTGTTTCCCTATCAGAGTGGCTTTTTTCTAAGAATTTTGCCAGGGACAATTCTCTTGTTGCCGTGGGTTCTTTTACGTGCGCTGAATAATTTTGTGTAACACACGAGACCTCGGTTTATCGTCTCATCCGAAAGACTAGCGCCCAGACCACCACTCATGGTCTAATGGATGGGGAAAAAGTTTCGGGCCCAAACGGGATTCGAACCACCGCACACTTCCGACCCGGACTTTTCTAGACAGGCGTTACCTCTAGACCACTAATCCATCCATATTTTGTGTTTGTGTGTGTTGGGGTCTTACAGAAATCATCCAAGAAGATGTTGGACATGTTAAAGCCCAGGAGATAGAACTCGAAATCAGATCGACTTTATACTAATTCAGGAACGCTTTCGAAACTCGATAACATCATGCAAATCCATGCCTGGAGCAGATTGTGGCAGTGACCATGGGCCTGAGGTTGGTACAATGAAGCTTAAGCTAAAATGGCTAAAGAGAGCAAAACAGCACCAAAGCTACAAATCAACATATTAGAAAGCGATGAAATGATGAATAAGTATAACATCAGCGTCAAAAACAAATTCAGTGCACTAGAGCAATTGACCATGGCAGAAGAAAGGTGGCAGATGTTGAAAGAGAGCATGTTAGAATCTGCAAAAGAACACATTCCTGTCACAAAACGAAAGGAAGGCAAACAATGGATGACCCCAGAAATTCTAGGCCTAATGGAAGAGAGAAGAAAAGCAAAAGCAGACGAACAGAAATACAGAGAACTAGACAAACAAGTGAAAAAGGGGGTGCAATGAAGCAAAGGAACTTTGGGAAATTAAACAAAACAGTGTGAGGAAATTGAGGCCAACACCGGAAAAATAGCAAAACTATACACCAAAAGATAAAAGGGTCACAGGGGGAAAAATTTGTCAGCAAAAACAGGGTGCCTACGATCAAGAGATGGAGACATTCTTATGGAAAAGGAGGACATCCTCAACAGGTGGTCAGAATACATCACGAGTTGTATCACGATGACAGAGGCCCACCACCTATCATCAGTAATGAAGATGAAGGCCCCCTTTATTCTTGAGGAGGAAGTTCAAAAGGCCTCAAAAAGATGAAAAAGGTAAGGCCGCAGGACCCGATGACATTCCATCCGAAATGCTTCCCGCTCTAGGCGAATTTGGAATCAAAGAAGTAACAAAACTTCTCAACACTATCCATGCTACGGTGAAATTCCAACAGACCTCAAAAAGTGGGGTGTGCATTGCACTACTCCAAAAACCAGGCACAGTTGAATGCGATCAGCACCGCACAATAAGTCTTATGAGCCACCTCACAAAAGTCATTTTTTACAAGTGCTGATGAACAGAATGGGGAAATAAAATCCTACCTGAGATATCTGAAACCCAGTTTGGATTTATGGCAGATAAAGGTACCAGAAATGCCATCTTTGCCCTGAGGACCCTCATGGAAAGGGCGTTGAGGTACAAAAGGGCTTGTACCTCTGCTTCATTGACTATTCTAAGGCATTTGACAAAGTAAGCATTCCGATCTATTCGACTTTTTACTAAGACATAATTGTGAGGGGAAAAAGATCTTAGAGAGATCGAAAACTTGTACGGGGAAAACAAGAAGCTGCAATAAGAGTTGATAAGGGACTGCAGGGGAGTACAGACCGATCTGTAGGGAGGTGAGGCAGGGCTGCTTTTTTTTCTCCAGACCTCTTCAATATCTACAGCGAAATGATTCTACGGAACAATAGAGCAGCCATGAAGGTGTCAAGTAGGAGGTCACAACAAAAAAACATCTAGATATTTCGGATGACACAGTGCTAATTGCTGATCGGAGGAAAAACTAAAAATATCCTTACAACAGTCATAATCGAAGTGAAAACAAAGGACTCCAACTGATGCAAAGAAAAACTGAGTGCATGGTAATCTCAAAAAAAGTCAGACATGCCTGTATGTAACATTTTATGCAAAAGGGGAAAGAATAAAATAAGTTTGCACCTTTAAATACTTGGGCTTCACAATAACTCCAGACGCCAGATGCGACACAGAAAAAAGAAGAGAATCGCTTTGTCTAAAGACACATTCACCAAGATGAAGCCCTCTTACCAACAGAAATATAAGACTCAGCACAAAATCAACACTCTGAAAGCCTACATATGGTCCATCCTTCTGTACGGATGTGAATGCTGGGGCGCTGACAAAAGACTCGAAAGAAGACTTGAAGCAGCAGAAATGTGGTTATCAGAAAATTATGAGAATATCATGGACTGAAAAGAAGTCAAACGAAGAAATAAGGGAAATGGCCGGGTACAAAAGATCCCTACTCAAAAACCATCAGAAAAAGACAACTACAATTTTGGGGGCACATAAACAGAGCTGATGGAATAGAAAAGCAAATATTGTGTGGAAAGATTTGTGGTACCAAAGACAGAGGAAGACAACCACAAAATACACAGACAGTTTGAATAGCTACGCAACGAGGAAAGAATCCCCCAACAATGAACTCATCAGGAGAACTGACAACAGAGAGGAATGGAAGGCCATGATCGCCGATGTCTGCAACAGACCTGGCACATGAAGAAGAAGTGTTGGGGGAAAGGGGGAGGGGGGTGAATTTGTTGAGATGTTATTTTGATTCATGGACGCATTGACATTCCAGATATCAGTGGATTGTTCGTGTTGATGTACTTGTTAGGTTATTGTTTTATTTCAAGGAGGCATGGACATTTCAGATATGATTGAGTGGATTGTTCGTGTTGATGTACTTGCTAAGTGATTTTATTTCAAGGAGGTGTGGACATTCCAGATAATGACTCAGTGGATTGTTCATGGACATTCCAGGTATATTCAGTGGATTGTTCGTGTGGATGTACTTGTTGGGTTATTGTTTTATTTAATAGGGATATGGACATTCCAAATTTGACTAAGTGGATTGTTCGTGGATATTCCAGTTATGGTTAAATGGATCAGTTCGGGGACATTCCAGATATGCCTCAGTGGATTGTTCGGGGACATTCTAGATATGACTCAGTGGATTGTTTGGGGACATTCCAGATATGACTCAGTGGATTGTCCGCGTTGACGTGTTGGTGTACTTGTTAGGTTTGATTTCATAGAAGTATGGACACTCCAGATAAGTATGACTCAGTGGATTATTCGTGTTGATGGTGTTTCGATGTTGTTGTGTTGTGGTGTTGATGTGTTGATTTGTGTTGGTGGGTGTGTTAGGATTTTCAGATGTTGTTTTACTTTATGGCCATATGGAAATTCTAACATGGCTTCTAGTGGCTTGTTAGTATTTGTTAATACGTTGGGTATTTTACGGACATATGAACAAATGTGAGCTTGGTTTAGAGTGGTTTGTTAGTGTTGACATGTTGGAGAAGCATTAATTGTTGGGATTCTGGACCTGATTAATTTGTGTTGTTGTATGTTAATGTGGGGATGTACATGTTGAGATGTTGTATTAACTCCATGGACGTATTAACAGTCGTGGACATGGCTTATAATAGCTTTGTTCATGTTGATGTGGGAGTGTGTACCTTTCAGGATGTTGATGTGGGAGTGTACCTATTTGGATGTTGATGTGGGAGTGTACCTATCAGGATGTTGATGTGGGAGTGTACCTATTAGGATGTTGATGTGGGAGTGTACCTTTTGGGATGTTGATGTGGGAGTGTACCTATCAGGATGTTGATGTGGGAGTGTACCTATCAGGATGTTGAGATGTGGGAGTGTACCTATTTTGGATGCTGAGATGGTGTTGATGTAGGAGTGTACCTATTAGAATGTTGATGTGGGAGTGTACCTATTTGGATGCTGAGATGGTGTTGATGTGGGAGTGTACCTTTTGGGATGTTGATGTGGGAGTGTACCTATCAGGATGTTGATGTGGGAGTTTACCTATTAGGATGTTGATGTGGGAGTGTACCTATTTGGATGTTGATGTGGGAGTGTACCTATTTGGATGCTGAGATGGTGTTGATGTGGGAGTGTACCTATTTGGATGTTGATGTGGGAGTGTACCTATTTGGATGTTGATGTGGGAGTGTACCTATTAGGATGCTGATGTGGGAGTGTAACTATTTGGATGTTGATGTGGGAGTGTACCTATTTGGATGCTGAGATGGTGTTGATGTGGGAGTGTACCTATTTGGATGTTGATGTGGGAGTGTACCTATTTGGATGTTGATGTGGGAGTGTACCTCTTGATATTTTGATGTGGGAGTGTACCTGTTGGGATGCCGAGATGAAGTTGATGCTATAGGCTGGGATGTGCAAAGAGACTGGAACCTTATGTATGCATGCGTAGGTGCGTGCTGTGTGTGTGTGTGTGTGTGAGAGAGAGAGAGAGAGAGAGAGAGAGAGAGAGATGAGAGAGAGAGAGAGAGAGAGAGAGAGAGAGGCTTTGACGCTTGTGTGTGTGTCTCTGTGTGTGTCTCTGTGTATCAGAGAGAGAGAGAGAGGGGAGAGAGAGGGAAGAGAGAGAGGAGAGAGAGAGAGAGAGAATTGGTCAAATTGAATTGAATCTTTTTTTTTTTGGAGGGAAAGAAATAAGCACACACCATGCCTTTTCTGTTACATCTTGCCATCAGTCAAAGAATTGATAATCAAACATCACCCCCCCCCCCCCCCCCCCCCCCCCCGCCCTCCAGAAAAATGAACAAAAAGAGAGATATTGATTGATTGATTTATTGATTGATGTGAGAGAACTGAAGTTTGAATGATTTATTCACAAAAAGGCCATTGGCTCATGCATGAAGGGGGTAGCCGACTATTTAGTGTTTTAGTGAGTAAAAGTAATATAACAACAACAACAACAACAACACAGCAAAACAAAATTGATTTGTAACAAGATTCGACAGTTGCCAGAACTGTGTCTTAAGATAACAAGATATCTCTTATTTTACAAGCTTTACACAAATACAGAGCAAGACTGCCCATAGCTTCAGGATAATTATTTGCCAATACTAAACATAGACCGTATAACACACACTGCATTTCGGAATCAGATGTTGTCTAATAACGCTCTGATAACGTACAAAAACAAACCACTTTTCAAGATATAGTTCATCGTCAAGAGAACAGATTATTATCATTACAGGAATTACACAATGTCATAGGTCAAAACAAAGCCAACACAATACTGGAATACAGTATTCTGATTAACTCTGTCCCCAAGTGTTGGATCCAATGGATTAACAGAGGGAACAGAGAAGAGGACAGTAAGACAAGTGATGTGGCTCAATACAACACTAAAACAAATCGCATCAGGAACATACTTCTCACAAAGCATGAAACAGAGGTCCCATGGGTCGTCTGTCTCTGGCAGCGAAAATTGGGATGCAGTTTAGATAAATGTTTAGCATGAACAAGAGCGAAGGAAGCCACAAAAGAAAGAAGGTTAAGAGTTCTACACTTTAGTGACTTATCAGTTGATGATTTTAGTATTGTGTCTTTGATCTATGTGTTTTAGAGACAGGCAAACAGCTTCTGGATATGCCAAAATAAAACAAACAAAAAAACAAGCAAACACCCACAACTGGGTGATTGATAGTAATGACATGTTTTTAATGGTTTTGAACCAGGAATTATAATTCAAGTTGAGTCATCATCATCATCAACCATTACACCCAGTGGTGTGTAGGGCAGCAACAAAGCGCTTCCACTCCTGCCTATCCTGAGCTAACCTAGTCACTGATCCCCAAGAGTGCTGAATGGCCTTCATCTCACTTTCTACAGTCCTCCTCCACGTTGCTTTTGGTCTTCTTTTCTTTCTCCTTCCTTCTGGGATCCAGTGCAATGCTGTTCTTGTGATTGACTGTGGGTCTCTTCGGAGGATGTGTCCAATCCACTTCCACCGTCGTCTGGTGATGATGGTTCCCATGTCTTCCTGCCTGCATCTCCGTAGTAGGTCTTCATTGGAGATCTTCTCTGGCCAAAAGATCCGGAGAATTCTTCGGAGGCATATGGTGTGAAAGGATCGAAGTTTTGTAAGATCCGCTTCCGTCATCCTCCAGCACTCAGAACCGTACAGGAGCATAGATACAACACAGCTCTGGTATAGCTTCAACTTGGTGTTGGTGCTGTACTGAGTTGATCTCCAGATATTGTTCATCTCCCTAAACACACTCCTTCTTTTGTGCCGCCCTCTGGTTTGATGCTGCTGCCAAGGTATGTGAACTTGTCTGTCTGGCGCAGGTCAGTTCCATTCACTTTCACAGGGGCTGGTGTGTTCACATTGAGCGACATTGTCTCTGTTTTCTTGGTGCTAATACGAAGCCCCACTAGCTGTCCGAATGTTTGGAGTCTGCTGGTCTTCTCCTGGATATGTTGGTGTGTGTGACAGCAGCGCCAGGTCATCCGCAAAGTCAAGGTCGTCTAGTGTTGAGAACAGGCTCCAGCGAATCCCTCTTGGGGTGTCTTCTGTCGTCTTCCTCATCACCCAATCAATGGCCAGATTGAAGAAAACTGCCGACATCACACATCCTTGTCTTACTCCAGTCTTGACTTCGAAGACTTTCTAACATTGCAGTATACTACTACTTAATCCTGTATGAACATGGAATAGACCAAATAAATTGGGCTGTCTACCATGTTTAACTGAAATGCATTTTTTGCCTAAGCATCTTATACAGAACAGCACAACACTAAATGTACCTCATCCTCTAGTGCTTGCTTACATAGGAGGGAGGGAGAGAGAGAGAGAGAAGGGGGGGGGGGGGGGGGGTGAGGGGACGGGCGGGGATTCAGTTACAACATTTGTATTTAAATTTTTAAATCACCTTTCCAATGTTTTTCTGTCTTTGCTTTCTTTCTTTATCTCTTTCTTTCTTTCTTTCTTTTGCTAATTTTCTCTCCCTCCACCAAAAGCCTTCTTATGAAGCTTTTAAATCCGGCCTCAAGACTCATTTATTTCAAACCTAAGATTCTCCCCTCTTGTTCCATCTCATGTTTGCACCTGTCCTCAACAGACAAAACCCCATCACCCTGCCGAAGTGTATAACCTTTTTGTGTGTGCGTGCGTGCCTGTGAGTGTATACATTTGAATTTGTAAAAGTATTGATTGTAACTGGCTGCATGTGAATGAGTGGATTGAACAAAAGCCTATGATTTGGGTTTTTTTTCAAGATATGGCGCTAAATACATTCCATGTATTATTATATTATTATTATAATTATAATTATTATTATTATTATTATTATTATTAATTCCTTAATCATTTCTTCTTCTTTTTTCTTCTTGTGTTCGTTGACAGTTACAGCCTTGTATGGTTGTACCTGCCCTTTTTTTGTTTTAACGTCCCTTGCCTAGAGCTCTGGGTTTCACCAATGGAAAGATTTTGCGTATGCAACCGTTTGCCCACCATGAAGGTAGCCACATTCCCACTTCGGGGATGACGTCTGAACTTGACACCTGTGTGAATGAGGGTTTTGTTGTTGTTTTTTAAGCATTTTATTCTTTCTTTCTTTGTTTTTTTAATAGTTTATCATCCGTTCCTACTGGCACATTACTGCCTTCTCTACCGAATGGCAAAACGAGTTTTAACGTGTGACCCAGATGTTCTGCGTGGGTTTAGTTTATATAGTCTCATCACAAGGACTTTTAGGAGAGTGGAGTCAGTACTGATGTTAACTCCGAGGGGGAAAAATCCCCTCGAGCGGGCATCTCGCTGGTGGCTCGAATCCTCGCATCAGATGGCGAGCTCTACGCACTTACCACTGGGCTGTCCCGGACGCCATTTTGAATGTAAAATATTCCCGAAGTCAGAATGCAGCTACCTTAATGGTGAGGCAAACGGTCAATAATTGGTGAGCCTGTGAGCTTTAGCCAAGAAGCACGCTTAATTTTTTTTTTAATGAAATAAAAAGTGAAATAATATTTGTGGTGGGTGATGATCTCAACGAAAGCATCATAAATTGTTATGTAGTATCCATTATCATTTTTTCCCTGTCAGATTAATTTTGTGCAAGCTTGGTAGTGTTCGATGAGGGGTTCATGTTGTCAGTTAATGTCTGAAAACTGTGGTGCAGATTCCTTTGTCAGCAATTTGTCAGCAAGCAGCTAAATTCTAACTGTTCCTATATTTTCATCTTATTGGAAAAAATACAGAATGAAGAAGAAATTGGACAGCAATGAAACTTGTCCTTTTTGTTTCTATTTCAGTTTGTCTCGAGAGTTGCGTTAGATGTCTGTTCTCTTTGTATCCCTTCTGTCTCTCTGGGGTTTTTTTGTTTGTTGTTGTATTTTTGACTGGCTGGCTCTGTCTGTCTGTCTCAGTCTGTCTGTCTGTCTGTCTGTTTGTCTGTCTGACTCTCTCTCTCATTGTTTATCTCCCCTCAAATTTAACGCACAATGTAAAAAGTATATATATATATATACTTGCTCACTCATTCACACACCCACGTGACGCACGCACGCACGCACTCACTAACGCACGCACACACACACACACACACACACACACACACACACACACACACACACACACACACACACACACACACAACACCAGTAGCCATGCTATTATCAGATATTTTAGCAGAAGAATCCAAATGTTTCAAACACTAATCTCTTGTCAAAACTTCCTGACACCCGAGCAACAAACTACATACTTTCAATAACGGAAAGAAAACAAAAATCTCTCACTCAAAATGAAATGGCCACCAGGCTCCTTATCAAGCTCAGTCTTACAAGAAAGACGTTCTCCTTCTTCCAAGGTGACTTGAATTCTTCTTCTGCTTCTTCTTCTTCGTCGTCCTCTTTCTTCTTCTTCTTCTTCTTCTTCTTCGTTGTCGTCGTCGTCGTCGTCTTCAAAAGCTCAGATAGCAACTATTGCTGTGTGTTGTATGAGAGAAAATTCGTCACGCTGCCGATAAGCGCCTGACAAGCGCATCCGACTTCGGCATAAGAGAATTGTTATCTTTGAAGTCTTTCTGGGGGAAAAAAACACCCCGAAGGAGAATGGACCAAGAAAGTAGAAAATAGACAAGAAGGAAGCGACAGGAAGAAAAGGAACAAGACAGAAACAAAGAGAATGATAGAAAAGAGGGAATTCCTAGCACAGAATTTCCATAAATTTGGGGATGCTATTTATACTGACAGGCCCCCAGCATCCCTACGGAGGAGGTGACGTGAATGGCAAAGCTGGTTCAGAAGCCTAAGAAAACGGATTTGGGGGTTGTTTTTTGTTTGTTGTTTTGGGGTTTTTTGTTTGTTTAATTCCTAGGCTATAGATCCAAGGTTCAAATTAAGATAGCCGCATTCCAACTTCGGGGATGATGTCTAAACACAACAATAGTATGCATGCATTTTTTAAATGTTGTCATCCGTTCCTACCGGCACGAAATAGCGTACTTTTCCAAAAGGCAGAACAGGTTTTAACATCACATTGTGCGCAAGATGTTCTGCTTGCTTTTGTACTTGGAACCTCGGTTTATAGTCTCATCCGAAGGACTTCAGGGGGGTAGTGGAGTCGGCACTGATGTTAACTCCAAGGGGAAAAAAATCCCTGCGAACTGGTGCCTCCATAGTTGACATGACATCGCCAGATATGAATATCAAATATATACTGAACATTTTACCACTGACAAAGCGTGGGAAACCATTAAAGAAATGAAACAGGCACTGGTGTGACACTACACATGATGGACTGACACCGCTATAGTAATGGCCAGGTAACGATGACTTTTTTTTTAAAGCTCATTGCCTATATGTGCTGTAGGAGCTCCTCATTGCAGTGCCTTGGTTATTTCTCACAGGGTCATTTAGTATGGGCAGAAGATTTAAGAAGAACTAATAAGAAAGAGAACTAAGTAGGACAGGAATTTTACCCCGATACATGCCCATTAAAAAACAAAACAACACAATTTAAAAATAGAGTTCATCCTGAGTACCCTATTTATAAGAATCTGCATGTTCTCCCAGTCGAATTATTGCATTAATTGAATACCCATTATTATTCAGTCCTTCAAAGTATCATTCATTAATATTATGTCATTCAATAAGCCGTGAGGCTTAGACTTGCGCCAGCTTGAGCCAGTCCTCATACCACCACCACCACCACTACTACTACTACTACTCTCACTACCACTACTACTACTACTGTTTCTGATTCAGCCTGCATTGCACCAAACTCACGGAAGAACTTTGTATTACGTAAACATGACACGAAACAATTATGCGACTTTTGTGTTTTACTTTTCTTGTTTCCCTGCCTGCGGCAATAGTACGGCAGCAGAAGCTCTTTCTTCATCAGATACAGGTGCTTGGTTTGGTTGTATTAGAGTCCCAGTGTAGCTATCCGATTTAGGGGCCAATCACATCAATCAGTCATCATCGTTAGTACTTAGATGCAGGTCGGAAGCTCAGTAACCCTCATACTTCTTCTTCGTCGAACGCTCAGATAGCAACTGTAGTCTGTCATATGAGCAAAATTGCGCTGCACTGCCGTTAAGTGCCTGGCAAGTCAGGCCCAGGGCGTCCCACTTTAGCTTGAAGAACCTACAAAATACGAGCTACTTGGAGATAACTGTGTTTTTTTTTGGTCACATGCTGCTATACGAGCTAGGTCTGCTACACAGACGGGACGGGATAGCCAGGTGGTTAGAGTGATGTGCATTGTGCTCGTGATCTGCTGACCCAGGTTCGAATCTTGTTCAAGGGGACTTTTCCTCAGTGCCGACTCCACCGCCCTCCGGCCCCCAAGTCCTTTGTATGAGACTATAAACCGAGGTCAAATGTGCGAACGCACGCAGAACATCTTGCGCACACGTTAAAACCCGTTCCGCTTTTCGGAAGGTAGGCCATTGTGTGCCGGTAGGAACGGATGGCAAAATTTACAAAACTGTATACACACGGGGAGTGGATGTAAAAAAACAACCCAGAAAACAACACGTATGGGTGCTTATTCTATCATCCTCGAAATAAAAGAAAAAAAAAATGAATGAATAAATAAACTATTCCAGCAGCTTGGGTACTAACTGTGTATTAGGGCCAAGTACAGAGGACGTGTTTGGGACCAACAAGGACTAGTTGAACGATTTGAGCGGTAAGATTGTTGTTATTATTTTGGTGTCGTTGAAATAAAACAACACAATTCAAAGAGAGTGAGACATTGAAAGTAAACTTAAGTATAAGCACAAATTGATTTGATTAAATGGATTCAGAACAGAGTATGCACGCTGTCAGTGACTGCCGCGTGTGCGCATGTTTTCGTGCATGCAGGACGAGTGCTGGTATGATTTGAAGGACTAGAATAACCTGAACGGTCATTATTTTGTTGCTTTGTATTAAAAAATTAAATGAATAATATATAAAACATGGGGAACTTTATGGAAAACACAATGACAAACCCATTTGTTCTGTGCTTGTATATGCATAC
>CM054141.1:48097132-48149632 GCA_028751875.1 Rapana venosa | reverse complement strand
CCTCTTCTTTTCTTTTGTAACTTGGTTAGAGCTCCAGAGTTCACCAGGTGAGATTTTGTTCTTGCGATGGTTTTCCCACCATTAAGGTAGGCACAGACTATTTTAGGAGATTATAACTATGCACAGCGTTAGTGTGTGTGTGTGTGTGTGTTTGTAATCTGTCATTCATTCCTACTGGCATAGAGTAGACTGCTTTTTTCTTTTTAGATGTAAAATAAGAATTAGGATTTAATGTTCATTCAGTATTGTTGTAGATGTATGTGTTCATGCCCAGGACCTGGGCCTCGATCTCATGTAGAGGACTGGAAGGAAAATGGAGTCTGCACTGAAGTTGACTCTTAAAAGAGAAAGTCTCAAACTGAAGTCAGATGCGCTTGGCCAGACTTGTCAAGTGCTTAACAGCAACGCATCACATTTTGGCTCATATGACAGACAACAGTAGATGCTGTCTGAGCATTTGACAAAGAAGAAGAGAAAGTCTGTACCAATCTGGCAGCAGAAAGTGAGAATCCAACTTATGACTATGAGTCTTGGATTAAGTGTTAAACATGTAACAAACTGAGCCTACCAGGCCTATCATATCCCCAGATCAGCATGAGGTAAAAACCCAAAAACAAACAAACAAAAAACAAACCCCCAGCAAGCCCATATCTGAATGACTAAAAATGTTGGGGATAGCTTACTCATTTACATAAATAACCCCACCCTGCTCCCTTTCATATATTATATAGAGCAACACCAAGAAAATAAGACAAGGAAAGAGAAGAATTGGAAAAATAGGTCTCTGAATTAGTATTAGTAAATCAGTAATAAAAGTGGCTGTAAAACTCTGCTGGAGGGTTAGTTTTTTTTAAATGTAATCTCATAAAGTTTAGGATTATTTTACTTAACTCTGTTTAAAAAAAAGTGTTACACTTACTATAGTAGTTTGCTTTATGGTGATAAAACAAACATGGGGGTTTTTTGTTTAAAAAAAAAGTACTTACTCTCAAAAAGCGTCAAAAGTGTGGGCAGTTTAGTTTCTCAAATCTGAGAAAACAAAATTAATGAGATTTCAGATAATAAAGTTTGTTGTTGTTATTGTTTATTTTTTAAAATTCATATTCATAGTTTGTCGTTGTACTAACATAGTGATATAGTATGGTAAAGAATTATTCACATATGTAACTTTACCTGCCTTCTTAATTTTTTTATATCTCAAATTTACTGCATTTATAATTCAATTGTATAGTTGCTTTTAAGTATTCTGGGCTTAAAATTAAAAAAAAATTTTTTTATTCATCCTTTTATTTTGAGATTAATGGAATAAATACACATGTGCTTTTTTACATCCATCCTCTGTGTGATTGCAGTTTGTAAATTTTGTTTCTGTTGTTTCTGCCTGTAGATAGATGCTCACAGTATATCATCAACTCTTGTTGGTGATGAGGGATTATGCTTAAAACCTCTGTGTGCGTTTGTGTGTGTATGTGAGTGAGTGAGTGTGTGTGAGTGGTGTGTGTGTATGTGTAAAAACTGTCCTTTTTTTGGTTTTTTTGTTAAAAGGACTGCTTTGTTGTTTTTTTAAAATACAGACCATGGGCAGCCACTTTGGTTGTATTGTTTTTGAATGGATCGAATGACAAATTGTATGTGGACTTTTTGATTAAGCACTGCACCTGTTGTTGTTGTTTTTTAAAAAGCTTCTCGTGCATCCCTCCTAAAAGAAATAAAATGGTAATGATAATTTTTTTTTTCAAAGAAGGAAAAGAAACAATACATTACATTTCTGATGTTGAATGAAATCACATTCCAAGATCAATTAAAAAAAAGAAAAAAGTTTTGGGTACTTGAAAAAGAAGTGAAAGAATTTGAATAACATTGTCATAGGACAATGAGAATTTCATTGTATAGTTGAACGGCTGTGAGTCTAAAGTTTGAATCCAGACGAATCCATTGACAAAGTCTGAATCCAGACAAACCCAAAGACTATTCTGGAAGTTTAAATTCAGACAAACCCAGAGACTATTTGAAGTTGAATGCAGATATCAACCTCAGTGTTATTCAAGTTGACCTCATCATAGATGTGCTTTAAACTAGCTGAGGAGCCCTCTCATTCACTCTGACCTTGCGCCTCCAGGAACATTGAGGTCCATTTATTTATTCATTCATCCATTCATAAACAACGGAGCAAGCAATTTTCTAGAATACTTAGTGTTGATTACCCTTAAACTGCAGGAATAGGATTATATCCGTACTGTAGTGTTGTTGGGTGTTGATAACAACAGGTTTTCTTATAATGTGTCTGACAACTTCTACCAATTTTTTCCCTCACCAGATGTCAAAACCACAGACGGGAGAGCAGAGCTCTGTGACCACATCTCTGATTAATATGATCGCCAGAAGAAGACTAACTCTGGCCCGCTCCTTTTCCCTTGGGGTGGTGGTTTTCCTCCTCCTTTTGATACTACTCCTGTCAAAGAGTCACCCCCTGGACTTTGGGTCTTTGAATCCAGCTCACATCCTCCCCAGACTTTTGCAAGCCAACAGACCTCTGTCTGCAGGATCCGGTGAACAGATCTTCCCTAAGAAGGTCGGCCCACCCAAGAAATGTGACTTGTATGTTCTTGGTGGCAAGAGGAGCAGCCAAGGGAAAGAGCCGAAGGCAGAGTGTCAGCGGGTCCTGCCAATACCTGGTTCATGTGAGGTGGCGGACACCTTGTTCCATTCCAGCCCCACTGCACAGTGCAGTAATGAGACGGCTAGAGAGTTTTGTTCACTCAGAGTAAGTGAGGTTTGATTTGTGTCATCATTGTAATGTGTGTGTTATGTTTCCTTTATTTTGGGAAGGGTTCAATAATTACAGAGTAAAAATATTTTGAAACAGTTTGGTGTGAGCAATGAGTTGTTTTATGCTTGCATTATATAGTTAAGAATTCCCAAAGCAGGAATGCGGCTAGGCCTACCTTCATGGTGGGCAAAACCTATTGCATACACAAAATCTCACCAGTGGTGAACCTCAGAGCTCTAGTGGAGGAATAATACTAAAATTTTAAAAAATATGTAGTACCATAAAAGTCATACCACTTGTACTTAAGAGAAGAAAAAGAAAACCAGGAAAAATTCATTTTAAAGCTGTGCTTGGACTTCAAGCTGAAAAACAAAATCAAAATGAGTAGATCAGTGACTGTAGTATAGGGGCTCAGTACACACCAGTACACTTTCGCTTGCTATAGCCTGCAACTTTGTGGTGGCTACAGTTGTAAGCCACCAACGGCTAAGTTGCTGAGTTGTAGCGAGTGGTAAGCCAATTGGGCCTGGCCCAGGCCAAAAGCTGTTATTGATGCCAGCTAATTGCCAAGGCCTACACAAAAATGTTGTTATGTTGTAAAATGTTGTGTTGAGATTGCCTTCAGCCATGACAAGCTCTTAACATAACAACCTGCATTCTTCTTTTAAAGAAGAAAAAAATCCTCTGAAGTCGGAGTATGGCTGCCTATTTGGCGAGGTACTTGAAAATAGTCATACACGCAAACTTCCATCCGGTGTGCTTCTTATCTCACAGTGATTCCCAGGTGGGATGAGTGAGTCAGAGTGCACGTTCTGGGTGAACCCCAGAGTGTAAAGCTGGGGAACGCACAACAACAATAACAACATCCAATTGGGCTTGATCCTATTTCTGCACAAGTGGTGGTTTGCAGCCAGTCACAGCTTTGTTTTGTTTCTTGTGGTATTTGCTCCGCAGCGGTGGAGGTGTCACTGTCCTTCCATGAAGCATACAATTCTCTCACACACTGAGTTCTTTGTGATCTCTGATCCGACTAACTATAAACTGTGGTGCCAGCAGCAAGAATAGTTTCACCTCGTCCAATTTTGTCACGATCGTTCAAAGCCATTTTTGTATTAAATGTAAACATGGGGGAATAATGGTAGTTTTTGTGGGAGTTTTCCATAGAATCATAGCATGGGATTGCTTTGTGGTAGATAATGGCAGCATGTTTATTCATTTTATTTTATATTATTCGTTTATTTTGAGGATAATGGAATAAGCACTTATATGCTTTTTTACATCCAGTCCCCAGGTGTATGCAGTCATGAAAATTTTGTCATCCGTTCCCACTGGCACACAATGGCCTACTCTTCTGAAAAGCGGAACGGGTTTTAACGTGTGTGCAAGATGTTCTGATGTGCCATAAGCTTGCAATATTTTACGCCAGCCTGCGGTCTAGGGGTCAAACCCCAATTGAGTCCATCATTAAACAAAGGAAGTGGGGATGGATCGGCCATACACTCCGCAAGCCTGCGTCAAATGTCACCAGACAGGCCACCGGAAAGTTGGTCGACCAAAGCAGACCTGGCGCAGAAGTGTTGACGAAGAAACGAAGGCAGCCGGAATGACATGGGCCAAGCTGAAGAGGATCTCCCAAAACCGAGTTCGTTGGAGGGGTGTTGTTGCAGCCCTATGTTCCCCAAGGAACCAAGAGGCATAAGTCAAGCGGTCTAGGGGTGGCAACTCACATGTGGTAGCGTGTGCTGAACACTTTACTAATCCTGTTGCAGATCATTCTTGCCTCTCGCACTCACAGTGTGTGTGTGTGTGTGTTGTAAAAGACATAAAAGTGGTAAACAGTGTGTGTGCATGCATGTGTGTGCGTGTGGACACGTGTGTGAAAACAGCATAAAACAAAAAATATTATATGAAACACTTTTTAACATTTTTCTGTTTCAAAACTAAGAGGTAAGTGCTAATATTTATTTCTGCTCTCTGCTGTTGTACTGAACACCGTTTCAGTTTCTAAAACAAAAGAAGAACAAAGGCCTGGACAACAGCAGCGCTCATCCTTTCCCTCTCCCATCACCAACCAGTCTTTCCAGGTGTTTAATGGTAGTATTGGTCAGGCCTTTGTAGCAGCTGGACTGTACACAAAATGACAACACACTGGGTTTCTGTTGCAGAGCACCAGCAAAGGACCCCTGGTTGAGTGCAGTGACAGGGAGTGCAGTTCAAACCTCCTGGGGGCTGCGATGGATCCTGAAACGGGCCAGATTCAGTGGAAGAAGTTCCAGTCTGCTCGGACGTTAGAAGTATGGATCAGCGGTCTTCTTCATCCCGTACTGGACAAAAGAAAACACTTTGGGTTTTGTTTTATTGGCTGCAGGGACAACCAACTTGATAGGGATGATGTGTTTAATGCGCAGGATGAATTTGACATCCTTCCTCCTAGCAGTGTACAGATACTCCTCCTGCCACCACAAGTGCCCTCAGGGCGCGCAGGCCACTCACCTTCAGGATCTGATGTTAATTTAAACCTGGTCTTTATCGACTCTGTGTCTCGACAGCATTTCTTCCGCTCTTTGCCAAACACTGTCCAGCTGCTGGAAGGTCTGAGGAAGGACAACGCATCTGGTGTATCTGTGTTTGATTTTGAACTGCTGCAGACTGTGAGGTCCAGGACCTTTGAGACCATCCAGATGTTGTTTTCAGGCAAGGTCGACCCTTCCATCAAACCCTTTGGTGTCCTGGAGTTTCCCCCAGAACCCCTGAAAACTGAGGTGCTGCTAAGACATTTCAAGAAGAGAGGCTACTCCACTTTGTGGCTGGAAGATCTGTGCTACCTATGGGAGTGGGGGTTATCCAAGGATTTGCTGGTTCACAACAAGACACTGACGGCACGGCAGACATGGGATAAAATGCAGCAAGCCCTGAGACAGGCCAGAATCGACTCCTTGGAGGTGACCTACGCCATGTGTAAGGTGCTGAATAAGAACGGCGTGGCGGATCATTTCCATGGGCCTGAGGCAGTGTGTCTGAATGGTCGCCATCAGCATGAGTACCTGCTGGAGTATCTGCACCTCTATCAGCGTACTATGATGCAGGCAGGCACACCCTTCTTCACTTTCTTCGAAACCAATGTTGGCCATGAAGATACTGGCAGGCGTATTCAGACGTTGGATCAACATCTCCGGCTCTACTTGGAGAATATTCTGGAACTGCCCAACACGCTGACAGTCATCTTTTCCGATCATGGGAACAGCTATGGTAATTTTATAGAAAAGTCCATGGAGGGCCGCATGGAGTTGTTTCATCCTCACCTGTTCCTGCTGGTTCCAGACAGTCTAGCAAAAACTCTAGGACCATATGCCATGAAAGCCTTGCATATCAACCAGCATCGCCTGGTCAGCCATTTAGATCTCCATTACACATTGCAGACTCTGGCCCAGAACTACCAGAACAAAGTGTCTGCAGAACATGCCCGGTACAGTGTGTCTAGGAAAGGTCTGTTGAGTCTGATCTCAGCGAATCGAAACTGTGATCAGATTCCTCGTATCATGCCCAACCTGTGTATCTGCCAGAACTTTGACACGCTGGTTGACAGTGACGGGTACCATGCCTTGTTTGCTCACATGGCGCTTGGCAAGATCAACAACGAGATCCAGGTGCAGTTTCTGGGGCAGAGCGTGAAGACGAATGGCCAGTATGTTCATCGATTCGGTCGCTGCCATCGTTTGGTTTTGGGCGATTTTAACAATATCAGGAAAAGCTTCAGTAGTGTAAGTGATCTTTTGCTTTTTAAGGCAAATGTGTTAAGATTTGAGCGTGTGTGTTGTGTGTTGTGTGTGTGTTGTTGTTGTTCTTTCGATTTAACGTCTTTTCACTATAACTAGTATTTAAGTGATATTAGATGAAGGGAGACAGATAGGGAGAAATGTAGCAGAAAAAGGTTATGTTTATGTGTGACTGAAAGTTTGTCTTGCCACTTATAGTGTGTGTGTGTGTGTGCATATGAGCGTGTGTGTTGTGTGTGTGTGCGCATGTTTGTGTGTGTGTATGTGCGCACATAGGCATGTGCTCCAGAATGTGCTTGAATATTTGTGAGTAATAATCACAAGTGTAGTAGTTATATATACACTATTCATATTGCACATCTTCCAGGTACTGCATTTTCACTGCACTGATTGTGGATATATAATTGTATTTAGGGCCAAGTTTAACAGTCCATCCAGTAGACTGCAGTGGGTATGATTTTACTTTTGATTTCACATTGTGGAAATCACAGATTCATTCATTCAGAGTATGTAGGCTAAAGTGATTGTACCCATTCCAACTTTAAATGATTTTTCCCTGTTATCGTTATCTGTCTTGATTTCTGACAACTATGCCTAACATCCATACTATATCTGTCCACAGGCAACTGTCTCCCTGAAAATGGACCTGATGGTACCTCTGGGGAGTTCTGTGGACTACTTTCATCAGGATGGGGAGGACTTCACCGCTCCCTCTCCACAGATGGAGATGTTCTTCGTGTCTATGAGGGTCCAGCTGAACAACAGCAACGCCTCCAGGCCCAGCATTATTCTGGGGATGCTGGATCGCATCACGCCCTACAGCAAGTTTTCCGTGTGCGCTGATCCCACTGTCAGGCTAGAGCTGTGCGTGTGTGAGGTGAACCGCACCCGGGGATCTAGAAAAAGTGTCAAAGACAACAGTGGTGGTGAAGACGCTCTGTATCTGAAACCGGAAGTTTTTGTAGCCGAAGGTACTCAGGAGTGTTTACAGCTGATTGTGAAGAAAAACGAGCATGGAGGAGTATTTTCTGTGGCCAATGTTTGCCTGAAAAAACTGTTCACCGTTCTGTTTTCACTGCAGACTTCAGAGATGATAGTTTCTGATGCTATGCCAAAGGAGGGGAGGGTGTTTCCAGGGCAGGAGCTGTTCCTGGCCATGGCAGTGAAAAATGCCCCCAAAGCGGACTGGAACTGGTCCTTTACTCTTCACCATCGACAACAGGCCCTATGATGTAAAGTGCAGCCAGCGTACCACCTTTCCTCCGAGTGCTGCGTCTTCATCGTCAGTCTCCGGCTGGATGCAGATGCCACAGACATACATGCAGCTGTTCTTTGGAAGTCTTTCAGGTAACCCAAAGTTTTGCCCTCAGTGATAAGATGCAAAGGATTTCAGTGACAAGATTTGTTTCAGCTGTTGTGTCTGTCTCAGTGTCTGGACTATGCTCTACTTCTGTGGTATTTTATTTGTATTCATAATGATATTGATTGGCCCATTATGTTTTCCAGTTTATTTCCTTGTCACACTGAAGTCAATCATACTCCTAGTGCTTTTCTGATTTTAGAACTGTGGGAAATATATGACTTAAGTTTTTAGATATGAATTGCATTTGAATTGTTTGATGAAAAAGACAGTTTTAATTTTAATGGTAGTCTTTGTAAATGTATGCATGTGTGGAATAGTCATTTAATTTCTTTGTCTCCGGATTTAAAAGAAACAAAACTTTGAAATAAAAGAAACTCTGAATGGAATGTAGGGGTTACAAGAATCAGAGTGAGAGGCCATTTAGGAGTAGTGGTCATTACCACATACATCCTTACAGTGACAGTTCCCCATGACTCTAGGGTAAATTCTGAAGACTTTAACTTAAACTAGCTACAGGCATGGATGCCATGAATGAAGGAGAACTGAGGTCATATGTGAGACTAGATGATAGATCTGAAAGGCCTTTGAATCTGAAATATTTTTCTCTGTCAAGTGGCAGTGCATGATAATCAATCAGGATGATATTGACAATGATGATGATGTGGCAATCCAGTTAGGTTTCAGAACACATGACAGGGCTGTATTCCACCTTTCTTTCCATAATAGATCTTGATGTCAACCAAACTATAGAGACCCAGACACCTGCAGTGATGGTCAGGTAATCTGAGCAATGTCCCAGCTTTACTGTTACTGTTAGGCACATAACAGATTGCAAGCTACCTGTTATTTGTGGAGGTTCAGTATTGCATCCTATTACTGTTTTGACTCAAGCATAATGTCAGCATCAGATGAAACATTCCAAGCCCGGCACCAGTTGTCACATTATTTGTGAGTTATTACTTTCATACAAGGCGATCCTTTGTTCAGAAGGATCCATTGAGCTATCCTTTCCAAGGACTGATGCCATCTTATCTAGATGAACCATATCACTCCTGTGTGTACTCTGTTGTTATATTATTTACAGCTTTAAAACAGTATTTATGTATGAGAGTAGTATTTTTAATGAATTTGTTGTGTATGTGTGTGTGGACATGCTGTACAGAATGTTTTTTGTAAACATTTATGCAGGGAAGTATTCTCTTTTGTGCATAGGATAACTCTGGCTACTTTGTATAAATTTTTCTTTGATATACTTGATATTTATAAGCCCTGTGGCTCTTACATGTCATCATTTCTTAGATGTGCTTGATATTTGTCCAGTCACTACTTTGTATTATTGTGGGAATTTTTTCTGAAATGTGCTCTTTTGTATGAATTTCTCTTGAATTTGTTTGATATTAGTCCTTTAAGTTAGCATTCGTGTTATGCTTAATTTGGCTGTGGTAGCCAACATGAAGCAAAGGTTCTCAGTACAGACCTTTTGAGGTATGATGTGGGCATAAACCTACTAAACTTATTATTTTTCAAAGATAGAAAGAACGAATACATTCAATAGTTTTAATGACATTTGTGTCTTAAAAGAACAAGTGGTTTTTAACAATTCCCTCCCCCCCCCCCCCCCCCCCACCCCCTTTTTTTTATCATTCAAAATTTTTTCACTGAAATATTTCATGTTGGTCTCTTTCATTGATTTACATTGACCTGATATTCTTTACAAAAATCCCTTTTATATGACACTGAGTGATGCTGGACATAAGTAACACTCTTGTCTTTTTACATATATTTTTTGTAAACACAATATGAAATAATAACATACTAACATGCCTTTTGAATAAATGCAGAAAAATGTACATATTTCAAAAAAGAAGAAGGAAATAAAGAAAAAAAGATATTATATATGCACGTGTACACAAGTGCCATTTGCAACCTGTTTCCGTAGGTAAGTAACTTACTTGCTCATTGTGACATTATATAGGTGATGTGTGTGTTTGTGTGTGTGTGCATGCATGCGCATGCATGATGTAGACCATTTAGAACACAAGTCATTTTGGCCTGCATAAAAATTACACGAAAATTAAGTGAGCATAGATTGTTTTTTTATGCTGCCATTGGATAAATGAATTCTTTTTCCCTTACAATTACATTTGACAATTTGTTGCCCATCCTTCCGAAGAGACTATAAACCAAGGCCCTGTGTACAAACGCATGTAGAACATCTTGCACACACATTAAAAACTCGTTCCACCTTTCGGACGAGTATGCCAATGTGTGCCAGAAGGAGCGGATGACAAAGTAAAAAACCCAGCATGCACACAGGTGTCGTGTTCAGACACCATCCCGGAGGTCGTAACCCGGCCACCTATATGAGGGAAAAAAACGATCACATAACACATGGGTCTCACTATTGGTGAGTCTCAGGGCTCTTGTGGGGGAACGAGAAAAAAAGCAACACCTAGGGCCTATCTTTTATGATCTTAAGAGCTGTATGCAGCATCGTTCTGGCAACTCCTGCAACGGCACTGGAACCATGTGTATCAGAAATTTTCTTTCCAATGGACCATTCATTGACATGGAGAGTTGAGGGGGGGAAGGGTCTGCTGCATGGGTAACAGCTTGCCCTCCATACTTACTTACCCAGGCTTTGCACTCTGGAGTATAAACACCTAGAGTGCAACTCCATAGTCTTACGAGACTGACTGATGCCTACTAACTGCCCATCACCTTCAAGCTTTTGGGTTTCCTCAAGGCTTCTAAGGGGTTTGGGATCACGTGTCAATGACTTGCAGATGCTGGTTTTATGAACCATCAATGCAGCATGCCCTTTGCCTCACAGAACCTGTTTGTCTTGTAGGCAGGTAGGAGCTCATAGCCTGTGTCCCTGTTCAGGGATGGATTTCCTTCAATGATCTCCAGTACCTCTCTCGTATAATAACTTCCAAATTCCTGAGTCAGAGTGGTCAGGTTGTTTGGAGTGTTTATGCCCGGTGGTATTTTGCCACAGCTGTCAAAAAGGATTTGATTTATTGTTGATGCTAACATGTTATGTCATGGGGGTACCTGATAGACTCCCACTTTCGCCTGTATTTACAATCTTCATCATTGTTATCGCACAAATGTTGATACTAGAATATTAGATTATTTTGGGGGTATCTATTGGACTCCCAGTTTCATCTGTATAATCTTCATCACTGTTGTCACACAATTGTCAATGCTAGCAATTTTTATTACCTGTGCACTTCATGGACTCCCACTTTTACCAGTATAATCTTCATTACAATGATTGTACAATGAAAATAATGTTGTACATAATATCCCATTCTTGTGATGAGGAACTTGGTTATTTGGGTAGACCAGCAAGGATCTCAGTGTATTGACCACATGAATTTTGATATTCTTTTGTTGTTTTTTTCCTGAAAGTTTTCATCCTTATCTCAAAAACTTTGTTTTCCTTTGTGTTTTGGTGTTGTTGTTTTTTTTTGGGGGGGGGTTTACATATAAGGATGGCACAGGGTTTAATTGTTTTCTTTCTCACTTTGCCAAAGTTTGTGCAGAAAGACAAGAGTTTCATTATCCAGCCCCCACAACCACTCCTGGTTAAGGAGCTCATGTAGTGTGCAGTGGAGCGGGTGTTTTTTTTTGGATAAAGACTAGTTTATGTGGCTTTTTTGTTTGTTTTAAAGTCTTTCTTAGAACTAACTAACAGAGTGTGCTTGTGCTCTGTAAAACAGTGCTCTGACAACTGAACATTTAATGTTGTAGGTGATAGACTATAGCATATCACAGTTCAGCTATCCTCTGCGTGGGCTGGTTTTCTGTGACACTAATCATGAGTACTTACGTTCTGAAAATAGAAAGAAATCATTTATTACTTACATCTTTAAAATAGGGTGTTTCTGAGTATCTATGTACTTGAATCAAATCCCCTTTCACTTATTATGTATCTTACACTTTTTTATGAGTACTTATCTACTAAAAAAAAAGAAAAGAAAAAGACATACATCTTTATGAACTACCGTTAATTACTTATAATGCTTGTGATGAAACCCACTTTATGCTACTTAATATTCTAAGAGACCCTATGTATAATATTGGAATAGCCACTTATTAGGTAAAAGATAACTCATCAACTTCAGAAGCCAAGTAGCCAACCAATTGTGGATTTTTTTACTTACTTCTGTCAAGATATGAATATTACAAAGTCATTACAGGTGAGATGCTTTGAAATTGATGCACACAAATAACGTGTGAGCAGAAATAACATCTGCATAAATATGACAACAAAAAGAACAGATTTAACAATTGCAAGTTGTCTTCCTTTTCTCTTCTCCACAGAATGTCTGATTGCAGAAACTGAACTGTAAACGGGTACTCCGAGAGCGCCCACACTGCCAACATATGTGACAAGACAGATATTATTTATAGAGTTTGATCACATTCACTATGGATTTGTCAAAGACATAATTTACAAATCATGGTAGGATATGGCTGTTATTTTGATATTCATATTTTGTTTATAAATTTAATTGAATAAAGGCGTATCAGAATGAAATTTTACAATAGGTTTTTTTTTTTTAAATTGATTAGAAAAAAAGTAAGTGTGTGATTAAACACTTTGTTAAGTAACAAGTACAAAGTATACTTTTTTTAAAAACCCCTGTGGATATGTGTACAACTATAGTTAACACCCTTTGTATATGTGTGTGTAAATATATATATATATATATATATATATAACACCACAGTTTTGTTATTTATTATTCAGCCATGTATCACCTCTTTGACTTTATTGGGAATATATCTGGATTATTAATACTAATATTTTGTTGTGAATGTGGGATACAGTTCTCTGCTCACTCATCTGCTTGTTTGTTTGTTTTCCCCAGCCATCAGGTAGAGATCTTGCCAGCTTATAACTGTGATTATGAAAGTGGATTTTACACCTGTAGGTGATACCCACATTACACCTGGTCTACTTTCCTATGAGTGTAGTTAACAGGGGGGGGGGGGGGGGGGTGTTATTGTTTGTTTGTTGTTGTTTCTTTTTTAAATCCCATCTTGCTCTAGAATGTCAAAACCCCATCAAGTTTCAATCATGGGACAGAGATGACCATCAAAGTGTGGACATTTGTCTTTGGTTTTTATTGTGTTTTTTTCTGAAGGGTTTTTTTTTGGGGGGTAGGGGGGTGGGGAGGGGGGGGGGGTTGGTTTGTTTTTAAACAAACTTTTATGTTTATATCTAAATAATTTTACCATATCAGCATAATGTGTATAAAGGTGTGAGAAATGTGGAAGCACCATGGACAGCAAAATTGTACCCAAAATGTTTTGTATGGCTCATACTTTTCCGGAGTAGTATTGTATGGTTTTGTGATGGCTGTCCTTCCTTTTTACTGGTATAGGTTTTTAAAAAAATCGTTTTGATAAAACCTGTCATGAAATAACAGTTTGACGCTGTTCATGATGCATTATATAAGTTGTGTCTGGATTCAGTGAAATTTGATGTTCTCTGAATAATTTAAGTAATATTTTACCTGTGATACAGATATTCCTGAATCACTAGAGTAGTGATCTTAGTAGCTTGTAAATCAGTGGTGGTTGGGTTTTAAACTTTTTGTTTTTCAATTTTTAAACTAGCATTTTATCAAATTGGCAGTTAGATCAGCAAAGCAGATAGTATTATTTGATCAGTATATCTGGCCTGACCCCACCCCAGTGGCCAAGAAGCTCTATGAAGACTGGGAGGACCTGCATGCAGCGGACAGCTGTCTTTGTAACAAGAGACAAAGCTGTCTCTCTGGTGAATGCGAAAAAAAGAAAGGAAAACAAAATTGATTGATATAAAGTAAAATATTCATCAAGGCTTGAGCTTCATGGTGCCACAGAGGTTTTGTGAGCATTTAAAACGGGAAGGAACAGCAGTTCACAAATTCATGTAATACTTATTTCAGAGATAACTGAGCTCTAAGCAGAAGGCAATCAAGATGTCTGTCGTACCCAGGATAATTATCCTTTTTTCCCCCCACATTACTTTGCATTTTTGTTTTTATGTCTAATAGTGTACTTAGTCATTGAAGGCTTGTCTGAGTCCTATTCTAGTGACTGCCTGCTTAGACTGAAGTGGTTTGACAGATTTGTGAATGCAATGCAATGTCCCGTTACTTTATGCCAATTATGCATTTAATATTGCAATGTAGTATTATGGTTTTACTGTTTTGGTTTTAGACATGTTGTGAACAGACATTCCAAGTCCTCCATTCCAGAGCACTTACTTGAGAACTTTTTGTGGCTATTTTTGTTGATATTTGTGTAGTTATTCTGTTTACTCAAGATAAGTTTATTGAAAGGTCGTAAGTTGTGCATTTAACTTGTTTGTTATAATTGATTTTTCTTTGACTGCTGTTTGGTGAGTTGACCAAAATTGCACTCTCTGTCTTGTGTACACTTGTTTTTTTGTTTGATTTTGTTGTTTTTATCTGAAATCCTTTGGAGTTAATTAATAATGTGATGTATCAGTGCATACCATCATTGTCTCTTTCTATGGTGATGTATCAGTGCATACCATCATTGTCTCTTTCTATGGTGATGTATCAGTGCATACCATCATTGTCTCTTTCTATGGTGATGTATCAGTGCATACCATCATTGTCTCTTTCTATGGTGATGTATCAGTGCATACCATCATTGTCTCTTTCTATGGTGATGTATCAGTGCATACCATCATTGTCTCTTTCTATGGTGATGTATCAGTGCATACCATCATTGTCTCTTTCTATGGTGATGTATCAGTGCATACCATCATTGTCTCTTTCCATGGTGATGTATCAGTGCATACCATCATTGTCTCTTTCCATGGTGATGTATCAGTGCATACCATCATTGTCTCTTTCCATGGTGATGTATCAGTGCATACCATCATTGTCTCTTTCCATGGTGATGTATCAGTGCATACCATCATTGTCTCTTTCTATGGTGATGTATCAGTGCATACCATCATTGTCTCTTTCTATGGTGATGTATCAGTGCATACCATCATTGTCTCTTTCTATGGTGATGTATCAGTGTATACCATCATTGTCTCTTTCCATGGTGATGTATCAGTGCATACCATCATTGTCTCTTTCCATGGTGATGTATCAGTGCATACCATCATTGTCTCTTTCCATGGTGATGTATCAGTGCATACCATCATTGTCTCTTTCCATGGTGATGTATCAGTGCATACCATCATTGTCTCTTTCTATGGTGATGTATCAGTGCATACCATCATTGTCTCTTTCTATGGTGATGTATCAGTGCATACCATCATTGTCTCTTTCCCATGGTGACAAAGAAAACTCAGTATAGATAGTATCTCAGCATTTTGGCAAGTCTGTGCCAAAAATGTCCTTTTCTACTAGTCTCTTTGTTCTTTTCTCCACTCATGTCTTTTTTTTCATAACTTTACCCAGGTAATCCAGTTATCTGTCATTTTTTGAGCAACCCTTGACAAATGTGTGATCAGTGATATATGACTGTGCTTTGTCATTCTGGATATTGGCTAAATAACTACGAATGACCTTTTTGACATCGGAATGGGTAAAAGATCCGTACTCGAGTTTTATTACCAAAATGGCTATTATTATGCTAATTATTGACTTTCAGATTGTCTTTAGTGTTGATTTTGTTGACATCTAGGCATGATAAATCAAAGGGATAATGTATTCTTAATACTGACTAATCCTGTTTGCCTTCAAGTTGAATATACATTGTGCAGTCCTTCATTCATGGTCCTACTTACTAGTGCTCTCAGTTTCCTATGTCTCACTATCTACATGTGTATTTGCTATGTACAGCATTCTGTTATTTGGAGACAGATGTATCTGACCAGTGATCATACATTCAAGTCTTTTCCTATCTTGGTGTTTTTGGAATGAGCTGGGAGTGATTTCATTTCACACCGTAGAAGCCCAGCCAACCATGAAGGCCTTAAAGAATTAGGGGCGGGCAAGAGGAGTGTGAATAATGGTAGTAGTCAGTAGTTAAAGAATTGGTGGAGATTGGTTTATGTGTGTGTGTGATGGGGGTGGGGTAAGGTAGGAAGAGAAGTAGAGGGGGAATAACTTGTTTGATGATGTAATTTTTTTGTTTTTGTTTTCCAATGTTCTAAAATCATTTCCCTCTCATTGTCATTCCCAATAATGGTGCATGTTGAATGGGCATGTGTTTCTATTACTTACTCAAAATGGACATGGTGCTTTGGTGACCTAGAGGTAACATCAGCATCTCAGAACCGAGAGGTGCTTTTTGAATCCCATCAAGGTTCTCTGAGCTTTCCACTTAACCTTGGGATGAACCTGGGTGCTAGTCTTTCAGATGATATGTTCATCAAGGTCCTGACAGCAACAAACGTTTTATGCTCTTTTAAAGAATCCCCAGCAATAAGAGAGTTGTCCATCGCAAACTTTGGTTGACACTGTCATTGGCATGTAAGACAAGTGTGTATATGTTTTATTTCTACGAGTGTCTTTTGCTACAGGTTCATTCCAGGTTGTGATGATAGGCTAGTAAAGTAAAACCTTCATTGATACTCAAATCTAGAGGTATGATGTGCACTTTTTTTCACATATTTTTTACAAATTCTTACAGTTGGAGCAATATTTATGACGGAGATGATTCATGCAGACTGTGAATGTGGGAAAAATATTTTGTTAATAAAATTTGGTTTAAAAAGAAAAAGAAAAAAAAGGGAAAAAGAACATAGAAATGTGTGCATTTCAAAGATGTGCAAAGTGTGAATGTGGGAAATATATTATTTCTAAAAACTGGGTTTAAAAAAAAGAAAAGAAAAGAAGAGAAATTGTAAATGCATATTTTGTGCATATGCAAAGTGTGGAAGTGGGAAATGTATTTTATTAAGATTGGATGGTGCAATGTGTGAATGTGGGAAATATATTTTTGTTAATAAGATTGGGGCTTTTTGTTGCCAAGAAAAGGAAAAAAAGTTGGAAATCTGTTGATTTCACAGATGTGTAAATGTGGGACATGTAATATATTTTCTTAAATAAATAAAATTTGGTTTGAAAAAACAAGTCTGAAAATATTTGCATTTGACAGGCGTGCAGAGCCTGAATGTGTGAAAATTTGTTTGTTAATAAAATCAGTTTTGGGTTGAAAAAAACAACAAAAACCTTAAGACAGGGGGACGGGATAGCCTAGTGGTTAGAACATTGCACTCACAATCTGACGACCTGGGTTCGATTCCCGTTCACGGGGATATTTTCCCCTGGAGTTAACAGCAGTGCAGTCTCCACTATCCCCAAAAGTCTTTCGGATGAGACTATAAACTGTGGCCCGTGTGCAAACGTGCACACATGGTAAATCCTCTTCCGCTTTTCATAAGAGTAGGCCATTGTGTGCCGGTGGGAATGGATGATACAATTTACAAAACCGCATACACACAGGGACTGAATGTAAAAAAGTACATAAGTGCTTATCCCATTATCCTTGATATAAAAGAATAAATAAATAAATAAAATAATAAATAAGAATCATGAATTATATGATGCGGTTTATAATGTGTAATTCAACAAGGAATGTTTTTATTTTACCATTTTTGCCAACAAGGAAAAAACAATTGTAAATTTGAGTGATTTTTTGGGTTCTTTTTATTATTTTTTTTCTATTTAGAAATATGTTCTCAAACTAGTTCCCTCCTAAAACCACTACCTATTTCAGTTGCCTTAGGCATAAATGGATGAATCAAGTTGGGAAAAATATGTTTTGCATTTTATCATCAGGATCACTTTATTGATTATTCATCAAGATTAACCCATTTTTAGTTGATATACTATACAACGGGATGTTATGGGGATGGGATAGCACTCTCCCTAAGCTAAGGTTAAGCAGCATTGAGCGTGGTTACCAAGTAGATGGGTGACCGTTTGTGTGCATTGGCTTCAGTACAGCCCCCCAGTTCACCCAGCTGTAAATGGGTACCTGCCCTCTTTAGGGTCAAGGAAAATAAAGCAGAGAGGGAAAGGAGATGGGCACCACCCTCAAAATGCTGGCCTCAGGAGAAACTGAGGTCTCAGACACCTCATTCCCCAACGCCTGCATAGGTTATGGAACACCTTTACCTTTTACTAAGCAAACCTGGAGCTTGTGGTTTGAGTGCAGTGTCTACTGACAACCCCAGAAACGGAAAAAACTGAAAGCTGATACAAAGTCTTACAAACGACAGCGACCTTATTCTCACTGCGAACTGCTGAGTATAGTTTTAAACTGGTATAGTCACCTCCTCCAAGTTAGGTATATAAAAGGTATTGTCAGATTCATATCCAAAAATCTTTTCGTGGTGATCCAAATGCAATAAGTATATTCTCCCTGTGAACCTGTTGAGTACAGTTAAACAGGTATAGTCATCATCTCCTCCAAGTTATGAATGTAAAAGATATTGTCACGTTCATATCCAAAAACTGTTTGTGGTGATCCAACTGCTAAAAGTAAGTTGTAATAAAATTTGTCAAGCCCCCCCCCCCCCCCCCCCCCCCCGCCAACCCTGCATGAATAAATTTAACGCTGAAAGTGAGACCTACCTAATGTTGCTTCCAGGGCAGAAAAAGAGGAAAAACAAATCTCAGATTCTCTTTTGAAGTCTTGAAATGGAAGACCAAACAAAATAAAGACAAAGGAAAAAAAAGACCAACCATCCAAGATTGTTCATCATAACTTTTATTTCACTCACACAGACATAATGCCACAAAAGAACTACTTCAGTACATTTTGAAAAATACATTTATGTACGTTACGACATAAAAAGTTGCAATAGGCTTGTTTTCTGACAATATACATATTGACAAACACAAACTGTATCCTCTGCAATAAGGACAGTACTTGGCTCTGTATGCAATTCAGCTTCAAAGTCTTTGTTGAGTGTTGAAAGTGGATATAAGAACTACCAGCCATAATTCAACAATCCTGATGCAGTTGTTTAGTGTTCTCCAACTTATGTATCTTATGGGTCACAAGAATATGTGCTTTGTCCAGCTCATCACATGTGGGGTTAAACACAAGATCTGGATATAATAAACACTGGATAAGAAGAATGTGTGTATAGCAGTTTTCAAACATGTGGCCACATGGGCAGGAATTTAAAAACAACCAAACTTGTTCATGGAGAACAAGGATTAACATGTTGTATTGGGAACTTACCACGGACGGAGACGATTTTCACGGAACATTTCACAGCTTACCAACATTTCAATGTGGACCTCAATACTTTGTGAATGCTCAGAATGGACAATGCTTTAGACCAAGGCAAACAGTCCTGATGTCATGGGAGGCCTGAAAAGGACCTGCTTATCCTGGGATGCTGGCTTTACCCAACACTGCTAGAAAAAGATCTTAAGGCTGCAAACAAACCTCACACATGGAACTATATCAAAGATGCCAGTGGAAAGATGTGTATTTAATACAAAAACTAATCAAATGAAAGAGATTTGAAACATGGGCATTGACTTTACTAAGAAAAATAAAACACCATTTTTAAAAAATTTCATTTTGTTTCCACTGAAATAATCTACAGTAAATGTTTCAATTTAAAATACATCATCCATTCACAATCCTCACTCAAATAAAAACACACACATACAAAAAACTCACACCTATGCACACATTCAATCAACCATACTCCTAAACTGACACAACAGCGATGCACATTAAAGTGTCAAATGAAGAGGTGGATATGTCTCCACAGAATGTAACCAGAATACTGATGTACAGGGTTTTACAAGTGCTATCAACATTTGCTCTTTTGTTCATAACCTCCTCACTGGACCAGTCCTGGTTCTCAGTTATAACTGTTTGCTTACTTCATGATTGGATGATATAATGGAGATAATTCTGTTAATACATGTCATTAAAAGACATTTAGAGGAGAAAGCTGACAAAAATAATACACAGAAAATGGACACAGTTCTCACTGAATTTTTATCCGAACCTTATATCTAAAGGAAAAATCATTTATTTTAAAGAATGTAAACAGAGAAAAGACACAGTGCTCTCTGAATTTTTCCAAAAGAGACTAAAGATTTGCTGAAGTGTCTCAGGTCAAAAGCTTTTTTATCAAGCAAACAGACACAGAGAAATGGATAGAAATTCTCCTATATCAAACTAAATACCCTCCTAGACTTGTACCAAAAATCTGAAGAATGACCCTTACTGGCAGTTTCTATTTTCTTTCGATTTTGTGTGTGTGTGTGCTAAGACCATTCTTCCAACTGGTCCTACTCAAAATACACACGCACACACAACTCATCCTCTGATAATAACTCCAGCAAAGATAAAGAATGAAAAGTTATTCATTTGTATACAGCATCACCATACTGTACGCTAAGCAGAACCATCAGGTTTTAACTTTATCTTTAATTTGATGTGATCAGAATTCATATCTACAACTGTTGAACATTCCAACTGTTATATAAGTAAGCTACATGAGCGTTTTAAATTCAGGAGTTCTGAGAGCGCAACAGAAACTGATAAAATTCAACACAAATTTAATACGTATGTGTACCTTGAAGTCAAATATGAACACAAATTTACTTAAAAGTTTGGTTTTGCCAGCTGGTCTTTTTTGGGGTCCCTTAGGATACATGTTGAAAATAATCTATTTTTATTATAAAAAAACAAACAACAAAAAAACACCAAACATTTTAAAGGTGTTCATAAGCTGTATGCATAGGGACAATAACAATAAAAATCAACACCTGCTCTGTTTCTGATATCTGTAAAATGGCTACTTAATCTTTTGAATTGTTGGTTTGGTGATTTTGAACATTATTCAGACATGTTAGTTGATTCAAAAGTCTGATAAATTCTGACAACTCTGAATTGTTGACACACATAGAGCAGCCAATAAATAATTAATCATTAGCCAATGAATTAAACACTAACAAATAGAGAAAAACAAACAAGAACTGCTTTTCAAACCTGTAAAAACTCTCTTTAAAAACCATACTTACAAAGAAAATCCAAGCATCAGAATCACTGAAAAGAAGTCTAAGTAAGTTCATTTGGAATACACACACAAACACAAATGGTCCATGTGGTGTATATGTAATACATGGAATATATTACTTGCTATTACTCCTCCTCTATGGAAAAACTGAAGACTGAAATGAGTAAGTGTGTAAACTCTGCACAAAGAAGAAATAATTGTAGTAATACAACTGACAGACTACCCCCAAAAAAGGCATATTAAAGACTTTAGAAGCACAAGCCTCAGAACACTTTTCTTTGTACAATATGATTCACAAAATACCATCAATACGCACCATGTTGATAACAAAATACTGAACACCAGTTCTGTGTATCTGAAGAGCTCATTTGATATTTGGATCCATCAGTCTGTGGAGATAGTGTATTATTCAGCATGTGAACCATCCACCTGTACATTATCTGCTGGCTGGTCACTGTGTGGTTTTCTGGCTGTGGAGGGGGGGAGGGATTCCTTGGCTGGTTGGTGGTGGGTGATCCATCATACATAGAACTCCTGCTGATGATCCACCAAATACCTGGATCAAGCAGAAATAACAGTATCTGTATCAAAATGGCAATAAGTTCAAGTCTTGCCCATTCTAAAAAAAATGACTTGGGTATTTTTTTAATGCTACAATATTGTAACACATAAAATCTTGTGATAATGTATCAAAATTGGTTTGTTTTGGGGTTTAAAATTTTTTTTTAATGAACTGTGAAAAGATAAGAGTTGAACAGCTGAATATCCTTAACAATGTTTAATACATCTGATTAAAAGTGAACATATCACAGGAACCAAACCATATACAACAGAACTGGAAGACAACAGAGTCAGCATAGTCTTACTTCAAGGGAAACATCCTTCCCATAGACAACTTAGCTGCAACTTCAACCCCTGCCCTCAAACTGCCTCAATCACATTTCTGACACCCCAGCCACCCTACAATGTCAACTACCCCCCCCCCAACACACACAAAAATCATACAATGGCAAAAAACAAAGTCAGGACAGATCTTGATGAGCGTTTTTTTAATTTTTATTGCTTGCTTCTAAATAAACAAACATGGATTCATGTTATATGAAATAACAATGGCAACAAATGACAATGAAAAGAATGGTATCTATTCAAAGTAACACAAAGTGCACACATCAACAGCATAAAGCGTGTGTGTGGTGATAAGCTGCAATACTCACTGTAAACAGTTGTGACACAATTTGACCAGCACTTGCAGCTTGTAGTTCTCAAAGTTCATGCGGTTCAGCAACTCCGGCAGTTTGACTGCAATCACAAACAGTACTTTCTGAAATTCGTTAACAACAAATGAAAACTGAAAAACAAAAACAGATCCCCCAAAAGAATAAAACAATAATGTTTTCTTTCAACAACAAGAAAAAAAAGTGTTGCTATTTAACAAACTTTTCAAGTCCTTTGCCTACCCTCAAGCTAATAATCTCAACGATTCATGTCAACTACAATAAATTATCACCGGCTTGAAAGACCGATTTCAGCCAAAGGCAATGTTTTAATAGCTAATCAGCTGCTAATCTGTAGTTTATGCTGTGTTCCAGGACAGACATGATTGTTCTCTGGTTAAAATTAAGGGCTTTTGATTTTGATGATTCTTAAGTCATGGGTGTGAACCTATACCGCCAATTAAACGTGAAATGAAAAAAGTTGACTTCACAAAGTTGATGGAATGAAATGAGGATTTTGCCAAAATATTTTTCTTCTAATCTGCTTGTAAAAAAAAAAAAAGACACACAAAAAATCCATCCCCTAACAGCTGAAATAACAGATGAATGACCCCAACTCACCAAACAGGCGTAGCAGGTGGTGTATCCCGTACACCTGGGAGGGCATGACAGGGAGCTGCTTCCGCACTTCTGACGGCAGGATTTGCCAGGTGAGGATACTGTCCGTCAGGTCCTCCTTTCGCCGGTGCTGCATCCCCCCTGACCCCAGGGATTCTGGAGCACTCACCACCTGCATCAGTGACCCCCTGGGGGAGCAGAGGGACCTCCATTGTTGGTGGTGGATGTGGATGCAGGAGGAGAGAACTCGATCTCTGGGTCAGAGTTGTCTTCCACTTTGACGGACAAGGGATCCTCGTGGATTCCGCGTCTTCGTAACGTCCTTGGTGACAGTTTGACGTTGGATGCACCGTCCTGATTTAGAAAATGAGTTTTGAGGTCTCTGCTGTTGCTAGATCTTTTCTGAAACATTACCTGCATTCCTGATCACTACAGTGCACTGCAGGTCAACAGTGCTTCGTTTCTACTTTTTACATCATGTTTACTCCAATGAGGGTAGCATCAGCATTGAAATACATATCTATACACATTTCAGGCAAGTTCTTTTGATTGCAGATAAGCAAATATTATTTATAAGAGTTTTTAAAGTCATTACATAATTCCCATTCAATATGCTTTTCTGACTTTTACAACCATCTTTTCAACAGCAATTTATATATCTAAAAAGTTACATAAAACCGCCAAAGTTCTGTTGTAACATTATAAGAGACATATATCATCGATCCTGACTTTACAAAAGATAAAAGTATTCACAAAACAACAACCCTGGAAGTATCATTTAAAGCTAAACTAAAACAAAACTGAAAATTTTCTACATTCCTTGATTAACTCAAAACTACGGAGTGAAAAATACATACAAATAAATAATGGTTCATTCACATACAGTGCAGTCATCTGAACCTATGCAAAAAGTTCTTATACCTTTTTTTTTTCAATATGAACAAAGACTTCGCAACACTGCTCACCACACATACCGACATCAACAGCCATACAAACCGATTTCTTGGACCGCTTAGCCGATGGTGGTGCAGCAGCTGGTTGGTCATCGGAAAGATGTGAATCGATGGTAGAGCGACGAGTCAACCTCTTGGGCATGACCTCAGATTCAGCATTCGTCTCCTCTGCCACCTCGTGGCCTCCACGATTCCCTTTCTGTCCCGGTGGTCGCCCTCGCTTCTGTTTGTGTTCCGGTGGCTTTTCCCTGCACAGAATAGATCGAGTATGGTTAAAAAAAACCCCAACCAAACACAAAAACACCCAACAGAAAGTACGCTGTGACGATGTATGAAGACCACATTGCAGTTACATTTAAGCCTATGATGGAACAATCTAAAGACTAGAAGTATGAGTAGGAGGAAGGGGAGTGAAAGTGGTAGTAGCAATAGTAGCAGAACAAGTAGTGCAAATGGTAATAGTACAATTAGTAGTAGTACAAGTAGCAGTAACAGCAGTAATACCAGCAGCAGATGTAGCAATAGTAGTAGTATTAGTAGCAATTGCAATAGGTGAAGTATTAGCAGAAGCAGCAGCAATAGTAATGCAGCAGAAGCAATACAAGTAGTTTAGACAGCAGTGCAAGTGGTAGCGATGTTGCTTACAGCTCAGGCAATATCAGGTCTGCCATAAAGTTAAATCCATCAAAATAAAGTAGAAAATCATTCAACATACCTCAACCTTGTCAAACTTCAAACACTCTCACACAAAAAAGAGATATCACAGCAACAACAACAGCAAAACCTAACTGTTCTAAGACAATACAACAAAGGAGCAAAACTATTGTGCAAAAGTGTAACCTACATGTCTTGCACAGCCGGAGTCTGTTCTGCCTGAGTCATCTTCATGGCACTCTCATACTGTTCTTGCTCCGTGGCGTACAGGAGAATGATGGGGAGGGTGAAGTCAAACAATATGCGCAGTCCATCCACTAGTTCTTTGCAGAGTGCAAATCTGCCAATAATTTGGTTGTTTTTTTAATACATCACATGTGATCATTATATGAGTAAATAAAAAAATAACAAATATAATTTGTAAAAAAGAAAGAAACATTGTCTTTAATATTTATAAGCCAATATGACACTTAGTCATCTATTTGATAGGCTGGGGGAAAAACCCAACATCAGACATTTATACCGGTTTTAATCACAAAAAAGTTCTACAAATGAGGGTGAACAAAATAGGCCTTTTGGCGATATCTTGTTTAATTTCTTTTCCTTCTCTGCACTGTCACAGTTATACTGCACTAAGGCCAAATCAGGGCCATTTCACTCAACATTAAACAGCTAATTAATAATCACACAAATGTAACGTGCAAATACAAACACACACACAAACACCTCACCTCCCAGCCCACACTCACATATAACCCATCCTCAACAACACACACACACACTTCCATCCATACACCACCCGTACACACACACACCCAAACAGAGTTTTCCAGCACCTCCCCAGCACCAGCACTCACACATGATCTGGAGGCAGCTTCAGCACATTCTTGTCTGAGCGTATCTTGTCCCTCTCCTTGCCCACAGGCTCTCTCTCTGTAGGCTCGCAGAGGTAGTTGACGCAGAACGTCTTCATGAATCCCTCCAGGATGTCCACCACGCACGGCTTGGCAGGCAGATTGCACAGCTGCACAAAATGCAGATAGAGTAACAGCACAGTGGTTGCTGGTGTCTCTCTTCTCTCCGTAACACAACAATCTCTTCCTGTGATCATTTTTTGGTGTCTGTTTGGTCTAATTTGTAGAAGCATCCTCTTCTAGTATTAGTATAATGTAAGCATGAAAGACCCCCTCCCCACCAGACCCAATAAAAATTCAAAGAAACATTAATTTAACACAAAAAAGGGGAAAAAAAGGAAATCAATAAGAGAAGGTGGAAATCCCCTTTTCCTTATCTTAGGCAGGATTGGAGGGAAGAAATGAAATTTCACCCAAATGCAAAACCCTGGTAAGCTTGTATAAATTTCTGAACTTACATGACTCAGTAAATCTTTCTCAACATGTACGTTTAGTTTTCAATGTTGAGTTTACACTTACAGCCTGTCAAAGGACTAGCAGGTCTGCACACACGTTCACGTATGAAATAGAAAAATCTCCACCTCCGACCCATCAGCAAGTGCCAAACTTCAGTCTCATCAACAGACCAACACAGACAAATGTGAGGAGGTACAGCACTCACAGACCCTGGTTACAGTGCACAATTATCCAGCTAGGTCATTTACCTTTCCGCGGATGCTGACAGCGGTGTAGTCATCTTCCAGCCGGGACTTCAAGATGTCTGGGATATCTATGGTCACCGGTGGGCTCTCCTGCTTGGGTTGCTTCAAACAAAAGATCATTTAGCTATTAGTAATAGCAACAGCAGCAAATAAGTGACATTGCTTAAAGCCTAACCAAGCACTATGGCAAAATCAGGGCCATTTCAACCAACACTATCTCAACACGAACAAAGTCAAATTCAACTGTCTTCTCTTCTTCATAACAAGCCTTGTCATTCTTACTAGTACTTCACTCTCTCAATCTGTCAAAGAACTCAATTCATATTACTGTAACCAGTGAATTCTTGAAGGCAGTAAATAAATACAAGGCCCTGCTGAGGATGCCAGCCAGTCATTCTGGTTATTTATCATCTTCAAATTAAAAGAGAAAAAATGGACAGTAAATTATGTAATCAAAAGTGAATTTACAAAAACAGCATATAGGTAAATAAGACTACAGAGTGGATGGACGTCCTGTACCAATCCAAATGTTCACAATCTCAATACCAAGCAGCGAGTTTGAAGCAGAACAGACATGTCAGAGGCTGTGTGAAAACAAAAACAGAGGATTTAGACTTGTTTGAATAAAAGCAAGTAAAGAGCCTAAGAAGACAGAAACGAAGACAGAAAAAAAAGATGTCAGGGAGGCAAGAAACAGGTAAAAACAAAGCAACAAATCAGACATTTCTAGCACAGAATCATGATGTCTATCTCTGAACAACTTTCCATTATCCTGTCAAGATGTCTGTTTTGTTCTATCACTAACAGCACATCACCATGGGACAGACTGAAGAGATTTCAGAAAAGTAATCATGAATTATTTTTATACAACCCTACCAAACGTTTTCTCCCCACTAACATACAACAACAAAGTGAAAAAAACCCTGATGAATTTCTAGAACAGAATATAAGAACAATTAAGTCTATTCATAACTTTTTTCTAAAACACTCTCAAATGCCTGTTTTCTTTTCACTAAAGTACACCAAGAAAGTAAGAAAAATGACAGAAAAGTATGAGTTAACAGCATACAAGTTCGGCTAAGTGAAGTTTATTTCTGACTTAATTTCTATAATCCTAGCAGGTGCCTACCTGTTTTCTCCTCACTCTGTTCCTTGATCCATTGGCAGGGCAGTTCTGAAACACGACAGTCATTGTATGAGGCTAGAGTTGCATCTGCTCTTAGTTATTTCCCTTGACTTTCCTACCATCACTGGTGACTGATGGATATATTTTTTTTCAGAAATAAGTTCTGCAAGTAATTCAAGTATGTAAAAAAAAAGAAGACGATATGAGTGAAAATTAATGTAACACAGCTAGATACATTTATACAAAATCTAATACTGAATTCTGGTCAATATCACTGTAGTCTTTAGACTATGTTGCTGTTTCTATTAACATGTTTGTTTATTGTTGTTCTTTTTATTTTGGTGCTTTTTGACAATGCAGGAAACAGATGTGATATAATGATGGTAAGGCTCATGGAGTCAAAAAAAAGAAGAGAAAAGTTACATAAGAAAAGACATCTATTTGTGAATCAATGTACTTCAATACCTTACAAAACAGTCAACAGACAAAGAAACACACTTAGCTCATTCCTTCTATTTTTTCTTTGTTTTTTTATAATTTACATTAACAAATACTGCACGAAAGATTAATACAAACATAGCTTCTTCTTCCTCTGTACTAATTTAAAACAAATTTTTTTTTATCAGCAAATACTGCAACAAGAACTATACAGACTGTTTGTTACCATTTCTGTCAGTTTCTAACATGCTCACTTTATTGGGGTCTTCGTTCTCTGACTGCACATCCTCATCACTGGCACTGCTCTCACTGTCACTCTCACTGCTGTCCTGGGCTGGAGCTTTCACATTGGCATCCCGCAGGATCTGGTCAATCTTGCGACGGCGTTGTCGGTTTTTCCTGCTGCAAACAATTTTTTTTTCTCTATTTTAAGTCATCATCCTGAATGTAACACCTATTCCTTTGACACTCTTGCTCAAAATGGTCTCTTTCTGTACACAAAGTGAAATGTTTCATGGGAAATGTGAAAATCATTTTAACAGAATTTGAAGTGTTCTGATTTTTTTAACACAAACACATATAACAACCAAAGTTAGGCTAAATATCTGGCTGGTTTTTATGTTTTCAGTTTTCATAATGTCCCAGTCCAGTCATTCAACACACTTAAAATTACTTTGCAAAAACTGTAAACAATGTTGAAGGCAAGAGTCTATTTACAAAGAGCAAACCAACGAAACACAACCTTTTAAAAGTAACAGAAAATTATGTTTATTCTAACCAGTCTTCCAATTCACCAAAGAAAAACTTACTGTTTCTTTGCTGTTTCTGTCAGACGTTTCATTAAGGCCTTGTTTTCTTCGCTGGCTTTAAGTATGAATGATTCAGGAACAAGCCTGTCCCAACTGAAAAAGAAATGCTAAAAGCATGAATAAACTATAATGCTCACATCAAACAATACATGTTCTGTTTGGTAACTGACTTAACATTTAACAAGCACTGAAACTAGCAAGCTACTATAAATGTCACAATTTTGTTATTTTCTTCTATATAAATATAAGAATGTCATTTGAAAATCACAAGTGAATAACACAAGATATATATTAACTTTTTATTAAGACTAAAAAGTTACACTAACAGGACTAATTTGCAAACAATTAGTTCTTTCATCCCCTCACAGCCAACCCCATTTACACTGGAGAGGGTAATTATTATTTAAAGCATTCTATCAAAATTTATTTAATATCAAAATTTATTTATATTAAAGTACACAAAACAAAAACAAGATTATTTTTTAATTACATGAACCTATCTACCTATGAACAGTCTATATCTAAAGGAGGTTTTGGACATGTTTTATGAGTGACACTGACAGTATCTCATTCTCACTATCTCAGTATCTGACACTTAAACAGACATCTGAAGCAAAAAGATTTCATTCACGAAAAAAAAAAAATTAAAAGACAAAAACTTTTTAGTACACTGTAGTACATAAAATAAGTGAGAAACACACCACACTCAGCAAGCAAGCAACTTCACATGAGGTAAACTGTTACACTGCAGGTCAAGTATGATGTGTCAAGTTCTGATAGTAATACTGAAGGAGTTAATGTTAATTCTTCAGATGAGACTATAAACTGAGGCGATGTGTGTGAAAGCATGCAGAACATCTTGCGCATACTAAAAACCTGTTCTGCCTTTCGGAAGGTGTGCCAGAAGGAGCTGATGACAAAGTAAAAAATCCCAGCATGCACACAAGTTACATGATTATGTAATATTTATTGTACTTGTCAAGTTTCTGTTACAAATTCTAACATTACTAAAACTAATAGTATAATGAAGTATTCTGTTAGATGACAGTGTTGATGTGATAATGACAATACTGACACAGTGACATACCTATTATTCCAGCCCTGAAAGTGAACTAAGTAGGCTGCACATTTCCGGCCAGTCTTGTCTCGGGATACTTGACTATCCAAAACCTGAAAATAATGTGTTCAGTAAAAGAAAAAGTAAAGGTAATCCCGTTTAACCTATATGTGGTCACTGGCGAATGAGGTGTCAGACTCACAGGCTTCAGCTTCTCCAGGGGCCAGCATTTTGAGAACTTTAAAAAAAAATCACGAATAAACATGTAGTGCTTTTACTACAAACACTGAAATGTAAAAACAAAACCCCCCAAAAACCAGAACTGGTATTTAAAAGTAACCTGGAGCTGCTCTTGCAGTGAATTTGCTTGCACCAAATGTTATGTGTGTGCATGTGTATGTCAGTTGTCATTATGTGTGCCTGAGCACATGTTTATGTGTGTGTGTGTGTGTGTGTGTGTGTGTGTGTGACCAAGTCTCTGCAATCTATCATGCACTAATGTATAAAGTTATATAGGCCTGCATAAATTGGATGAGAGGATGCCTCAGGATGGCCAGTACAGTACTTAGAATGTCTGCTAAAATAATTTTGGGAAAATGACATGACTGAACAATAGATAGTGCTATAAGAGTAGACTATATAGTATAGTATACAAACACACACTATACTTTATAGAGTATAAAGTTCTATAAGCAATTTTTAAGAAAACTTTGTGCATGTGAGACTGCAAATGAACACACACCATAGTTTTTCTATCACTCAGTGTGTGTGTGGTGTGTGGTGTGGCGAGTGTGGTGTGTGTGTGTTGTCACTGTGTGTCACAGGTGTGTGTACGCCTCAGGCCAGCGCGCGTTTGTCTCCGATCTATGCAGTCACAGACTAAGCACGAAAAAATATGAACAAGAATTGAATATACATAGTGATAAAACAGAATCTGACTCAGAAGGATTTCACTCTCAAAATATTATTAATATTAATATGCTCCAGATTGGAATCCAGAGGCGAGACAGAAAACGTACCTTGGCTTCATACAATACTCTGGCCTTTGTCGGGTCTGGTTCGAAGCAGAGAACAAGCTCACCAACTGAATGTTCAAATCTAATTCCTCTTTTAGCCATTTTACTTCAGAAATATGCGCATGCACAACAATAAATCTTGCTGATTCTACAATAAAATCAGTCAACAGTCAACATTATGTTGCGCGCGTCCTGCTGAAGTTTGTGATAATGTCGTAAATCTATTTATAAAATGCTGTAAATAAATTTAACACAATCTAAGTATTTACTTTTTGAGGTTTGAAGTACTGCTCTTTATAAGGTCAAAAGTTATAACTATAGCATTAATTAAAGTTAAGTACGATAGCAACATTCGGCAATTGTTACTTCTATTTTTAGAATATGGTGGCTAAAAAGGATAGTGTGTTTGACTACTTGTGTAGTTAGTTTTGCTTAAACCTAGGCAAGACAAAAAAATCTTTTTTTTTCTTTCTCGAGAATAACAGATACACATTTTTTTAAAATCCAGTCCCAGCCCTCATTAAGGTTATATCATCTTACAAAAAGCTACATAAGCCGCAAGATTATGATTGAAAAATAAATAAATGAATGCGGAGGAGGGGGGGGGCAAGAAATATGAAGTCCCTACGAACATTTAAAAGGAATCATATAAGACAGAAAAAAAGTTAACATATATGTAATAAAAATTAAAGCATTACATCATAGTATGCATGCACGTATACACTGGTGCATGCGTGCGTGTGCCCCCCCCCCCCCCCCCCCCCCCCCCCTCCCTTACACACATGTGCTATTGTACTTCACTTTAATTAATGCTATAGTTATATTGTTGACCCTATAAAGAACAGCTCCAAGAGAAGTGTCAGGAACAAAACAATGACCTCTACTCCACCTTTGTCGATCTGACCAAGGCCTTTGATACTGTTAGCAGAGAGGGTCTATGGAGAACCATGGCGAAGTGGCTGCCCAAGAAAATTCATCGCCATCGTACGTCAGTTCCATGATGGTATGCTGGCCAGAGTACAAGACAACGGAGAGGCATCTGAACCCTTCCCAGTCACCAACGGAGTGAAGCAGGGCTGTGTTCTTGCTCCCACCCTGTTCAGCCTCATGTTTTCGGCAATGCTGTCAGATGAGTTCAGAGATTCGGATGTTGGTGTCAGCATCAGGTACAGGTATGATGGATCACTCTTCAATCTCAGGAGGCTCCAAGCAAAAACCAAGGTCTCAACAGATCTCATCAACGACTTCCTGTTTGCTGATGATTGCGCCCTCAATGCTGCTTCTGAAGCCGACATGCAAGACAGTGTTGACAAGTTCTCTGATGTTTGCGACAACTTTGGGTTGACAATCAGTACCAAGAAGACTGAGGTAATGCACCAACCAGCCCCAGGGAAGCCCTACGTTGAACCAAACATCTCCGTAAATGGACATAGACTCAAAGCAGTGGACATATTTACTTATCTTGGCAGTACCCTCTCCCGCACAGTAGCCATTGATGATGAGGTCAACACCAGACTCGCCAAAGCAAGCGCTGCCTTTGGCAGACTTCGAAAGAATGTGTGGGACAGGAGAGGCATCTCAACAGAAACCAAGATCAAGGTCTACAAAGCGGTAGTGATCACCACCTTGCTCTATGGCTCAGAGTCATGGACAGTCTACCAACGCCATGCTAAAAAGCTGAACCACTTCCACACCACCTGTTTGAGAAAACTGTTTGGCATCAAGTGGCAGGACAAGATCCCAGACACTGAGGTACTCACTAGAGCAAACCTTCCCAGCATCCACACCATCCTGATGCAGACCCAGCTTGGCTGGGCAGGCCATGTAGTTCGCATGCCCGACCATCGGCTCCCCAAGAAACTTCTGTTTGGCGAACTTCAGCATGGAAAGCGCTCCCAGGGAGGCCAGAAGAAACGCTTCAAGGACACTCTGAAAGCCTCACTGAAAGCCTTCAACATTGAGATAAACTCATGGGAGCAGGCAGCAATGGAGAAGCCACAGTGGCGAGCAGCTGTATGCATGCAGTGGCGCCAAGGCCCACGAAGCAAACAGAATTGCGACAGCTGAGCAACGCAGGCAAGACAGGAAAGATAGAGCCTCCAAGTCTCCAAAAGCAGCCACTATACCCTGTCCATACTGCTCAAGAACTTTTCAAGCACGGATTGGCCAAATAAGTCATCTTCGCACCCACAGAAATGGACACTCGCAATCCCAGGATGAATAGATGGTCATCATCGATCCCGATGGACGAAGAAGATGAAGATAAAGAACAGTACTCCAAACTTCAAAGAGTAAATTCTCAGATTGTGTTAAATTTATTTACACACGGGGAAGGGACAGCCTGGTGGTCAGAGAGATGTATTTGTGATCTGCTAACCCTGGTTGATTTCGTTCAAGAGGATTTTTCCTCTGGAGTTAACATCAGTGCCTACTCCACTGTCCCCAAAAGTCCTTGGATGAAACTAATACCAGGGTCCCGTGTGCGAACGCACGCAGAATATCTTGCGCACACGTTAAAACCCGTTCCGCTTTTCGGAAGAGTAAGCCATTGTGTGCCGGTGGGAACGGATGACAAAATGTACAAAACTGCATACACATGGGGACTTGGTGAAAAAAGCACATGGGTGCTTATTCCATTATCCTCGATATAAAAGAATAAAAAGTAAATACACACACACACACACACACTGCTGCTGCTGTTCCACTGCCTCTACTATTTTAACTACTGCTACTTGTCAACTTTTTGGTTTCTGTTGATAACGAGCACTTTGGTTCAAGGGACGTAAGCCGACTGTATTGTTTCAATAGTTCAAATGTTTTGCTCCCCTTTAAAAAAAAATTTCCAGCTACAAGTGGGGTGGTGTGGAATCGCAAAAACATACATTATTATTATTTTTATATATATATATATATATATATATATATATATTTTTTTTTTTTAATTTTTAAAATTGTTTTTGTTGTTGATTTTTCTGCTGCTGCTGTTACTTTGTTCAGGAGCAAAAATCATAATGTGCTTTGTTTCGCTTTATTGGACTTTGTGCATTCTCCAATGACCCCCCCCCCCCCCCCTCTCTCTCTCTCTCTCTCCTCTCTCTCTCTCTCTCTCATGTGTGCTTATTCATTATCCTCGAAATAAAAGAATTTGTCATTGTCATTGTCATTGTCTCTCTCTCTCTCTCTCTCTCTCTCCTCTCCTCTCTCTCTCTCTCTCTCTCTCTCTCTCTCTCTCTCTCTCTCTCTCTCTCTCTCTCTTTATGATCTAGATGTCAAAGGGAAAAACAACTGGGCAACACAAATACGTACCTGTTTGTGTGAACTCGGGTTTGGATTTGTTTGGCTCAATCAAGGAGTCGGAAATTGTAGAGAGTTTATTAACGCTTTCAGGCAAAGATGACTGCCGATGGCAGCAATGGAGTGATCATATACAAAACAGTGAAAGATTTCAAATGTACAGACAATTTATAAGTTCGCATGATGTCAAACCTTATCTAAAACTTGATATGGATATACATTTGAAAAGAATTATGTCTAAGTTTAGACTTGGTGTATCAGATATAAATGTTCATAACTTCAGACACAGAGAACATGATATTGACGACCTCAGGCTGCTATGCCCATTATGTAAGCAAGCACCGGAGGATGAAGTACATTTTGTGTTGTGCTGTCCAGTATTTGAGAATGTTAGGCAGAACTACATCCCTGTTAAATATAGTAGACAGCCTAATTTATTCAGACTCTGTTTACTCCTGGCATCAAGTCATCCTGAGGTTGTTCGCAGCCTCACTTTATATTTGTGTAAAGCTTTCAGAATAAGAGAGATAATGTTATCCTAAGTGATATTTTTGTAGCTGACTTTTTGTTATACAGTACCATGTTGTTTGTGTGTGTGGTTTTTTTTGTTATATTTTATTATTTTTTAACCAAAATGCTAAGCAGTTCGGCAACCCCCTTCATGTATGGGCCAATGGCCTTTTTGTGAATAAATCATTCGAGTTCGAGTTCGAGTTCAAGTTCTCTCTCTCTCTCTTGGAAATGTATTGAATGAGTTTTAACTGATTTGCCTAACTTCCGATTGTTATATTGATGGTGTTGTTGCCAGGGCTTTAACTGTTTTATATCAGGCTGTTTGGCATTTTGTAACTTAACTTGATATGTTTATCGACGGTATGTTTTTTTTAAAAAGTTTTAGTGAGGGTGCTTTGGGTTATTATTCGGTTGTCCCCTCTCCCCTTTCTGTTGTTGCCGCTTTTGTTTTGCTCTTGGTTTCTTTGCTATTTTCTCAGTTGTTTCTGTGTTTTCTGTTTTGCTTTCTTTCTCATTTGTTGTTACTGTTTCTCTCTCTCTCTCTCTCTCTCTCTCTCTCTCTCTCTCTCTCTCTCTCTCTCTCTCTCTCTCTCTCTCTCTCTCTCTCTCTCTCTCTCTCTCTTACAAGGTGATTTTTGTGGGGATTTTTGTGTAGATATTTTTTCGTATACTGTGTGAGTGTATTGCTATGGGCTTTATTTTATTTTATTATCATATATATCCCTAAGGGCGGGGACTGGATGTAAAAAAAGCACATGGGTGCTTATTCATTATCCTCCAAATTAAAGAATTTGTCATTCTCTCTCTCTCTCTCTCTCTCTCTCTCTCTCTCTTCTCCTCTCTCTCTCTCTCTCTCTCTCTCATTGTGCGCAGTCTTGCTTTATATTTGTGTAAAGCTTTTAGAATAAGAGATATCTTAGTTTCTTAAGTCATATTTTTTGGAACTGGTTTTTTTTTTTATTGTGGTAATTGTGGGTATACTATAACTTTTTGGTTTTTTGTGTTACTTATTTTTCTCACTAAAATACTAAGCAGTTTGGCAACCCCCCTTCATGTATGGGCCAATGGCCTTTTTGTAAATAAATCTTTCGAGTTCGAGCTCTCTCTCTCTCTCTCTCTCTTCCTCTCTCTCTCTCTCTCTCTCTCTCTCTCTCTCTCTCTCTCTCCTGTATTTGACTTTATCCATATTACTTAATTATAATAAGTTTTCATGTTCAATTCATTTGAGAATTATTGTTTATTAACGCAAATCTCTTTTCTCCGAAAAGAAAATCATAATCTATATATCTCTTGACATTAATGTTCAGGTCAGTAAGGAATTATGCATTGTTAAACATACACTTATCCTTTTTAATCGTGTTGTCGTTGTAGGAGGGTTTTTCCCTTGTTTTGTTGATAGTCCCTAATCAGGACAAGGGCTGGATGAAAAAAAAACCGGTATGTGTATGCTTATTCTGTTACCCTTGAAAAAATTAATACAGATTAATTCATCCATTTATTCTCTCTCTCTCTCTCTCTCTCTCTCTCTCTCTCTCTCCCCTCTTCTCTCTCTCTCTCATACATACCATTCTATATATGGCAGACCTATCTATCTGATTTGAAAAAGATAGATAGATAAGTAGGTAGATAGAAAGATAGATAAGATAAGATAAGATAAGATAATCAAGTCTTAGTTTCCGTCAGAAATAATGAAAATACTATATTCTTCGAAGTTAACTTAAAAATGCAATCCAGTTCAATCATAATGTTTTAGACCAGCTGACCACAGAGGCGGTATGAGGGCGGTCACTTTGTTTTAGGTTTAAATCTCAGATTACTGGTTAGGTCTTCCCCTCTTTCAGCCATTTTTGTCAATGAAATAATAGATCATTATTTGAAATGTTGCTTTCACACGCCTCAACAATATTCTTGCTTCGTGGGTTCTGGTCACAAGTCCAGCTTTTTACACTTTGTAAAGAAGAAAAGATAAATTTATGCTGTCCATTCCTGCACTGTGTGTCTTACAGGCCCGCTCAAACTTTGTAAAGAACAAAAATGTCAACAGTTGCTGTGGTCGCATCTCATAGACTTTACTTAATTTTTGTTTGTTTGTTTCCAGAATAATGGAATAAGCTCTCAAGGGCTTAAAAAAAATCTAGTCCCCATGTGCTTGCAGTTTTGTAAATGATGTTGTCATCCGTTCCCACTGGCACACAATGGCTTACTCTTCTGAAAAGCGGAACAGGATTTAACGTGTGCATTAGACATTTTCGGAAGCTACTCCTGGGTGTAATGCGATGCCATTTGAATGCAGTCACATCAGTTGTATTTTGTTGTTGAAAATACCGATATCGCCTATATTTCTCTGTAAGGGACAGCTGACTGTTGTCCTGGCAGATCCCTACTTGGAATAAGCAGGTAAACATGAAATACACTATGGATGGTACATACTAAGGGAAAAATCTCCGACGTAGATTTTTCGTGCAGACATGTATGTGCCCCTATTCCTCCTTCGTTCATTCACATAGGCAGGAAACCAAACAAGATCCTGCAATTTGTGTCAGCATCAGTTCAGAAACACGAAGACACCAAGCGTGTTTTAAGGAGTGACTGATTACTCTAACCTGCTGACGCTGGTCGCCTACTGTGAAGTCAGATTGAAGGCACCCTCGGGATCAGATTCCCTTGGAGACGTACATTTACGATGAAAAAGAAAGGAAGAAAGATAGAGAGAAAGAAAGAACGAAAAGCACGAAAAGAAAAGACAAGAAAGACCTCACCTGTTTCCATCTCCACTGTCGACGGTAGGAGCTGTACATCACGCCACCAGAACTCGCCATCTTTCTCAACCTCTGCTGAGTTCTGTGACCTCCCTAGCCTTCCCAGACCACTGATCTCAGTGATGTTGGTAATGTAGGATGTTGGTAATGTAGGATGTTGGTAATGTAGGATGTCGGTAATGTAGGATGTTGGTGGTCTGCTTCTTTTTCTTCTGCTCTCAACTTTGCCATGGAGAACTGTCGTCATCAGATGTGTTTGTGTGCTTCTGTTTGCATGACCAACATATCTATCTCAGTCTGGGATTATCAGTTTCAGTTGACATTGATCGTTGTACTTAGAGTTCATCAAGAATACTTTCATGTGTTCTTCTGTCCGACAATTGGACTCACAGAAATCTCCTGTAGAGCTTTTTTTTTTATCGGCTGCAGAATTTTGTCTTTTTCCATATTTTTAAGTGTCCAGGTTTTTCTGACCCATACAGGCCAGAGTAGCGTTCTATTCTATTCTGCTCAATTCTAACTTTGAAATCTTTAGGTGTGCAAAAAAAAAAATCAGATGAATCAGGTATGCAACAAATCATAATTTTCTTTGAAAAGAGAGAAAGAAGGAAAATAGGACAGAACAAAGGTGTCTCTACTGTGCGGAAGCTGCTATTTTGTACGATTATGATGCATCATTCTGCACCGAAGGATGGATGTCACTGAGCTCTCTCTAGCCTGGAGAGTGGAGCTACAGAAATGAGACAAATAACAAGGAGAATACATGTGAGGTAGATAGATATCTAAGCACTTTGATTTGTCTGTGCAAGATCCAGCGCTATATAAATTTCATTTATTGTTATTATTATATCTGTCAACTGGGCACCTTTTTTTTCCAGAAGATTTTCCAATGAAAGAGCCCATGGTAATCCCGGTCGTGCCTGGTGGACTCCGGGTGAGAATCATTGTCCCAAGTCAACTTTCATGCAGATCTGCTAGTGCCTTACTCATTTTCATGTGTACAAGTGTGCAATAGACCAGGTATGCACCTTCAAAACAAAACTTGGAATAAATAGAGAACAAAAAACAAAGCCCGAAACAGAACAAATAAACAACCAGCCAAACAACAACAACAACAACAAAAAACCTGTTTCGCGCAAACGTTCCGTGGGATAGGAAACATGAAATACCCGGCATACACCCGAAACTTGTCCAGCGCATCAAGTTGTGCAGTTACTGAAGCGTCTGCTGAATGGATCTATTGCCAGACCTTTCCTGTACTCGGTGATGCCAGCGAAGAATTATGGTGTGTGTGTGTGTGTGTGTGTGTGTGTGTGTGTGTGTGTGTGCGCGCGCGCGTGTGCACGCGCGCGTGTGTGTGTGTGCGTGCGTGCGCGTGTGCGTGTATGTATGTGTCTCTGTGTTCATTGTGTTTTGTTGACCAGGGTTTGATACAGGCTTTGACCAGGGTTTGATCGCCTTGGTGGAGCTATGTGAATTTTTTTTCCAGGTGGAGACTATGACAGTGCCGTTTACAAATGTTCGGGCTGAAATACTCCATACATCAAGTAATAAGCGCTTTGATTTGTCTCTGCAAGATATAGCGCTATATAAATTCCATGTGTGTTGCTTTTGTTTTGTTATTGCTTTTATTTGTTTCTGTACACTAAATGGGACACACTTGCCTGTTAACGTAATCAATGTTTATTGAAACACAACTTGCATGTACTTAGTATGCATGTGTGTCTTTGCAAGCCCAGTCCTGAGTTTTCTGCTGCATAGGCTTTCAGCTCGATAATTGTCTAGTTTTTTTCTTTTTTTAGGCAATAAAAGTGAACAAGTTTATCATTGTAGGCTTCGACAGGGCATAAGTGTTTCAAACAAGACTTGATTCATCGTCATAATTATGGAAGGAAGAGACAGCTGAACATTATTTGTTACAGTATAGCCAAATGAGAGACAAAACAATTTCGCTCTCTCCATGAAAATGTATGTTAGTGCGTCGTTTTCGACGATGACCTCCAAAACAGCAGAGGAGGCAGCTGCTGTTTCGGAAACTGGGCAGAAATTTGATTATAGTGGAGATGCCTTGCCCACAGTACATCCCCACTCTCTCGGCCAAGTGGGCATAAGGACAGTCAGCGTTGGAGATATTCTCCAAAGGCCAACTAGACCCCAGGGCTGCAGCACATAAGGACTGTGCAAGTCAAGCCTTCTAGTCAGAGAGTCATAGTCGATCACTAAAGACTAAGCTGTAAAGTGGAATTCCATGAGTGGAAAAGCCAACTGGCCCATGGATCGGTGGTCTAGAGGTAACGCGCCTGTCTAGAATGCGAAAAGTCCGGGTCGGGTGTGTGCGTGGTTCGTATCCCGTTTGGGCCCGAAATTTTTCCCCATCCATTAGACCATGAGTGGTGGTCTGGGCGCTAGTCTTTCGGATGAGACGATAAACCGAGGTCCCGTGTGTTACACAAAATTTTCAGCGCACGTAAAAGAACCCACGGCAACAAGAGAGTTGTCCCTGGCAAAATTCTTAGAAAAAAGCCACTCTGATAGGAAAACAAATACAGTTGCAGACAAAAAAAAAAAAAAAAGGGTGGCGCTGCTCTTGTGGCGACGCGCTCTCCCCGGGGAGAGCAGCCCGAATTTCACGCAGAGAAATCTCGTGACTTAAAGTGGTATTTAAAAAAAAAAAAAATAAATAAAATTACTATCATATTGTGAGGAGAGACCTAGCCTTGGTCTTAAAGAAAATAAGCATGTTTTTTTCAACTGTGTATATATTTATTGCACATTAAAAATATATTTTAAGGTATTTACCCAATTAGACATGTTGGCATATGTTCAAAATGAACTTATGCATAATGTATATATAGATATATATTCCGACACAATGCTAATACATGTTTAAATATCAACTTGCGTTTAATCTGGAGCTTCTGTAAGCGATGAAAGTGACATAAGCCTGACCAATCCTTAATCTGATCTCCCTCTCTCTCTCTCTCTCTCTCTCTCTCTCTCTCTCTCTCTCTCTCTCTCTCTCTAGTGTTCAGTAGTATGTTGACCCAGCAGATCCAAGCTTGTTGATCTGATCAAATATTGTGATGTGCAAAGGGGCTGAAGAATAAACATGCTTGAACCAACGAAAGAACAAAATTAATAATTATTGTCACTACAGTAAAACAAGGAAAAGACGTCAAAGAAGCAACGGAAGGCCCAAGGCAAGAGCAGGAGGATAGTCTGTCTATTTTTCTGAAGCCAAGGCCAAGCAGAAAAACAAGACTAAGCAGAAAAACGAGTGGATACAACATGCCCACAACAACAGGTCAGACCCTTATACCTGCTGACACGACGAGAACAGGTCTGCACATTACAGACTCAGGACAGGCCACAACCGCCTAAACTAAGTGATGTACACGAAACTCCACATAGACCACACAGATGAGTGCCCCCTGCAAGACTGGCAGTCTGACAACAGAACGCGTGCTGCAGTCCTGCTCGCAACATGAGGCAATCCGAAAGAGGATAATTATGGCCTGACCCCACCCCAGTGGCCAAGAAGCTCTGTAGGCACTTGCAGGGCCTGCAGCATACCGCTGCCTTTGTCACAGAGATGGAACTATCCATCTGACAGACAAAAAAACCCCCCCAAAACCCACCCCTGAGCAGAGACTGACTGCAACACCAAAGCTTTGCCAAGAAAGAAGGCTTACTACACAGACACTTATATGCTAATTTGCTTTCATAATTTATTATCTACGTCATCAAGTTAAACACAACATCAGATGACACCACTTCATAAGCAATGAGATATTTGACGACAAAATACGTTTGTTTGTTTTTTAATTTACAGGAAAAGTAAAAGCAAGAAAAGAAGGATAAAACCGAGAAGGACTCGCCCCCTCCCCCCACACTCACACTCACTTATGGGAAGCAATTGCAAGGGATACAGTTAACTTACATACAGCCTTCATTTTATCATATAAAAAACACAACAATTTGTTTTATTCTGAAAGTATTGTCATCCTCGCCGCATCGCCATCATTGTCGTCGTCCTTATCCTCTTCATTGCCACGTCGTCATCAGTTGTCGTCATTATTCCTATAGCCATCATGACCATTGTTAAGCATATTTTAACTGAAAAAGTTGGGGGGGAGGGGGTGGGGCGAGAGAGAGAGAGAGAGAGAGAGAGAGAGAGAGAGAGAGAGGTGGCGAGAGAGAGAGAGGTGGCGAGAGAGAGAGAGAGAGAGAGAGGAGAGAGAGAGAGAGAGAGAGAGAGAGAGAGAGAGAGAGAGAGAGAGAGAGAGAGAGAGATGTGCGATAAAAACGATGAGAGGTAAGACAATATTCAGTCTCAGTAGTGTGCAGTGGGTTTGTAAGATGTGTATGGCCACATTAAAACAGAATCTGTTATATTCCAGTTTCGTCTCTGAAAGCTGATGTGAAAAAAAAAAGAAGAAAATTCTGCTACCCTGAAAAGGAAAGGTAGGGGGGGGGGGGGGGGGGGGGGGGGGGGGGGGGGGGGGGGGGGGGGTAGGGACCAAAAGAACCTGCAGCAACAAGAACAACAACAACATAACTGACAACACTGATTACCGCTAAACTTATGATTTGTAGGCCAAAATGCTGTCCGTGAGCTCCAGACTGAAATAACAACATGCATTAGATGATCAAAGCCATTGCTTTTTCAAGAGCCCAAAGAAAACAATAGGAAAATGACCAAAGAACTGACCAGTTAATTGCCTAGTCGTTTTCGGATCTGTTTCTTTAATCAACATTGTATAGGCCAGGGCTTTGTTTTTGCCCTGAAATCTTTAAAAAAAACAAACCCACACCACAACACACCCAACAACAAATAAACAACAAAACAACAACAACAAACCCCAAAACAAAACAAAAACAAGATAAACTGAAGGTACAGACTGACCCAAAACGAAGACAAGATCTCATGGTTATCAATCTAACCGATCATGACCGTCAATCCTCAAGCTGAGCTCCCTATCATGACAGAAGATCAGTCCCTGGGAAAGGTGGGAAGCCAGACTGAATCCCGCTGCTACGTTCTTTGTAGCAATCAAACGCCCAGAACCCCAAACGACTCACTGGGGATGTAGCTGATAAGACCAACGATCAGCAGCCATGATGATAATGACGATCATTTTGCCACGCGCGCTTCAGTTCAGCATCAAACGAGTGTGCTCCATCAAGAGACTCCTATGGACAACCTTCGACAGTGAGGGGCGACCTTGACAGTGACCACGTGACCCATTAGCCCAAGGGACAGCACTCTAGGGATGACGGCAGCCGAACAGAGCAACAGGACAGGGTTGTAACACTTTGATGTGGCGGGCTGTTGGAATCGGCTTGTCCCTTAGAGAAGGATGGAGCTGTCGTTTGGTGGCTGATAGTTGGAGCTGGTGTGTGTAAGAGTGTGAGCAGCAGCTTGGCAGTGGTCATGTTAGTGGTGGTCATGCTTGATTAGATGATTTTTTTTTTTTTAACTGGGCGGGAAATCTTTCTGCTCATTAGTAGCTTGGTGGCGTCTTTGAGCAGGGCTGAAAAATCGTCCATCAAGGTCTAGATCTAGCAAGGTCTAGATCTATCAGTGTTTTGCTATTTCTTTGTAATGGATTGTCAGTTTGTGGGTTTTTTTTTTTTTGTTTCTGTCTTTCTTTTTAATTGTTTTATACTTTTGAAATAGCAGTGTTTCTTTCTGTTTGTTATGGTTTTGTCTTATGTGTTTCTTTCTGTTTGTTAGCACTTGTTACCAATTGTTAGTTTCCTTTCTTCCTTCCTTCCGTCCTTCCTTTCCTCCTTCTTTCCTTCCTTCGTTTTTTCTTTCTTTTTTACATTGGTGCATAATTAGGAAACAAACCCCAGGAGAACTTAAAGTACAGATACTGGGTAGAAAGCATCATAATACTTGCATTTTTTAACAGAATTCTAAATCTGTAAAAACCTGTGGATAAGGCCAAGGATCATAATATACTCAGCTTGTGTTTCTTAACTTTGTAGGCTTCTGTGGATCATGGAACCAAAATTATGTGCTGCTTATTTCAGAAAAGAAAGGAATGCATCCAGTGTTTTTCTCTTGCATATAACGGCATAATTGTAACCTGCATTTGTTTCCTTTCTGAAGTGATGATTTAAAAATGTAACCATCATCATTTACATATCAATAAACATAATACTAGACCTCTGTGATAGTAATATTATCATTAGTATAAATGTGATTTTTTTTTTAAGGGGGGAAAACCCATCAAATACAAAAAAACAAGAAAAGAAAAGTTGGAGAAAAATAAAGGTGAAGGAAAGAAGGAAGGAAAGAAAGACAGATAAAAGGGAAAAAAAGAAAGAACAGAACAGAACAGAACAGAACAGAAAGAAACAACACAAACACATGTAGGATGTAAACTGTTGACGAGAAACAAAAAAGCAGACGAGAAAAAAAAAAAGCAACCAAAAAAGCAGACGAAGAAGAAAGAGGGAAAAAGGATGAGAGGGGGAGAGAGAGAGGAGAGAGAGAGAGATGAGAGAGAGAGAGAGAGAGAGAGGAGAGAGAGAGAGATTATTCATAGTTTGTGTAGTTTTATATTTGTGAACTTTTCTGCTCTTTTTTGTTTTTAGAGGCCTGAGGCACAAGGATGCAGCCCACAGAGCGATGTAATCTTCTGGGACGGAAAAAAAAAGAAGTAAACAGACTTGCAAACATGCAGAACGTTCATTAATAACATCAAGACACACTGCATACAGAGAGACAATTAGCCGACAATTCTTGCCAATTCGTCTGTGTGTGTGTGTGTGTGTGTGTGTGTGTGTGTGTGGTGGAGGAGAGAGAGAGAGAGAGAGAGAGAGAGAGAGAGAGGAGAGAGAGGAGAGAGAGAGAGAGAGAGAGAGAGATTCCCTTTCCCTCTTCCTCCTTAGTTCATGTGTTTGTTTATTTGAAAGCTCTATCTCCACATGTTTTCTCATTTGGGTTAGTTTTAGGGGGGGGGGGGGGTACATTTTTTTTAAGGGTGGGTAAGGGTATGTCCTTATTTTCCAGACATTCATGCATCCACAATCCATTTTCAGGGAAAATGGCCGTCATTCTCTTCCTATTTCCACGCTTCGCCAGCAATTGACATAAACAAGGGGAATTTGATATTCAATTTAAAAAAAAAAAAAAAGGGGGGGGGGGGGGAGGGAGCAAGGTGAGAGAGGGCAGGGGGAGGAGGAGGAGAAGAAAAATGTATTCTATTATGAACACTAAGAGAGAATTAACCCAAGACAGAGACAAGCTTGTATACAGTTTAAGGATTCATGAGCCAGTGAGAAAAATCTGCAAATTAACCCATTACGTACGGGCAGCAAGATTCGGGAAAACGATTTAAGACCGGGGAAAGGAACATCCCAAACTTCTTAACCGCCCCAGGGCTGATGCACGCGTCAAATAGCGACATTCAGCCAGGGACCATGAATATTCTGCCTCGATTCCTGTCGCGTATATAGAATAGTTTAGTCCAGGACATAGTTAGGCTAGGGGACGATGCTTCCTGCTTCTGCTTCTTCTTCTTCTCCTTGTGCTTCTGCTGCTGCTGCAGCAGCTTGCATACATACATAACTAAGCAGGCAGACGGGCAGCGAGGCTAGGATGGTAATTGGTCGGTGCCAGAGACTAGCAGACAAGCTGGAGTTCTGGAGGCTGGCGCCATAGTGGCCGTTGACTGGCGGAGATAAAATTGAATTATTTGCCAATCTGAAGGGATGCGCGCAGTGCAGAAAGGCACCCTCCTCCTCCTCCTCCTCTTCCTCCTCCTTCCACCTCTCTCTCTCTCTCTCTCCTCTCTCTCTCTCTCTCCCTCTATTTCTCCCCCCCCCCCCCCCCCCTCTCTCTCTCCCTCTCTCTCTCTCTCTCTCGCTCTCTTATACCCCCCTAATGTTACGATTGCTGATTCCTGGCCGCCTCTGCAGCGGAGGGCCATGTGGCTTGTTTTGGGGGATGAACGGACGGTCTGGGACCTCGGGGCCTATTGATTTCCCGCTGATGGCCAGTGCTCTGGTCCATCGTGTTATCCCCCCCACCCCCCCTTCCCTTTCTCTCCTCCTATAGGCCCTATAACTCTCTGTCTCTCTGTTTTTCTCTCTCTGTCTCTCTCTTGTCTCTCTCTCTCTCTCTCTCTCTTCTCTCTCTCTCTCTCTCTGTCTCTCTCTCTCTCTCTGTCTTTCTCTCTCTGTCTCTCTCCTTTGCTGTTCTTTTTACTGGCCTCTGTGGTCTAAGAATAGAGATCAGGGTTAACTCAATATCCCCGGACCTGAGCAAGTTCTTCAAAAGGCCGAGCAGTGTAAAGGAGCTAGAGCTGTTGTGCTGTTCTTGCGAAACTTAGGGGGGTTTTGTGGGATGGTTATATTTATGCGCGATCACGTACAAGGAGTCAAATACCTGTTGTAATTATGTGAAAACATACATGTGTATACCCAACAAGTAAGTATGCGTGCTCACGCATCCCCCCCCCCCCCCCCCACACACGCACAGAGAGAGAGAGAGAGAGAGAGAGAGAGAGAGAGAGAGAGAGAGAGAGAGAGTCAATCATATCCGATGATTAGTTATGCTGCTTTATTCTTTACAGTAGTTCTAAAGAGGTCTTAAGTAGATACAACATGGTTTTGTCGCCGTTCTTCCCTCAACTTTGCGCAACGATTAAAAAAACAACAACAACAAAGAAACAACTGGAATTTGTCTTATGCCGCTACGCTTACCTAAATACTTATACCATCTCGCAAGTGCTTAATTTCCTATAGCAGCATCGTTTCTGCTTTGTACTGCGCAAAAAAAACATATGCCAGAAACAAGGAGGCACCCCTGTTGTTCACCTTTTACTTTGCGTGCTAGGCATAGACGATATAGCTGTTACAGCAGGACTGGTACAAGTTTCACTTGTTGTGACCTGTCAAGATTACTGCTTGTGTGTCTGTGATGCCTTCTTTCTCCAATGAAGTTCAGTTTACAACCAGACAGAGGTGGGCTGGGCCCAGTCTGTATCACTTGTAGGCAAGTTTTCTGCAGTTTGCCTCAGCCACACTGACCGTGTCTGTCTTGTCTATCCCTTTACGGCTTTAGCTTCTACTGGTCAGCACTCTCTTTTCACAAAGCTCTACAGCCTCATCCCCCCCCACTCCCCCCCCCCCCCCCCCCTTTACCATCAGCATCATGATCATGGGCATAAAAGTCAAAAGTTTTTGTTGTTCGGTTTGTTTGTTGTTGTTGCTGCTCTTGTTGTTTTTGTACTTTGCTTGCGTGCAGATCACAGAGCGCTCTCTCTCTCTCTCTCTCTCTCTCTCTCTCTCTCTCTCTCTCTCTCTCTCTCTCTCTCTCTCTCTCTCTCTCTCTCTTCTCTGTCTTCTTTTCTTTTCTGGAGTGGGGCGGGGGGCGGGGTGGTGTTTACGCGTTTCTCTTCATAGGCAACCCTCCCCCCCAAAAAAAAAACAACAACAAAAATCAATATGAAAAAAAAATCAAATTTGTCTGTTCTTTTTCCTACATTTTTCTTGTCAGGGGTTGATGTGTGTTTTCTTTAAATGTTTAATTAATTTTTTTAAATGCTAGCTTAAGTGAAAGTAAAGCTAAATATTTCTGCCTCGAAGTTCCTCACCACAAACGCAGAAAGCTGGTGTTCTCGTCAGTACAGCGCTCACTGTGGCCCCTCTCGTTAAGGAATTAGAATAGTGTGTAGTGTAGTGTAGTGTAGTGTAGCGTAGCGTAGTGTAGTGTAGTATAGTGTAGTATAGTATACAAAAAAAAGTTAAGGTGTCCCATAACCTTGTGGTAGTAGGGGAGCGAGGCATCAGAGACCTCAGCTTCTCCAGGGGCCAGCATATTGAGAGCGGCGCCCATCTCCTCTCCCTCGCTGCTTTACCTTCCCTGACCCTACAGAGGCAGATACCCCATTTACAGCTGGGTGAACTGGGGGACTGCACTGAAATCAAGGCGCGCAAACGGTCACCCCTCCAATTGGAAACCACGCTCGATGCTGCTTAACCTTGGCTGGGGGAAAGCCAGTGCTCTGACCACTGAGCTATCCCGTCACATAGGGTAGTATACCCCATGTAAATGGTGGATCGTGGTCTAGAGGTGACGCACTGCCTAGAAAGCAAAACGTCCGGGTTCCGAAGTGTGTGGTGGCTCGAACCCCGTTTGAGACAGAAACTTTTCCCCCCATCCACAAGACCGTGAGTGGTGGTCTGGGCGCTAGCCTTTCGTTTGACACGGTAAACCAAGGCGTGTTACACATAATTATTCAGCGCACGTAAAAGAACCCACAGCAACAAGGGAGTTGTCCCTGGCAAAAATCTGTAGATAGGGAAACATACAGGTGGCGCTGCTCTTGTGGTGACGCTCTCTCCCCGGGGAGAGCAGCCCAAATTTCACACAAATCTGCCGTGACAAGTAGTATACAATACAGGGAATGAAGCACTGACCAATGAGACGGTCACCAGAGGGTCAGTGGCACCGACTCTGGCGAAAGAACCTGTACGACTGCTGTAAAAACTCTTCATTCTTTGGGAATGCCCCAAGCAAGATGTATCGTACACCCAACCACAGCCTGGCGTGCTCTGTGTTCACTTTGCTATTGTACCAGTGCACAATCCGCATAAGGCGGCGTAAGCAGTTTCCTCTTAGGCATACTTATTTTCTGAATCATACAATCAGAATGTTGTTTTGTTGTTGTTGTTGTTGTTATTATTATTATCGTGCGTTCTCCAGCTTAAGCACCCTAGGGGTCACCCGGAACATGCATTCTGTCTCCCTCATCACACCTGGCAATCATCACCAGACCATAAACACACGCTTGATGAGAAGTTGGCTCCTACGGCTGTTTTCAATTATCCTGCTATTTAGGCACCCATACTCCGACTTCAGGGGTTTTTCCCCCCCTTCTCCTTTCATGGAGAATACCAGTTGGCACGCTAGGAGCGTGCCAAGGATGATGGCATTCCCGGCAAAATAGTTTACAAGGTAACAGCAGTTTCACGTAGGCCTCAGCATTGCCATTTTGTTTACAGTAATAACTGACACAGCTTTTGACCTGGGTTATAATGTTGTTGGGTTTTTTGTTGTTTGTTTGTTTGTTTTTAAATATAGCTTCTCGTACAATCACGAATCTACGCATAGAATGCAGCCATAGATTTAACTGGTTGTTTATTTGTCAGTATATCAATTTAATCAGAAGAAAAAAAGTATTTGATGATGTTGATGACGACAAGAATGATGATGATGATGACGACGATGATGATAGTGCTTTATTTTCTCTTTATGATAAAGCAGTCAGCGTAGACATATTTTCACTTGTTTCTCTCACTTAGTGTCTTTTTTTTCGAACGTTGTGATCATTTTTGTTTGTTTTTGCTGCATTTGTTTGTCAGCATTGCCTATGACTTAAGTCAGTTTTTCATAAGCGTAGCCACAGCAAAATATAAACAAAAACATTGATTTACACTGTCAGAACTGGCTTTGTATTTGTTGAATAATAGATAGAGAGTCTAGTATTGAGTTATATTAATGTTTCAGAATTTAGACTGAAATTTGGGATTAAGAGGTAACAGCCTTGATATGACCTCTGCAGTCCGACTCTGGGGCTTTAAACAACAGAACTGGATTGGATAGGATTAAATTGGATTCTGAAGTTGAACAGGGTGTGGATGTTAGCTTTTGGTACTCTTAATAATGAATATGTCTTGTGTGTTGCTGGCAAGGCCTTTTGTAAATAAATATTTCAACTAGTAAAAGCACTGACACTGAGTCTGGATGTAAGTATATTTCAATGGTTCATTGTGTGATACGCATTTCGCACACGTTAAAGACCTTAGGTAGATTGACAGTGAATTGAATGGAATGCTCCACATGTAGTGACATGTTGCTGGGAAAGCTGACTGTAACAGAAAAGAAGACCGCAGCTTAGCGAGAAGAGGAGTGAAGTGTCCACCACAAAATCCTGCAATAGCAACTCTCTTTTATAGGCAACAAAGTGCATGAGTAGACATAAAACAAAACAACGCAAAATAAAACAGAATAGTCACCATTCCCATTAAGATACATTCAACAAAGGAAGAAACGGATAAATAAATACATAAAGAAACAAACAAATAAATCAATAAACAAACAAACGTATCTCACTGCTTATGATGGTGACGCTACTCTCTCAAGGGGGAGATCAATGCAAAATTCTTTTAAAAGCAAAAACAAACGAAATGAATGCCAAACAAAACAAAACAAAACCACCACAAACAAACAACCCACCCAAAACCCCAACCTTCCAAACAAACTACAAACCCAGTGATTGATTAAAGTGGAAGTGCCAGACTCAGGAATTAAATGAAGGTGGTTCCATTTTTTATTTCATCATTTAAAAAAACAAACCCCTATTTCACAAAAGTTTAGAAACAAAGACGAAGTTCGGTGTTTAGGACCAGTAAGAGCAAGCACGATCCCAAAGGGCTTTAAATGACAGAAGTGGTTCTCTCGTGTTGGGAGGAATTGGGGAGGGGAGGAAGGGGGAGGGGGGGGATCCGGGAGGAGTCATTTCCCTGCCGGACCTGGCTTTCCCAGTTTTCTCTCCTTTGAGGATCAGCCTTCTCAAATGCTGCAACTGGTCTTGAGGTATGTGTGTGTGTGTGTGTGTGGGGGGGGGGGGGGGGGGGGGGGGGGGGGGGGGGATGGTGTAGGGGGTGAAGGAGAGTGGGGGAGGGAGGGTGTTGTCTTGATCATTGGATTTTTCTGTGACAAGCTGTGAGAGTTTGATCCAAATGATTTTTACATGTTCTGTGTTGTACTTGTTATTAGTGTTGTGTTGTGTTGTGCTATGTTGTACTGTTCTGTGCTGTGTTTTCATGTCATATCCTATCATGTTCTGTGCTGTGCTGGTCTGTTCTGTACTGTACTGTAGGCTACTACTGTACAAATACAGTTGCAGACAGGAAAAAGAAAAAAAATGGGTGGCGCTGCTCTTGTGGCGACGCGCTCTCCCCAGGGAGAGCAGCCCGAATTTCACGGAGAGAAATCTGCCGCAAGAACCAAGCGGGTTTTTTTGTTTGTTTGTTTGATTACATCTTTGTAATTATTATTTGTTTCATGCACTTCAAGTTTTCGATTAACTTTGTCCAACCAGCGGTTGGGTTTTTTTGCTCACAGGAAGGCACAAGGAATGAACGTTGAACCCATTTTCATATATTTATATGATAACTATGTAACCACTGTAAGGCACCTGGTCGAGCCTTTTAAATTATTTGGACTTAAAACGAAACTGGGTCTGAATTCTCTAGTTGCCAATACAATACGATGCAAAGCAATAAAATATGGTTAAAAAAAACAACATAAAACGGTATGATACAATGTAGCGCAGTGTAGCCACGTGTAATAATAATAATAATAATAATAATAATAATAATAATAATAATCATGTATGGAATTTATATAGCGCTGAATCTTGTAAAGCAACAAATCAAAGCGCTCAGATTTCATTTCATACCATGTAAAACAAACAAACAAAAAAACCCGCTTGGTTCTTGCTAAAGTCATATAGAAGACAAAATCGAAAAAGTAGTTAAAAATCAACTTCGAGGAAAGTCTCGTTATTATAAGTTACGATTAGTAAGAGACTTGAAAAGTGCAATGCTCAGCTGCAGGCAAAGCAAAGAAATAAAGTAGATCAGATAGGTAGGAAGGTAGGAAGGAAGGTAGGTAGGTACATCGAAACCTACACCGCAATAAATTGGCAAGGGTTACACACACACACAGACACATTCCATACATACGTATTATGATGGATATTTTTTCAAGATTTTTGAATTATTTGAATTGTATGGTTTAATATTTTTCTGGGTTTTTTGTTTTGTTTTTAATTCCATATATGCATATGTTATTGTCTTTTCTTGTTTGAGTTGTATAGTTTACCATAGAGTAGCTTTTTTATTCTATGTCTGCATATACATGATCTTTTTTTCTCGCTTTTTTTTTCTTTAGATAGAAGGCTTGATGAAAAAAAGCAAATGCACTGGTTATTCAATGTACCATCTGAAAATAAAAGTTTGACTTTGATAGACGGCTTGATGAAAAAAAGCAAATGCACTGGTTATTCAATGTACCATCTGAAAATAAAAGTTTGACTTTGATAGACGGCTTGATGAAAAAAAGCAAATGCACTGGTTATTCAATGTACCATCTGAAAATAAAAGTTTGACTTTGACTTTGACAGAGAGAGAGAAGAAGAAGAAGAAGAGAAGCAACGTCTTTTTTGTCATGGGACACAATGTATAACAGCCCCTGAAGGATTAATTTGTTGTTGTTTCATGAATAAAGGTGTTATTTTTTCTTTCTTTCTTTTTAAAAACATAATCTGACACATGCATGTTTGTTTTTTTAAACAACCACAGTGATGACATTTCCATCAAGATAACAGGTCAGTGTTTCTATGCAATAGAGACAGATCTTTTTTATATATACTACATGTAGATTAACATCAACATCATCATTATTTTCATCAGCCTCATCGTCGTTGAGATCATCATCATCATCCTCATCATCGTCTTCTGCTGCAGAGTGCCCGCTGAAATGATTTGAATGGAGTGGAGCCGCCTGGTAGGCTATGGCAGTTTTTCACGGGCTCTCACTTCCATCTCCTCGCCACTGGGCGCTAATCAAATCACAACAGCGGAAACACCAGCAGGGCTGGCCTCAACACACCACACGCAATCTTTGTGTTCATTGATTCCGGCCAGCAAAACAGCACATTGATTAGATTAGCCTCGTTATCTGCAAGGCAAAAGCACTCAGGGTGAAGGGAGAGAGAGAGGGGGGGGGGGGGGGGGGGGGAGGGAAGGGAAATCACTTTGGGGTGTTTTCCGGAAGTAGAACGTGCGCATGCGCGTCTCCATGGCGAAGTGCGCGTGCCAGAGGCAGGGAAGGGTGATGACCGCGGGAGATAGCGGTCAGGGGTTGCTTTGAAGAGAGAGTGGCTGCTAATCTCTGCTAATCTGGTGCCAATGAGAAAGGTAAGGGAAATCTGGAGTCTGGTGGTCCTGCTCCTCAGCCATCTCTTCGGATAAGGTTACAGCTGCCTGCCACAGAGCACAACTTCTCTCTCTGGCCTCTTAGCCTTATACCATGGGTTCGGCAGGGTAGCTACTACTGCTATCACTGGAAAGGCTGTATGTAGTTTAGGAAATTCTGCTGATGACAGATTTTTTTTTTTTTATGATGAGAACTGAAATAAAATCTTGGGTGAGAAATCTATATCTTGAGTCTGTAAGTTTTTTAAATATATTTTTTCAATTATTGAAATACAGTTTTGTCAATAAACATGAGAGATGAATCTTGTTTCTCCCCAAGCATGTACAATAATTAGTTCAGGCAAACGCTGTCTGTTGTAGTTTTGTTTGTTCCCTCCATTGTGGCATTTTCAGTGTCCTAAAAGAACATATGACAAAGATTTGATATTGTCCGGGTTTTCTCTTCATGTAATGCGAATGAGCAAGTAGAGGAACGTTTGTACATACCTGTATCCTGCCGGCTCTCCC
>CM054141.1:48079632-48094632 GCA_028751875.1 Rapana venosa | reverse complement strand
TTCAGTTTTTTTTCTTGACGCTTTTTAAAAATCCTATTTTCTAAAAGACAAAAAAAATCATTGCTTTATTTATTTTTCTTCTTTTAAGAGAGAGAGAGAGAGTAAGAGCGAGAGAAAGAGAGAGAGAGAGAGAGAGAGAGAGAGAGTAAGAGCGAGAGAGAGAGAGAGAGGAGATGAGAGAGATGAGAGAGAGAGAGAGAGAGAGAGAGAGAGAGAGCAGTTAGTTCTATTGAGAAACATTCCAGAGCCATGTTTCTGGCACTCGCCTTTTGCATTCACTTTCGCTTGGGCTATGGTAACACATTGTGTCAGTAAAAGAATTATCTTTTAAAAATGTAAATCGTCTGTCAGTTAGGGGCGTTTTTAGCTTTTGTGTGTGTTGCTTTTTGCTTGTGTTTTTTTGTGTTGTTTTTTATTTTGTTTAATTGAATTGAACTTTATTGGATTGTGCTCTGTTTTATTATACTGTTTTGTGGTATAGTGTATTGGATTGTAGTGCTATTGTAGTGCTCTGTATTGTATTGCATTGTATTGTACTGTATTTTTTTTTTGGGGGGGGGGGTGGGTGTTGTTGTTACTTTCTGTCACGGCAGACGTGTGTAAAATTCGGGCTACTCTCCCCCCCCAACTAGGCCTATACAAGACAGGAATCGATGGAGGGAGGGTTGCTGCCGTGGAGGGCTAGTAGATCTAGATCTACGTCTTGCAGTGGAGGGACCAGGCCTTGTGTTAAGGGGCTAAGCTGCTGCCAACTGTATTTACAGTTTTCCGTTTGTTGATCGTGGTTTTATGAAAATGTCTGGGAATACGACATCGATCTTTAGAGGGAATCGTAAGTTTATACCCAACAACAACAACAGGAAATAAACAAAAAAGCTCCTCCAAGAGCGCGCTCTCTCGCTCTCTCACTCTCTGTCTGGGCAATGTTACTTTTTTTCCTTTTTAAGGGGGAAAAAAAAGAGTAAGTACAATTCTCTAATATTTGTATGAAAATTCCAGTTTTGGACATTTCTGTCACTGCCATCTTTATTCTTTATTAGAGAAAAAAACCGAAAAACAAAACATTCATATGCCCCCAAAAACAAAACACACTCAAACACGCACGCACCCATGCGCACGCACGCACGCACGCACCACCCCCCCCCCCCCCCACCCCACACACAGACAAAACAAAACAAAACCACGCAAACAGCTGTTAAATCGAAGACTTCCTCTAACGGACCTATCCCAGTTTACCCAGCTATATCTCTTATGCACGTAAGTAAAAGTAAATAATAATAAGAATACATGGAATTTATACAGCGCTATATCTTGTAGTAAAGACTAACATAACGGAAAGTTTTGATGTAAGTACACAAGCATTACTTAACCCCCTCCTCTTCATTTTGTCCATTTCATACCGATTTATTTATATTAGGCCTTTGAACCGAACGAATGCAGGTTTGTACAGCAGGTACATTATTACCATTAACATACCTTGATCTTTGAACTCTTTCCTCCTTCCCCTCTCTATTCCCAAAAACTAAAAAGTATTGAGTTACTGAAATCCCCAAAACTTGAGGTGGCGATCGAAAACCCCCCCCCCCCCCACTTTAAAACTTTTCATCTTTGAACCATAATCATCTTACTAAAACCACTGGGCCTCTAAACGAATCCTCACACAGCTTTTCCTGCAGTTACGTACTAATAACTTTACATTCACAGCACACGCGTAAAGAAAAATGCCAAGATTCTCCCCGCATCATTTCCCGATGCAGTCTACTCCCCTGAGTTCTCCCCCCCCACCCCCCCCCCCCCCCCCCCCCCCCCCCCCCTTTAACTCCAAGTTCGTTATGAAAATGATAAGATAAGGGTCGGGGAGCCCCCTCTTCTCTCTCCCCCCGGGGGAATCTGGGGGTGGCCCGTGTTTATTTGGCCGTCATTAGAGCGGACAGGGAGGCGAAGGAGCTGGCGGGCCGAGCCGTCAAGATAATGACCTATCATGCCTTAATCAGGGCACCCATCAGTCGGCGCCGGGCCCTGGGCAAGGGGGAGCTAAACGGCCAATCATGACGTCAGAGGCCGGGGGTTCTAATCGTCATGGACTGTTTACGTCATCTATCTCTGTCTCTCCCTGTCTGTCTGTCTCTCTCTCTCGCGCACTCGCTCTCTCTGTGTCTTTGTCTGTCTGTCTGTCTGTCTGTCTGTCTGTCTGTCTGTTGCTTCTTCTCTCTCTCTCTTCTTCTCTCTCTCTCTCTCTCTCTCTCTCTCTCTCTCTCTCTCTCTCTCTCTCCTCTCTCATTACCACACCTCCTCTCTCTCTTTCTGGGGCTGGGAGAGTTTATTTCGAGTTTGGAAGGATGTGTGTGTGGGGTTCAAATTCATTTAAGGTCCTTATCACAAGTTGTGATAAGAGAGAGAGAGAGAGACACACACACACACCACACACACACACAACATCACCACACAGAGAGAGAGAGAGAGAGAGATGAGGAGAGAGGAGAGAGCAGAGGAGAGGAGAGGAGAGCAGAAGAAACAGAGAGAAAAAGAGCGAGAGAGAGAGAGAGCTAGAGGGAGGGAGGTTAGTCACAATACTTGCTTCTTGAATATCGTATTTTACCCACATTTTGTGAGCAGTCTGTGGAAACTGCATTTAAAAATCCCAAATTAGCCTTTGCCATTGTTAAATGTCTATTGCACAGCCCATTAGAGTATTTGTTGTAGTTATAGTTGTTTCATGTTAACAATTTGTTGAATTTAAATTTTTACTCATGTTTAAGATCCCCCCCCCCCCCCCTTTAATTGCATGAAAATACCAACACACACATGTTACCTAATGAGTCTTTTCTCTGTCCATTCCCTTCTCTGTTTTAACTTCCACTACATTTTCCACATCCCTCGTCTAATATCACTGAGATTGAACAGACGTTGAATTGAAGACAACAACATGAATATCGTCATCACAAGAACTAGTATACTAGGTTTAAGGATGGGGTTGTTGTTGATATCAGGTGGTTCTTTCTTTCTTTCTTTCTGTTTGGTTTTTGTTTTGTTTAGCGTTGGTTTTTGTGGGTTTTTTTTTAGGGGGGTTGGTTTGTTTGTTGTTGTTGGTGGTGTTTTTGTTTTGTTTTTTGTTGTTGTGTTGTTGTTGTTGTTTTTTTTTTTGGGGGGGCGTTCATACTTATCCTGACATTCCTACGCCACCCACTCTGAACTCAACATCCCAGTCATATTCATCCTCAAGATGTCTCCTCAAGGCCAGAATTTCACAGGGAGCTTACCAATGTTAGGCTACGGCAAGGCCACCAGCCAGAAGAGCCCTGCACTGTTTATGGGTCACCTCAGTGGTGCTCAATTGTGCCTGTTCTGATCCAACAACATTTACTAAAAATGTCCCCTTCTGACGAGTGTTCAAACAGTCATGGATGGAGTCAGACCGAGCGAAACGCCTATCTGTAATGGTGACTATCATAGCATCCTCTCATCCCCACCCAAAGACAGTCTCTTGAATTTACAAACCCTGAAAGCTTTGACACAAGCTCACCCACACGCAGAACAGTGTACTGGAAACACATGAACCCAGAGCAACAGGGGCCACAGCACAGAGTCGTGCATGATTACATGATGGTTGTTGTGATGAGGATGATAATTACAGCGATGTGAGTGCACGAGCTTTGAGATCACTTGACGGGGCTGTACTGTAGCTTTCATAATTATAAAATAATTGTTCCAGGCCCAAATGATGCAGGCATCTGCAGTGTTGGTCAGGTAATTTGAACAACACTCTCAAAATAGCATTTGCAGAGTGAATGGTGCTTGATTGTGTGGTCTCATTCTTCTCAAAAGCCCACAGCAAACACTCTGTGGTAGGAGCGGGCTAGAGATGAAAAATAAGGAACAAGAAGAACAACAGACTATTATTCTTATGGGCGTGGAATCCATGACTTTCCAGCCAGGAATCCAACACACTAACAACTGTACCACCAGGCAGCTTGTGGTGGCTAGTTTCTTTAATCTCCTCCTCCTCACTACCACCACCACCGCCACCACCACCATTACGTGTTTGTTTTTTTATTATCTTAGTTTTACTCTGTGGCGCTCTTGTACTGCTGTTCCCACACAGCTCATTTCGATCTCTTCGCTTCAGCTATGCCTAAAAAAATATTTTTAAAAATTCATGCCACATCTCAGAGTGAGAAGTCCACAGGCAACTTATCAATGTTAGGCCGCCATAGGGTCACCAGCCAGAGGGGTCCTGTGCTGCTGCTGCTGGGCCACTTTGATGGTGTGGTACCTGTTCTGAGCTAATGATTACATGCAGGACACCATCTACCCAGCTTAGTCCTGGAACCAGACTGAGGGAGGCGCCCATTAAGGGTAATGAGCACCACAACATCATGACCTTCTGTGGTGAACTTCCAGCCCTGAAGGCTTTGACACAAACTAACTACAGGCACATAAGTGTATGGGGATTTCAACCAAACTAAGATCACCATGAGGTCGACCAGAGCCACCAGAACCACCGAATTAGAAACAATTTTCTTTTATTGCATATTGATCAATGGGTATACCCGTCAATGCACTACAGTGCAAAACAAAATGATATCTCCAGATCACAGACTACAATGACACAAACAGCCATCAGACCATTGACCAATGTCGCACAGGCACTGCAGTCACGTGCTGTTGTTGTTGGTCGTCGTCGTCGTCGCCCGTTCAGGGGAGGTAAGCGTAGGCGGCAGTGACGTGTGGGTCAGGTCAGAGGTCAAGGGGCAAGGCGCAGTCGTGTCGCCCGAGCCGCTGGTGACATTTAAAAGGCCGTAAAGATAGTGGCGCCCCCACACTGGCTGGCGCTTATCGCCCTTGCCTGTTGCTGATCGTCGCGCGGCGCGTAAATCGTGGCCTATCCCAGGACCTACCACGTATAGCCTATGTGCCGCCCCCGCCTGATTTGTGTTGTGTTGTGCTGCATTGCATTGTATTGTATAGTGTTGTATTGTATTTTGCTGTATTGTGTTGTATTGTGTTGTCTTGTATTTATTTTGTTGTATTGTGTTGCATTGTATTGTCCTTCGGATGAGACTATAAACCGAGGCCCCGTGTGCGAACGCATGCAGAACATCTTGCGCACACGTTAAATCCTGTTCCGCTTTTCGAAAGAGTAGGCCATTGTGTGCCGTGGGAACAGATGACAAAATTTACAAAACCGCATACACACGGGGATGTAAAAAAGCACATTAGTGCTTATTCCATTGTCCTCGATATAAAAAAAAAAAATCATCTGAGCGCTTTGATTTGTTGCTTTACAAGATTCAGCGCTATATAAATTCCATACATTATTATTATTATTATTCTTTTGTTGTATTGCGTGGCGTTGTGGTGTCTTGTATTGTGGTGTATTGTATTCTGTTCTATTGTATTGTATTGACTGTTTTGTATTCACCTACCACATAGTTACTGTCCCAGCTCAACGTGTTCTGTTGTCTTGTGTGTTCTGTGTTGCATTGTATTGTACTGGATTGCATTGCATCGGGTTGTGTTGCATTGTATTGTATTGCATTGTGTTTGACTGTACTGTACTATATTGTATTGTATTGACTGTTTTTACCTACCATATACCGCCTTCACTCAAAGTGTTGTGTTATATGTTTTGTTTTGTATTGTACTGGATTATATTGTTTTGTGTTGTGTTGCATCATATTGTATCGTATTGCATCTCATTGTATTTGACTGTCCTGTATTGTGTTGTACTGACCTGTCAATACGACCTGGAGCATACTGCAACTGCAGTGTGCTGTGTCGTATCATATTATTCAGGATTGTTTCTTAATGTAATGTGTTGCATTGTATTTTTGTATTATGTTGTATGTGTTGTATTGTACTGTAGTGTACTTTATTCTATAGCTTTTAGAATCAGTGCAGATTTTTCTACCTAAAGTGTGGGCCACTTTTCTTGGAGAAAGCATGTCGCTTTGGTTCAGCGCTACCACCTCCCCCCCACCCCCCCCCCCCCCCCCCCCCTACTTTGTTTGTATTTGCCTATGGTAATATCTTTTTGCTGTGGGTTGTTTTACACGCACTGAATGCATCTTCCGCGCAAGACATCGGTGTATCGACACATCCGAAAAACAAACACCCAGTCCATCGGAATGCTTTCCCTAGTATCCAGTGATTTGGTAGCAGAATGTCTCCCTAAACAACATCTAGTGGCCTGTCAGAATGAGCTCATGAGTACCTAGTGACTTTGAACGATGCAAAACGTCAAGATGGGAAAATGTGTGGTAACAAGATTGGCCATGAGTGGCATGTCAATGACGAGAATACGAGGAGGGTTTGTCAAAATATTCATGCTCTAAAACACAAACAAATGAGAAGAAAAAAAAGAAGAAGACAAAACCAACCAACCAAACGAACAAACAAACAAACGAACAAACATACGAAAAACAAAAAGAGACCACCACCAACAACAACAACAACAGCAACACACACACATGCACGCACACACGCACGCACGCACGCACACACACACACACACACACCAAAAACCAGCCAACCAAACAAAACCAAAAACACACACACATACACACACACCAAAAACCAACCAAACAAACAAAACACACACACACAGATCAACAATAACAACAACAAAAACCCCTCCAAACAACTCGACAGGCATTCCTATGAATGAGTTCACGAGACATATGGTGTTAAAGGGCTGTATGACATAATGGAGTTGGTGGACATAAATGATAGCCGGTATACTGCTTAAATTTTACCGTGGATGCTGTAATCCAATAGATAACCATGATAATAGAAATGACTATAAAATCATGCGACCTTGATCCCATACCTGCTTCTCTTTTTGTACAGTGCCTACCTCAACTTATACCCGCTATCACGAAAATAGTGAACTCATCTCTTGTTTCAGGAAATGTTCCATCATCCCTCAAAACTGGAATAGTTACACCTCTATTCAAAAAGCATGACCTTGACCCTAACATTCTGAAGAATTATAGACCTGTTTCCAACCTACCTTTCATCTCTAAAGTCCTTGAAAAAGTTGTTCTAAAACAGCTCAATAACCACCTTCTCTCCAACAGTCTTCTTCCTGAGTTTCAGTCTGCCTATCGCGTCAACAATAGCATGAAAAGAGACCCAGTCAACCAACAACCAACAAACAACACTCACTAAAGAGCCACGACTCGAAAAACACTCCCACCAACTCTACCCCACTACGCACGCACACCACACACTCCCTCTTCAAAAAACACGGTAACCAAACAAACCCTCACCTGTTCACACATCACACTCACTAAAACCATCCAACACGCACAAACAAAATACAACATCAAAAAACCTCCAAACACTCGACAGGCTGTCCCAAGAATCAGTTCAGCGGATCTTGTGTACTTATACATACTGGATTGTGACATAAATAAACCGTCATCTTCAACATTTTATGCAGATGACTCAATCCAATAGATACATATAATAAAATACATAAATCATGGAACCTTATATACGCTGTCTCTTTTGTAAGCAACAAACTAAAGCGCTCACAGATTAGTGTAACACCACTTTGTTTCAGGAATTTATCTCCTCAAATTCGGAATGCTTACACCTCTATTCGGAAAACGCGTACGCCCACTTAGCGATGACGCCAACCACTTTCATCTCTAATTTAATTTTCTATCTATTTTTTTTTTTTTTCAGCTGTATCGTTCCCATATCAGAGTCCCTTTCTCCCTAAGAATTTTGCCAGGGAAAAACCCTCTCTTTCTCGACTTTTATTTACGTGCTCAAAATAATTCGTTTTAATCACAGCCCTCTCGGTTCATTCGTCTCATCCGAAAGACAGCGCAGAACAACATACATGTCAATATGCAAAAAATGTTGGTCCCAAACGGGATCAGTTCCGGCCATCTTTCACCCTAACTGTTCGACTTTATATAACCGGCATCGATTACCATCTAGACCACCGATCCACTGTCACAAGTAGTGTTACACCTGAAAATCTGCCTTCTCTCTTAACAAAGATGGCCTACTGCTTTCAAGATATTCAAAACTGGATGATACAAAACAAGTTACAGTTAAACGCAGATAAAACCGAAGCCATGCTTGTAGGGACCAAACACAAACTCTCTTCCATTTCAACAACTTCAATAGAACTCGGCAATACATCAGTCCCTCTATCCACTTCCGTGAAGTATCTAGGTGTCGTTATCGACAACACACTCTCTATGAAAAAATTCATCACCCAGACCTGTCAGTCGTGCTACTATCAATTACGGCGTATTAGTGCAATTCGAAAGTACCTGTCCACTGATGCAACAGCCAAACTTGTCACTTCTCTCATTCTCTCACGTCTGGACTATTGCAATTCTCTTTTAGCTGGTCTGCCAGCAACATCTATCCACTCCCTTCAACGTATACAAAACTCCGCAGCTCGACTAGTTCTCAGAAAGAAAAAATCTGAGCACATTACCCCTCTCTTGCGATCTCTCCACTGGCTGCCTGTGCCACAGAGAGTAGATTATAAGATCAGTACCCTCTGTTACAAATGTCTCCACAAAACTGCACCCTCCTACCTATGTGAATGTCTTAACCTGTACACTCCTTCACGTTCCCTCCGCTCTACTGCAGATACCTTGTGCCTACGAATACCTAGATTCAACCAATCCACTGTTGGCCGCCGCTCATTCTCTATTTCTGGTCCATCCATCTGGAACAACCTTCCTCTCTCTCTTCGCCAGAAACCTAGTTATGACACTTTTAAATCCAGCCTCAAGACATATTTATTTCAAACCTAAGACTTCCCCCCCTCCTGTTTCATATCTAACCCATGTTCTATCACCCTGCTAAAGTAAAAGGGCCTGTGCGAGTGTATGTGTGCTTTTGAAAAACATTTGACTATCGAAATTTTATTTCATAGATTTTGTCTGCATCGCACCATGTTTGTAAATATCTGTTTGTTTAAACTTTTGATTATTTATCATTGATTTCATGACTGTGTAAAATTAGGTTGAATGCATGCGCTTTGATTTGTCTTTGCAAGATATAGCGCTATATAAGTTCCATTTATTATTATTATTATTATATTATTATTATTATATTCGAGGGTATGCTCGATATCACTCTCTGCATGGTCCTGTCTGTAATAAAAATGTCCAATCTGATGTGTGTGGTTGAGATGTCTGTAGGTTAAAAGTAAACCTAGGTAACGGTTTCAGATTCGGTTACTTTTTCTTATGACTATTCTGCACATTTCATATGATAACCTAGTTGCTTTTACCCTACTTTTTTCTGTTTTGTATCCCACGACAAGTCAAAGAATGGTTAAAACAGGAAAATGGTACTGGGTGGAAAGAGAAGAGCTGACTAAGATACAGAATGGAAGGAAAAGGGGAAGGGAGAGAGGGGTGGGGGTGGGCAGGGTCATTCAATGGAGGGCCTATCAGCAGTGAGCCACTTAACGGTAGAGTGAAACAAATTCAGCTCCAGTTACAGTCCCCACTACGCCCCCCACGCACCGTTCTCTGATAACAGTCACATAACTCACACCGCTACTTTTATGGGGCGGCAGCATCCATGTCTAAAGAGGAGCGAGAGAGGAAAAGACTAACATCATACTGCCAAGTACCGAAGTACCAGTACCGAGAGTAGCCCTTGGTTAGTTGCTAAAAAAAAGACTATACTTCTTATTTCTACTGTTATGAAAGGCTGAATTATATGTGTTGCTATTTTGTTGATGTGAGTTTTAAGTCCAAGGCTTACATTGAGATATTGTTATGCTTTGAAAATGGTATGTTGAGATTGTCTTCATATGTGACAAGCTTTTCGTTAGGTGTGTCCTTTCAGTCTCACAGTGATTCCCTGGTGGGATGAGAGAGACGGTGTATTTTTTAGGGCGTTAAGCTTGGGAACGCACAAACACCATCACCAACAACATTCGTATCGCCATGAAAAAAGCAGTTTTCATCACAAATGGAGCAATCCTATGTCAACATCGTTACTTTCTCCAGTCAAAATAGCGGTTGTTGTTGTTGTTGTTGTTGAATCGTTTGTTTGTGCTTTTTGTTTACTCTTTTTGACATTCCTGCACCATGGAGTAGCGTATCTAAAAAAAAAAGAAAAGGTATCAACAGCTTCATAAGCGAAATTTTCTTTGATTTGGGGTGATTTTTGTGCAATAAGATCCGTTTTAAAATACTAGACGACAACAACTGTCAAAGCCATAATTCTGTTTACCCAAATTAGCTCTTCATTAATTTTGGGCACACTCTTAATGTTTTCATGATCAAAATTACTGTTTTCATGTTGGAAATTACACTTTCTTTTATGACACATTGCACCCTGGATAAAAGTGTTCACAGCAGTCAGAAACCCCTTCAGATTTAGTCAAATCGTAGTTTTGGTAGCAAATATAACTGCCAGGGCAAAAACCACATTTTTCAAATACACATGACATTTGAAGTCCTTTACCTGCAGATACTATTCCCCCATCTGTTTTCCTCTGGCAGTCATAGCAAATAAACTTTCTCCATTCTTTCTATCTCCTCTTTTCGGAAGATAGTCAAGTGTCTTGTGAGTCACCTGCATTCGTGAGGCCTCTTTACCTCCGATTGCATTCCAGTTCAGCCCTCTTTCTCAAGAATTAAAGTTTGCGTTGACTTGCTTGACAAAAGCCATTGAATTTATTTGGAAACATCCTGACGACCACTCGGTCAAGGGCAAGGTGAGGTGAGGTAGCACCGTGGCAACAGACCATCAGCAGACTCGATCTTCTTCTTCTTCTTCTTCTTCTTAAGCGCTCTGATTTGTCTTTGCAAGATATAGCGCTATACAAATTCCATTTCTTCTTCTTCTTCTTCTTCTTCTTGGAATGCTCAGTCAGCAACTGTGTCTGTCATACGAGCAAAATGCGTTATACTGCTGATAAGCGCCAGACAAGTCAGGCCCAGCGCATCCGACTTCGGCGTGGGGTGAATAGTTATATTTAAAGTCTTTCTGGAAAAAAAGGCAGGTGAATGGACCAAGAAAGCAGAAAACAGACAAGAAGGAGGTGACAGGAAGAAAAGAAACAAGGCAGAAACAAAGAGAGTGATAGAAAAGTGGGAATTCCTAGCACAGAATTTCCAGATTGTGGGGATGCTATTTACACTGGCAGGCCCCTGGCATCCTTACGGAGGAAGACTCAATCTGAGGAAGTAGACTGCATCTCGGTCTGACTCAACTCTGGGCTGATCTAGCCAGCTGGGTCACAGTCAGTTTGGTTGCCTTCCCTTCAGTGGTTCCATCTTGCCGTGTGGTTAATCTAGTCGAAAAGTGTCGATCTTGTGATGTTGGTAGAGGGTGGTTTGTTTTTTCAACGAGTTAGCGTTGATACTGATTCCATTTCCCCGAAACTCCTTCAGATGAAACTATAAACTGATGTCCTGTTTGCAAACGTATTTAATTTTTACGTCTGTTCACTTTAAATTAAAGAGAGAGAGAGAGAGAGAGAGAGAGAGAGAGAGAGAGAGAGAGAGAGAGAGAGAGAGAGAGAGAGAAACACATGCCGAACACCTTATGCACACATTAAAAACTCCATCCATGCTTTTCGACAGAGTAGGCGAGCCATGGTTGGTGGCATACATAACACAAACATGCCCAGCAAGCACTCTGTTTTATGGAGACGGATGGCTCGGCCAGGTTCAGCTTGCCCATGACACATTTTACCTGGCGTGTCTGGTGCACTGCCCCTGCGACTACTCAAGGAGTCACCAGAAGAAGTCACGTCGAGTCAATGATTATGCCCACAACAAAATTAAACATCCACTTCAGTAGTTCGATATCTTTTCGCCACTTTGCCCATGAACAAAGGAAAAGAAAGATGGGTCCTCTTTAAGTCATACTTCATTAAGGCTAGGCTGGGATTTGAACACGAAGCTAAATGGGTAGCCCCATTTCACTCGCCCGTGGAGAAAGAAGAATACAATAATCACCTAATGTGATTGATTGAGGGGTGGGGGTGCAGGGGGAGGGGGGAGGGGGATAACGTTCTGGGGATGAAACGGAAGGCGCTTTGAATTGACTTATCTTTCAGCCTCGTTCGTCTCTGAAGGCTTGTTCATTCCAGAACACACTTCATCATCCGTCTATAGCTATCTACCTGCAAAACAGCAGCGCCTGATAAGCAGACAAGCTCCACTCAACAGAAAACGCACTGACACTGTGACATACGATCATCAAGGCGCGTGCATGCAAATGACTTAATGATGCGCTGCCTCCAAACCATTAGTCTTAATCATGACGTAGACTCAACTGTGTGTGACGTAGCTGCCATCTGGCGGCAGTCTGGAGTATGTCGTGAAGAAGAGGGATCCCCGGTGACTCTGTGGTTTTTCGATTATTTCCCTTGAAGTAGGCGGAAATGTGTGTGTGTGTGTGTGTGTGTTGTGTGTAGGATGAGTCGTAGTATGTGCTATTTCTTTGGAAACTGGAACCATAAAAATGGAGGCCTTGTTTCCGGATCTTTTTAAACAGGGTGAAAAGCAGCAGGATTTTATTTCCAGCTGGGACAATGAAAGTCCAAAAGTGTACGGGTGGAGAACGAGTAAAGCTTATACATGATAGATCCCCCCCCCCCCCCCCCCCCCCCCCCCCCCCGGCTTTTGATACTGTCCAGCTCCTCGCTTATTGAGGGCAGTGTGCTTAATAAAGCCTGTTTACTTATCCCGCCAAAAGTGAAATACTTGACGGTGCAAATAAATTTTCAGTGCATTCTACAATAAGCATTTTTAGTTAATTTTGATGCATTTTACGAAATGGTACATTTGGTGCTTGTGTAAAATGATGTCATTTAGAAATGCTGTGTGGTGAAATTTATATTCATACCTTTGTTGCTATCATACAAGGGCTATAAACTTAACAAAGAATGTTTTTAACTGAATGAAACCAAGGTAAAACGGGAGCCCACAGCACTCCAAAGACTGAGCCATGGAAGAACAGCTAGAAAATGAAGTTGGGATTACTGCCAGGGGACTGAGATAACTGAACATGTCACTGCCTACCTTGATGTGTTTTCGATTTTGCCAGCGCAGTGTATTGTTAAATACATTGCTCAGCCATGGTGTTTTAAACTCTTAAGTTTCTTCAGCCGAATAGCACAAACATTAGCGTCGAAATCAAAACCTAAATAAAACCCAAATGAAAGACAGACGGCAGAGAATAAACGCATTCTAAAAGTTCTGGCATCACCAAGAAAAGGCTGACGTCAAAGTGATGCTAAACAAGCCTTCCATGTGTTCTTTTTCATGACGGTTTGATGACGATATTTTGCCCATGCTGAGGATCTCTATCTATAAAAGACCAGGCCAGGCCTATCTCATCATTGCTGTACTATACTACTGCAGTGATCTTGTGTCTATAAATAATTCGCCTTGCAGTTTCTGCTTAGATCTGTGCCATCTGGGAAAGATTGTGCGCAATCATTCAACTAGTTGGTACAAGGGAATCAGCAGTGTGCATGGTTTCTTTTTTCCACCCTGACAATCATCATAGCAAAGATAGGTCAGGGTGGAACCAGCAAACAGAAAGTACCCTTGAGTGTTGGGTTGGTTGTCAAACTGCACATGAGGAAAGAAGTGGCTGTGCAAACTGCGCATGAGGAAAGAAGTGGCTGTGAACTGCTGGTGTCAACATCTCTCTGCTGTCCCTAGGTTTATTGCGCAGCAGCATCTCTTTTCACTACGACTTTACTGAAACCTCTGCACCACCACTTCCATGTTCACCAGTACAACCCATATAAAAATACATCTTTCTCTCCTCATCGGCCATTACCTCTGCCACAGCCACAATCAGTAACCCACAGGCGAACTCTCTCTGTCTCTCTGTCTGCCTAATTTATTTAGATTCTGTCTACTCATGGCATCTAGTCACTCTGAGATTGTGCGCAGCCTTGCTTTATATTTGTGTAAAGCCTTTAGAATAAGAGATATCTTGGTTTCTTAAGTCATATTTTTTTGTAACTGATTTTTATTGTAGTGGTTGTGGTTATACCATAACATTTTGGTTTTTTTGTGCTTCCTTATTTTTTTCACTAAAATACTAAGCAGCTCGGCAACACCCCTTCGTGTATGAGCCAATGGCCTTTTTGTGAATAAATCTTTCGAGTGCGAGTTCGAGTTCTGTTTCTGTCTCTGTCCCTCTCTAATCCCACCATTCTTTTTTTTTTTCTTCTTTAAATTTATTTGTCTACTTCCAGGATTGACCGAGGCATGGCAGGATCATCATTTCCCCTAATGGCGCATTTTCTGTGTACTGAACAGAGGAGCTGAGTAAATATCTGCAGGCAAGGGACAGGAATACTGCTGTTCTTAGGTGTAATTGACTGCAGAGACTGTTTAGATAATAAAACACAGTTAGGCTAGTGGTGTTCTTTGGTATATAATTTACTGGGAGGCTGAATAAACCACGGAACACATTTCCACCCATTCTCACTGCTACTTTTAGACGATGGTCGAGGAAAACCAGCATCAATTCTGCGGAATTGCCTGATCTCACAGACTCTTTGACGCCAAACCACAGAAATAAGAGGGACGGCAGTACTAATGTCTGTCTGCCCGTATGTCTGTCTGTCTATATGTCTGTCTTTTTCTCTGTCTGTCTGTCTGTCTATCTGTCTGTCTTTTTCTCCGTCTTTCTCTATCTCTCCCTGTTTGTCTCGTGTTCTCCCTTTCTGTCTCTCTCAGTCTCTCTCTTCCCTCTTCCCTTCTGTGGTTGTCATAAGGGAATGATCATATTTCTTCTCCATCACGCTTTTCAGAATTTACAAAACCGCATACACACCGGGACTGGATGTTTTAAAAAAGCGCACATAAGTGCTTATTCCATTATCCTCGATATAAAAAGAATAAAATAAATAAAACCAAATAAAAAGACTTTTTGACAGAAGAGGTGATATCGGATCTCCGGTTCATAAAGACATTTAACCATGGTCTGTGTAAACGTAGAGAAGTGTCTGCGAGGTAAGGATCTTTG
>CM054141.1:48074632-48077132 GCA_028751875.1 Rapana venosa | reverse complement strand
GTGGGTTGGGTTCGTTTTCTAACCACACCTGAGGAAAATGATGGCTGTAAAGTTCCCGGTGTAAACGTGTCTCTGCCATCTTTTAGTGTTTCTTATTGTGCGTGCGTGCGTGCGTACGTGCATGTGTGTGCGGTGTGTACGTGTGTTTCGTTCTTTGGTTTGAGGTTCACCAACGGTAAGATTTTTGCGCATGCGACCGCTTTTGCCCACCATAAGGTAGCCGCATTCCGACATCGAGGATGATGTCTGAACACGACATCAGTGTGCGTGTGGTTTTGGTTGTTGGTCTATTTTCTATGACTATATATTTTTTTTCTCTCTCAGCCATTTTTACTGTCACGAATGGCCTTCTTTTCTCTAAGTTAAATGCAGAGCAGGATCTTGTTTCACCGTTCTGTCACCAAAACCTCCGCAATTCACTCTACCATCATCCTTTCTCTCTCTCTCTCTCTCCCTACTGTCAGTATCAGTCAAGTCAAGTCAAGTCAAGTCAAAAACACTTTAATCATCCATGAAGGGCAATTACAATACTGACAGGCACATTGATACCTATAATTATCTCATAAGACACAAGAAAAACACATTTCAGATTGCTATAAGCATTCCAAAATAAACCATGAAAGCATTCCTTCTCTTTCTCTCCCCATCTTTCACATCTTTACGTCTCTCTGCTTCCAGCAATCGGTGAACCTTGGCAAAATTGTCATTTTATCTAACAGCGCATAATATTGTGTTGTGTGAAAGTGTGGGCGTGACTGAGTTTGATCATGAGGATTTATAAGATAACAAACAATTGGTGTGGGAGTTGTACATCTCCATGTGATGTCAGGTTAGCGGTACAGTATCTAATTTTTTTTTTTTTAAATGATGTATTCTTTTATATCGAGGATAATGGAATAAGCACTGATGTGCTTTTTTACATCTATCCCCGTGTGTATAGCGGTTTTGTAAATTTTGTCATCTGTTCCCACCGGCACACAATGGCATACTCTTTCGAAAAGCGGAACAGGATTTAACGTGTGCGCAAGATGTTCTGTATGCGTTCGAACACGGGGCCTCGGTTTATAGTCTCATCCGAAGGACTTTACCTCTTTACCACCCGTATCCCTCTTCCGTTCTCTTCGGATGGTACCTTCGCCAGGCTAAATCACAGGTTAAGTGTCAGTATCAATTAAAGCGAAATGGGAAAGAGAGTGCGGTATACCTGGATGTAACAAATTTGACGCTATTCTGGCACTACAAAGAAGTTACATTCATCACAGGAAAAGCAAACCTGCCACGTGCTCTTTCTTCGGAGTGCTGGTTTAATGATAATGTCTCCCGGATGTTTATCGGGGATTCTTGTCTAAAGATGCCAGGCGCACCTTATAGTTGCTGTTCGCTCTGCAAAGATCTCGCAATGTTTAGGGGTGAGGGGTAGTAAACTCAGTAGTCGCACCTCAGCGTCATATGGATGTGGGTGTTCTCTTGATGGGGGCATAGCGCGGGATGGACACAGCCTCCAGCAGTGGTGAACGCAGCTCTGACAACCCGCACGATCACAAAACGAGTCTTCAGCATCAAGAGGGATCGCAGGCTTGACTGGACTGGTCATGAGCTGCTGCTCTGAAGGCAGAATGTGTCAAATGAGGCCAGCAGGCAGACCTCTTGCCGAATCACAAGCACATAAGAGGACTGAGCACTACGTGTGCCACATAATAACTATGGCCACGACAGGTAACGCAGAAGAAGACCAAAGATCATTGCTGTTCTTCCAAACATTGTCAAAACACTCGTGTGGTAAATCTGCTGTAGATTTATAATCGTTATCTGGTAAAGAACGGTGCAGAATCCTTGTGCTAGTTGTTAACCGGAAGCTTGCTTTGTTTTCTCTGACAAGCATCATAACAAAGAAGGAAGGGGGTGGGGTGGGGGGTGGGGGTCTGTGAACAAATGGAAATGGCCCCTGGGGACTGCATTTGTTTTCTGACTCCACCTGAGGAAATAAGAGCCTGGCTGTAAACCCCTGGTGTAAACATCACCCTGACATCTCTGGATTGATGCACAGTGGCATCTCATTTCACAATGTTATCAATAAGACTGTGTACTCATCTCCACCACCACCTCTCCCACCCACACATCTATCTTTTACCCCCCCTCGTCCGCTTGTTTCTTCTTAACACATACAGAACAGCAGTTTCTTTTACAATGTCAACGAATCTTCACAATTTCCATCAATCCCGCAATCTTTCCTTTCCCCCCCCCCCCCCCCCCCCCCCCCATTATTTTACCTTCCAACTGACAGAACCTATTGTCCAATGGCAACCCCCCCCCCCCCCCCCCTCTCTCTCTCTCTCTGTCTCTCTGTGTCGTCTTTTAACTTTTGCTTTAAATCGCTCTTCTTAGACATGAGTGAAGGAAGCATGAGAGAGTCGTCATTACTTCTAATGATGCATTTTCTCTGGGCTAGAGAGAAAAGGTGTGTAAAAGTATCTGAAGGGAAGGGAGGGAAGTGCTTGCT
>CM054141.1:48067132-48069632 GCA_028751875.1 Rapana venosa | reverse complement strand
TTATTTCTGCTTGTTCAGAACCTCTTTCCCCTCCTCTCTTCTTTGTTGTAGTGCTTGTCAGAGAGGACTTGTAGCTGAAAGAGAAGGAGAGGAGGAGAATAAGAAAGAAAGGAGAGGAAAGAAAGAAGAGGAAAAGAAAGAAAGTGTTCAGCTAACATCCTACTTTAGGAGTAAGTGCTATCTTTTTCAAAATAAAAAAAAATCCACCATCCAAACCATTATTACTAGGTGAATGGGTAGGCAATAGATCAATGCTTAAGAGAGGCAATATTGAAATGGGGCTTGGCATGTTTAGACAGGTCATGAGCATCTGCAAAACGATTATTATTATTTAAACAGAATGAAAAGAAACACACAGAGAAATGGCTTACAAACATTCTACATCAGTCTTTTCTGCTGTCACCAGTTTTATAATAATTATTCAAACCCACACACCATGCTTTGGGAACAGTTAGAATTACAGACCTTATCCACTGGGCTTCTGCCATTTTTGTGTGTATAGGAAAAGGTACTTTTTTCTTCTTATACATTCAACAGTTTATACATTTCCACTCTTCAATCTTAACTGGGGATGGGATACCTTGGTGGTTAGAGTGTTGCGCGTTGCACTGGGGATCTCACAACCCAGGTTCGAGCACAGGTTCGAACCACCACCGAAATTCCCCTTCAAGGGGATTTTTCCCCTCCCTCTAGGTTAACATCAGTGCTGACTCCACCCCTGGAAAGTCCTTCCCGGGAGATTTATAAATCGAGGTTCCCTGTGCAAATGCATGCAGTACACATTGCCCACATTAAAACTTGTTCCACCTTTCAGAACAGTGGGCCATTCATTTGTGCCAGTGGGAATGGATAACAAGATTTACAAAACCGCATGCACACGGGGACTGGATGCAAAAAGCGTATGAGTGCTTATTCAATTATCCTTGAAAGAGAAGAATAAAGAAAATAAAAATAACCCGCAAAGGAAAAGCCCAGTTACATGTAGATGATGGATACATTTTATCAAACCTCCAGAGAGGAAGGACCATTACAGTTTCAAACTTAGGGGTAGCAAGTGATGGAAGGGGTGTGTACAGTTCTCCTGCAGGTTCTATAGAAAAAAAATGGAGACAGTGCAGTGGGAGTCGGGTAGTTAAAGAGGGTGGAACGATGAGTGTGGAAAAGGGTGAGGGTTTTAGCGCTGACATTGTGAAATGAGATGCCGTCTTGCATTAAGCCCCAACTATATGGAACTGTTTACACAGGGGTTTACAGCCACTTATTTCCTCAGATGTAGTTATAAAACCAACCCATCCCTCTGTGGGATTTTTAATGTGCTCAGTTCCCTACTACCGATGCCTGTCAGAAACAATTCGGGGTCACAGCCTAGGTAAGGTTCTTCTTAACATTAACAACTGGTTCATGGGTTGCTTAAAGGGGAAAGAATTTCCTGGTGTGTTGTTTGTGATGTACATATAACAAGAAAGCATCGAATTTTCGTGTGTCCAGGTGTTTTGGGACATAGACATGGACATTTTACTGTAGATTTTTAAAGACATTCTTCTGTTCTTTAGAGAACTGGGCACTTTTTGATAGATACAAATACCACATCATGATGTTGTCTGAAGAATTGTTGTTTTTCTTAAAACAAACACTGTGGTATCTGAAGTTTCTGTCACTGCTTTTCTGTCATTTTCAACTGTGGTTCCTATGGTTCCTTCACTCCTGGTGATTGTCCTGGTGTGGCTCTTGTGGTCAGCTACTACATCCTATTACCAAAAAATAACTGAACTGTTGTTTTCAAACACCGAGGTTTGGTTTGTAAATAGCTAAACAATTTCAATCTGACCTTTCAATCAAATCAAACTCCTGTTGCTGATATCCCGGCCAAGGAATCTGACCTTTAAATCTGAACAAGGATACAGACGTAATAATCTGGTTTCTTTGGTCATTAGGGCGACAAAATGATGACTTGGTACCATCCTGCCTGGAATATTGAAGTTCCAGCTGGAATTGACAGCCTCTGGTTTGTGGACAACAGATCAACGCAATGGAATGACTACAGAGATTTGGTTAGTTGGCACGAAAGTTGTAAACATCTGGAACATGTTAAAGAGCCAAAAACAAATTAAAGAAGAATATGCAGAAATCGTATTGAAAGTATAGAGTAGACTGTGAAAGGTTTTATATCTGAATGGATAGATAAGAAGAAGATGAACAAGAGTTACTATTACAAAGTATAGTAAAAAACATTATCGATAACAACCAAAAAATACCAACAACAAAAACAATAAGAACAACAATAAAACAAAGATGAGAAGAAGGAAGTTACATGGGAGAGGGAAAAGGACGAAGATACCTCGCATAGAAGGCGTGGATATTTCAGCAATGCCATCATCTAAACCAGCTACTATTGTGCATCAACCCGGAGATGGCAGGGAGATGTTTACTCCGGAAGTTTACTACCTCTTATTTCCTCAGGTGTAGAACTTAGAACACGAACCCAGCCCTCATAGTAGTG
>CM054141.1:48037132-48062132 GCA_028751875.1 Rapana venosa | reverse complement strand
CTCTCTCTCTCTCTCTCTCTCTCTCTCTTTTCCCAAGGGCGAGAAAGTTTAAACAATGTAATTTTGGGTGGTATTCTGCTTATTCGATTTATTTCAGGGGAATATTTTTAGTGAGAGCTTGTGTTGATCTGGAACTGGGGTGTCGATCCGAGTTACAGAAACCATCTGCTGGACTGAAGGCGTTTGTTTTCTAGCTAGGGGTGAAGCTGATTACAGGGGTGATGAAGCACGAGGACATTTCGGGGTTAAACAACGCTAGAGGATTTGTCATTCCTTCTTTTGTTAATTAGTTATTGGTTTGGTGTTTATTTTCAATTTTTAAATAAATGAGAGAGAGAGAGTATCCTTATCTTCAGAAGCAAACATTTAGGATTAGAGTAAGCCATATTTACACTCGAATCCCTTAAACATGACATAACCAAGACACTCCCATTGTTCACTTTTATCTGTTGACAAGCACTGACATCTGTCTGTCTTTCTTCCATTTCTGCTGCCAGATCACCTAGCCCTGTCCGAACCCACTCCTCTTCTTCCTCCGACCTCTAACTATTTTCCACTGAACGGTTCAACGTGGCCACCCTGTCTGTGTCTGCCCCAGCTTGCAGAGGCGTGGCTTGCACACCATGGCCGATACTGACGGTTGATGAAACTTGTCCATGACTTCCTCACAGGGACATCCCTCCCTTCCTTCCTTCCTTCATTTCGGGTTAGCTGGTAACACTGTATGTTGTTGTTGTTGTTGTTGTTGTGCGTTCCCCAGCTTTATACTCTGGGGGTCACCCAGAATGTGCACTCTTGACTCACTCATCATCCCACCTGGGAATCACCCTGAGATTGAAATTGCACACTGGATGAGACGTTTGCGTGTATGGCTGTTTTTTTTAGTACCTCACCATATAGGCAGCCATACTCTGACTTCAGAGGATGTTACACTGTATAATTTTAAGGTTTGTGGAAGAAATTTTAGAGTGACCAAACCAGTCCTGTCCCTCATAATGTTTATAGTCCCACAGACCACAGAGGATATATAATTTATCAGGGATGCCCTCAGGAGAAAAGCTCGTTTTGAAATTGTGCAGCAGTTTTATAAATCAAACCAACTGCCATAAAATCGCTCGTTCCCGTTTCATAACTCTCTTGTATACCTCTGTAATATATTATATATCATAGGATCACACCAGGGCGATCATCATGCCGTGAAGGGATCAGTCACTGTATTCCTGTTTTTCCCCAACTCCCTTAAAAAAATTGTGCAGCAGTTTTATAAATCATAACTGCCATAAAATCGCTCGTGCCTGTTTCCAAACTCACTTGTATACCTCTGTAATATATTATAGGATCACACCAGGGCGATCACCATGCGGTGAAGGGATCAGTCACTGTATTCCTGTTTTTCCCCAGGCCCCTAAGTCTGCAGAGCTGACGGTCACTGGGGTGGATTCTAGGGGTTGAAGGTCCGACATCAGTTCCGCCTGGCGCTGGTCCCGAGACGACAAGCCTTCCAAACGGTTGTCTAACACATCCATCCGTCCATTCTACAGCTTACTTGCCGCAGGAGTCGTTGATCTGTATGGAGTACATAGTTTTTAATGTAACTGTCTCCCCATGCAATGATACTCATGGAGCACAGTCAGCATTATATTCTACTTTCGGGGGATCATTTGAGGTTTGGCGGGGGTTTTCGTCCCTGGGCTTGAGCTCCAAGGTTGACAATTGGTGGGATTTAGTGGTTGCAACCGTTTACCGGAAGATTCGTGAAGAACTGCCATTGGATGGACAAGGCAACAGTTATCACTCTGCTAATGGACATCTGTCTGTCTCCCTCACTGAGCCACTGTTGTCATCATTCAAGGATTTGCAGTTAACTTTTTGTCTGGTTGGTTCTTTGGGATCTTTTCGTTTTGTTTTGTTTCGTCGTTGTTGGTAGCTGTGGTGTTGCTTTGTTTGTTCAACATGTTTTCTGTCGGTGCCCATGTTGGATCAGAACAAGGCCCCACCATGAACCCTATCGAAAGAAATGACTCGGCAACAATACAGGGCCTGTCCTGGTCGATGGCTTCACGACTCGAACCCGAGTCTTCCGATGGCGAGTTATACGTTCTAACCACTATAATTTTCAGGGGAGGGGTGGGATTCAACAGATTCGTGGGGGACTGCCCTTGGAACGACATGGCAAAAATCGTGTCACTTTACAATAAGCATCTTAGCCTGGCTCCTTCACTAAGAAGGAAGGTGGCAGGATGGTTAAGACGTTTGCCTGCCAGCAAGTAAACCGTGAGGTTCTGGGTTCGATTCCCAGCCTCGCCCTTTCTTCCCAGTTTGACGACAAAATCGAACTGAATGTCAAAGCCCTTCGGATGAGACTATAAACCGAGGCCACGTGTGCGAACGCATGCAGAACATCTTGCGCACACGTTAAATCCTGTTCCGCTTTTCGAAAGAGTAGGCCATTGTGTGCCGGTGGGAACAGATGACAATATTTACAAAACCGCATACACACGGGAACTGATGTAAAAAAAAAAAAAGCACACGAGTGCTTATTCCATTATCCTCGATATAAAAGAATAAATATATAAATAAGTAAATAAATAAATAAATATTAATATTGTCATTAGTTTACTGGCAGCGAATTTGGTTGGTTGGTTGGTTAGATGAATAGATGGGTGGTTGGTTGGTCATGTGTTTATGTTTTTTGTATGGATATTTCTTGTTTGTTGGCTTGGTCCGTTTTTTTTATTCTTTTTTTTTGTTGGGGGGGGGGGGGGGGGGGGGGGGGTTGTTTATGTGTGAGCACAATTATCTGGACAGAACACCGCATGGGTTAAAAAAAAAAACCAACCCCCACAAACTCCATTTTTTAACCAAACAAATGTTTTAGGAAAACCTCAACATCAGGGGGGCCGGAAGTCTATTCAACAAAAAACTGGGGGACAGGACCGAAAAACCCCAATCGAGTCCATCATTAAACAAAGGAAGTGGGATGGTGGGCCCATACACCCGCAAGCCTGCGTAAAAGTGCACCAGGCAGGCCCTTGACGGGGTCCACAAGGGAAGCGGAAAATGGTCGCCCAAAAAAGGTGGGGCCCGAAGTGTTGACGAAGAAACAAGGCACCGGAATGACATGGGGCCCAGCTGAAGAGGTTTTCCTAAAACCGGTTGTTGGAGGGGGGTGTTGCAGCCCTATGTTCCCCAAAGGAACCAAGAGGCATAAGTCAAAATAAGTAAAGAACACCGCATCTCTGAACACTACGAAAGACTAGGGGCGTGCAAGGCCTGTTCTGGGTGGTGTTTCAACGCTGACAGTCATCCCCCTTCCTTGATTTCTGATTGTTTTTTAGCAGGGCCACAGAGGCTTGGTTTGAGTGGGGATACGGGCGAGAAAATGAGATAGTTAGGCGCGCGCGTACGTGCGTGGGTGTGTGCGTGTGTTGTGTATTTGAGTGAGAGAAGAGAGAAAAACAGACAAAGACAGAGAAAGAGAAAGAGAGAGGGAGGGAGGAGGGAGAGAAAGAGGGGGGAGGGAGAGAGAGAGAGAGAGAAGGAGAGAGAGAGAGAGAGAGAGAGAGAGAGAGAGAGAGAGAGAGAGAGAGACAGACAGTCAGACAGACAAACAAATAACAGACAGAGACAGAGTTCGTGCGTTCCGAGCATATGTAGATGCGATGTGCGCACTAGTACGCGTTGTATGCGCGTGCATATGTGTGTGTGCAGTGCGTGCGTGCTTGTGTGTGTGTGCGCGTGCATGCAAGCGCGCGCGTGTGTGTTGTGAGACGTGACTATTCAACAGCACAGCCTAGAAAGACAACTAAATAACCCTCCCACGAAAACTACAATACACAGAGAAAATGAGGTAGATAATTACACAGACAGTCAGACAGACATTATCTCCAGACGAACGGAACAAATAAACAAAAAGGCACTTAGTCAGATTAGAAAGAAACACAGACAGACACACACTCCAGAATCTTGGACGAGAAGACTGCAGACGACAACAACAAGCCTTTATGATTATTTTGGTCAATTTTATTTTTCAATCCCATACAGAGAACCTGGCAAATTACAAACTGATTCTGCAGCAGAACAGAGAACACCACCGCATCATCAACACAATAATTAATCTAAACATGACATGGACATAATGACATCGTAAGTGTAACGTCAATCAAATCAATCAACCATCATCAATGAACTTAGCTACAAGACATACTATTATGATAATTACGTGTGGATATGTGCGGCGTGACCACCAAACGAACGTCTACTTGTTTGCTGTGGTCGGGTTTCTTATTCTGATTATTAAGTTTGTGCATGGGTCAAATGTGTATTAGACAAAAACAAATTAAGCAGTTGTAGTTGACAAAATAAATCTGCAGATGATTAGTCATGGGGGATAATATGGATAAAAAAATGAACGAAATGTTAATATTTCCGACTCTCGCTGTCCGTATCTCTCTTGTGCGTAAAACCACACACACACACGCACACGCACACACACACACACACACACACACACAGCGCGCGCGCGCGCGCGAGAGAGAGAGAGAGAGAGAGAGAGAGAGAGAGAGAGAGAGAGAGAGAGAGAGAGAGAGAGAGTTTCTCCCAAACACACAGAAAACTTCTAAAATACACTCGAAAAGCAAACAACAAAAATTAAACAAACAATAACGACAATGGCATATTCAGTTTACTTGTTTCACCATTTGTCCTTCACTCAAACTTTCAGAAGGCAAAAATCTGTTACCAAACTCTTTCATCGTTACATAATGCTCTCAGTCTTGCATCTCCGATAATTACAAAACAGCCTCTTCCACTGTTTGGTTAAGGCTACACTCCACCATTAGTTTCCGGGTCAAGTAGTTTCTTTCTATAAAGTGCTAGTCAGAGAAATGTTTTCCGATTTTCACAGAATGGGACTGAGGACATAGACCAATACCAAGTAGTCATGAGAAAGTTGGAAATGGTGTTTCTATAGTATTGACTCCGCACAAGCATAATGTTATTGTGGTTAGGTAGCTACCAGACGACTAAAGACTGAGAGGGTACAGTATTTACTGAAAAAAATCAAACCTACCAAATTTAAGCAAAATCACCTGGGTTTTGAGTCAGGGGTTGGTCTTTCACTTATAAGTTTTGTAGGTTTTTTTGTTGTTAAATTTTTTCCCTGTGGATGCCTTAGTACGCGCGGTATGAATGCAAGAATTATATATATATATATATGAAAACTTGCAAAAATTAAAGGTGGCAACCATATTTCATTTCATTTCATTCTTTTATACCGAGGGTAATGGAATAAGCACTAATGTGCTTTTTTTAAAAACAAATAGTCCCCGTGTGTATGCGGTTTTGTATTTAGAAAACTAGCTGCAGCCTGGACAAAGGCATTGACGTAGCAGCAGCAACACTAGCTGGTGAAGCATCAATTCTGCTGTTTCAAAAGCTGGCTCCTGTCTACAAGCAATTTCGCTGTCTCTGAGATAGACCTCATCAAGGAGTCTGGGTAAGTCCTAAGTGGGCCGGTAATTATTTTGCGCGAAGCTTTGATTTATCTCAGACGTCAGTTAGTGGAGGGTTGTCCAAGCTTAATGTTATAGCGACGTTGAGTTAGTTGAACGAGACATGAATCTGAATCTTTTATTCAATGTCTTTTCATTTCACAACTACTGTGAATTAAGACCGTTGAATGTGAAAGATGAACGGTGTTGTTGTTGTTTTTTAAAGCAGCCTGTGAAGGGGTTGGTCTGGAGATAATGCACCAGTCTAGAAAAAAAACAAAGCCAGAAAGTCAACAAGGATTTTTTTGTCCGACGCCAGTCCTCCCCCCCCCCCCCCCCCCCCCCTCCCCCCCGCCCCCTCATCCATCTACTCAACCGCAACTGATGATCTGGGTTCTTGTCTTTCAAATAAGGGAGAAACTGAGATCCCCTGTGCAACATGCATTTAGCGTAAGTTAGAAAATCCCCGGTAAGACAAGAACTGTCCCCCGGAAAAATAATAGGCCTGCAGTAAAGCAAGGGGGCGGTTTCAGAGAAACCAAAATGTAATAGACTCTATAATAATTATAATATATGCAGACGGGAATAAAAAAAATTGTGATGTACTGTGGCGATGAGCTCTCTCCCTGTGGAGAGTAAGAGTCACACGGGTGTGAGACGCATAGATGTTGGTAATGATTATAAATAAAATACATATGAAAGAGTAAATGAATAGATAAGTAATAGACTTGTTTAGTTGATGGTTGAGGTACACCCTCCCCCCCTCTTTTCAATTGTATCTAAAATATATAATTTAAAAAACAACAACACCCAAACATTCTACATGGTGCTTGAGAATGAAGAATGAAATTTGTTCTTGTTGCTATGATGATGATGATGATGATGATGATGATGATAATAATAATAATAATAATAATAATAAAATAAATAATAATAATAATAATAATTGTTGTCCTCCTCATACAGTCTTCACGGTGAATTTTGTGAGAGCTAGTGTTTTAAAAATTGGACACCCCCCCCCCCCCCTTACCCCCCCCCCCCCCTTACCCCCCAACCACCAACCCCTCACTCTCTGTGTGCACTGACAGATCCCCAGAAGATAAAAATTCATATGCACGTCAGAGATTCCTTTAGTCCAGTCACTATCAATGGCATCCTAAGTTTGACCAGTGCAGTTGGTGAAGTCTCTGCCGATGGATTCTTTATCTTTCTTTTTGTTTATATGCTCAATTGTGGTTTATGGGGTGTTCTATTCCAGGTGGTTCCTTCTTGAGAGAAAAAAAAAAGACCTAAGAGAGAGAGAAAAGAGAGAGAGAGAGAGAGAGAGAGAGAGAGAGAGAGAGAGAAAAAGGGGAGAGAGAGAAAGAGAGAGAGAGAAAAGAGAGAGAGAGAGAGAGAGAGAGAGAGAGAGAGAGAGAGAGAGAGAGAGAGAGAGAGAGAGAGAGAGAGAGAGAGAGAGGAATACTAAAGAAGAAGACTATTGACAACAGAGGGGAAAAAATCGAACTGAATGTCATGTTTTCCGAAACAAACTCTAAACCAAGACGGACCCCGAGTGTTTACGGACTTGTGCAAGTGAAAAGAGCCCACGACAGTTGAAAATCGGAAAGAGCAGGAAGTTCCCTCCCGACTTTCCTAGCAAACTTGGCGGGTTCAATTCCCAACTGTATACCCGAAGTCGGAATGTGGTTACCTTAATGGTGGGTGGTGGTAGGGGGGGGGGATGGGGGGAAACTGGTCGCATACGCAAAATTCTCACCAGTGGTGAACCTCGGAGCTCTAACCGAGCGTGCGAGAGAGAAAGAGAAACAGACAGACAGACAGATGGACAGACAGACATACAACAGATTGACAGACGACAAAACAAGAGTCAAAGAAGAGCACAGTCATACTTTTAATGACCAGCTGACATTCAACCAAAGACAATTCTTTGCCGATGAAAATCGATACACGCACACACCCCCTATGATGATCTCTTTTGAACCCAAGACAAGAAGGAACGTATCCCAAAATGTTAACTATCTGAGAATTTTACCACTGCAAGGAAACATGGCTAAATTTGACAAATTATAAACATAAAAATGCTTTCCCTTAGAAACAAACCAAAACAAAACAACAACACAAAACAAACAAAATGGCGACAACAAACTAAAAAAAACCCAATAAATACAGATCACTCCACACCCAAACCAAAACAACAACCAACCAAACAAAACCAAAACAAAATACAAAAATAAAAAACCAAAACCCACAACCTCCCTAACACACACAAATAAATATATTAAAAAAATATAAAAAAAATAAATTTCGACGAGTATTTCTGTATTGGAGTATTGATTCAAACAGTTCATGAAATCTAAATCTGTTGTGGAAACACAAAAACCATGACAACAAAAATGTTTTAAAAAGATGCGCGATACACTATTTAAATTTAAAAAAATAATATCATGGACAGCAATAACGACAGAAAGGAATAATTCTAATCTCAGTCACACACACACTATGGCTAAATGTATAAATATCAATCGATGAGTATCCACATCAGGTTGCAAAATGAAATATAGTATGATCTGTTTTTAGCAAACAATGACATTTATGAATGGTCAATATTGTAACCTTTTGTTAACAGACAATAAATTCAAAGAAGAATGAAGAAAAAATATGAACAATTAAAATTACCACCCCCCCCCCTAAAGAAAAGCCCCCCTCCCTCCCCCCTCCAAAAACAAAACAAAAAAACCAACAACAAAAAAACGCTCCAAAGGAACTCCGCAAATTGAATAAGGAAGGAAATGTCAGACACGGTAACAGCAGTGACTTTTTCTGTGTTCCTTGTATGTGGACATTAAAAAAAAAAAATCAATGATTGATAGATCTTTGGCATTATTTGACTTGAACATAACACAAGTTGTACAAAGAGGAAATGTAAAAGATAACATGAGTACGGAGGATAATCTGACGGTCGGGATACGAGATGTATATAATCAGAAGCGTAGTAATGATACATGGAATTAAGTAACGCTTTTATCTTTTCAAGAACAAATCAAAGCGCTTTCTGTTGTTAGTCAGGATAAAGTTTATGTCTCAGTTTTTTTTATTTTCCTGGATTTTTAAATCTGTTCTTTCTTTTCTTACCAACACACACACACACAACCACACACACACACACACACACACACACACACACACACACACACACACTACACCCTGGGTTGTATTTTTCTTTTTATTTTCTGTTGTCATGTTTAAAATGCAAGTTTATAAATGCTTTATACTGCTCACGGCCGAAAACATATTTTGGGGTTTTTAAGTACTAGTTTGCTTGGTTGGAATTTTTTTTTTTTTTGCATGTTTATTTATTGTTGTTTGTTGATTTGTTGTTGTTTGTTTTGTTCTTTACAGCACATGCTTTCTGTCCTCTTTACTGTCATGTCACGTGACTTCACAGCAGAGCCAATCAGCATCTATTTTAATAATAAATTCGCAACAAGAGCAATACATGTGGGACAAAGTTGAAATAATGATAGGACTCCTCAATATTTCTCTCACGCGTGGCCTACTGCTAGGCCCGCTCAGTGGCATAATAATTTTGTCAGGAAGACATGAAGGAACTTCAACACATAATACTGACCACTGAAACTCAACAGCAATGTCAGTCGATACATCAGAGAAACTGAGACAACACACTCTTGTTATAATTATGTACTGCATTATTACATTGCATTGACTTACATGGTAGGGAGTTGTGGTGAATTGCCTTGCATTGCACGGCGATGCGTTATGCCGCGTTGCACTGCGCATTAGTGTACCTATACTCATGGTATTGATTTGATTGTAATAGTAATCTATCTGTGATAGATTTTTGCAAACGGAACGTACTGTGTCACTGCATTTCATTTAAAGAAAATAGTTTGTACCTATTAGTGGGTGTGTTTGCAAAACGCTAGAAAGAAAGTAAGAAAAAAGCAAAAGTAATGCAATTGTTTTGTGAAGGAGAAAGCGCGCAATTTTTTGTCAACTTTTGATACAAAACATAACATGTGATCACACTGTTTGTTCACTCAAAAGGGGTTAAAATTATTCAATGATTTTTTTTTAAATGCTGAAAATGTCATAATTATGTTATTTCACAATTCATCCAAAACCACCCTTCTCCTTTTTTGCTCCTAATCGTTTATCATTATTATTTGATTAGATTTCGAATATTCCATTATATATATATATATATATATATATATATATATATATATATATATATATATATATATATATATATATAATATCCATTTTAGAAAAACAGGCACAAGGTTTGCTTGTTTTGTTTTTATTCATATGTTCAATTGTTTTGTTTCACAGTAAAAGCATCGAATGTGATTCTTAAAAAAATACCCTGATATGCACTATTTTGTTGATGATATTTTCTACTACTAAATCAATATGCTTCTGTATTAACCTCGAATAAACCGATTGAAATAGCAGAATTTGTAAGTGAATACATTCACACGGTCTTTTTCAAGTTAAAAGAAAAAAGCTCTCTGAAGTGACTAGCAAACCTTAACAAAAATAAGAAATAACCAGTTTTACGTATAAACGCGACCTTTGCAGAGTTAATTGCAAATTCTGTCAAGTGCAGTAGGCAAAGTTTAACATCTTTTACACATAATTGACAGACAAATTTATTTTGATGGAAATGCCAAGCTACTACATGCATGAAATTGGGTAAATCGTTGATTGCAGACACTGACAATTTCACAGCAGTTCGCACGATATATATATATATATATATATATATATATATATTCCATCCCCATAAGTACATGTCAGCATAATAACAGAGATAATAATAAAATAAAAAAGAACAATCACTTGTGGTCCAGGTATTAATTACAAAGTAAATTTTATCGAAAAGAAGAAAAAGGTGAGTGTGTGTGTGTGGAGGGGGGGGGGGGCGAGAACACCATGGTAACTTTGACAAAACATAGAGCAATACACTGGATACATTCTAGACCACACCAAAAAAACCACCCGATTTTTTCAAATGAATTCTATCACCAAAGTGCAACCCCCGCGTCTAAAGGAGGCAGCACACTATTACATGTCCACACATAACATGATCTGGCACAAGTCTTACTCACAAACAACGAGATCCAAAGGGTTACTTGCCTACTACGACACTGCACTTCCAGAGAAGTCCACAGTCAAGAAGTCTGTCACCAGCATTGAAGCGCACCAGCAACCGCAAGTGTCATATAATTTTCAATAACAAATTTGAAATAAATATTTGTTAGAAGAAAATGATAACCCCGCACAAACTGATAAAAAACAAAACAAAAAGCAAAGTCTCGATATTCATCCATTTCAAGCAGTCTCCATAATTATTCATCCTTTTGAAGTGTAAAATCACCAGTCTTGTGAGGGAGTAGGCAAATAAATAAATCATTCCTTAAAAAGAATCGGGAGGTAAGGAGTACGTAATTTCGCGAAAGTAAGAAGTCCAGTTCACTGATGCCATGTGGCGCTGGATTGCGGCCAGAGTCTACATCACAAGATGTTAATAAAATGACTAGAGGATGGTGATATATTCACATAGTTCATGGTGATATATTCACATAGTTCATGGTGATATATTCACGTAGTTCATGGTGATATATTCACATAGTTCATGGCGATATAATTATTCGCAAAGTTCACCTGGCCTGTTGGAGAACACTGTGTGTTGTTTGAAGAAGAGGGGTGGGTCTATGCACTTTGACAGATGCACAGTTGTCATGTCACGTCTGTATGATTGTCATGTGTGTGTGTGTGTGTGTGTGTGTGTGTGTGTGTGTGTGTGTGTGTGTGTGTGCGCGCGCGCGCGCGTGTGAGCGCACGTACAGGAGAGTGTGCACTTCAAAATGCACGCTCCAGGGAACCATACACCACAGAATTCTTCAAGAGTCTTCTTCAAAAGTCTGCCACCGTTTCGCCTGTCAGCAATCAGTTTACCTTGAATAGGGTCACGCTGACGTTTACAGTCGTCAGACAGCGTCAGTCCACGATGACGTTTTAACCCTTTGATGACGTTATGCAGTACAGAATGACGTACCTGTATAACGGTAGTCCTCTCCAGGTCTCCTCTAGTCAGGATGACTCTGTTTGTTTACTTGTCCCTTTATTGTCACAGTTTAATTTTTGTCAGATTCAAGCGGTGAGGTTATTGTTTGAGCTCAGCGGCCCACACATGTTGCGGCCACCCCGTGCGACCCTTGGTTCGCTTCTCGGGTATGGGACTGCAGGAACTGTCGTCTGGACTCTCTCCTTCCTGAAACAGAGGATTGAAGATTTGATTATTTAGCCCTTGAGCTTCTTATGGAATGTGAAAGGTTTCAGAAACAATTATTTAAAACACTTACACGGCATATAATCATATATATATTATCAATTGAGAGAGAGACAGAGACAGACAGAAAGAGGCAGAGAGACAGAGACAGACAAGAGGAACAAAGACGGAGGGAGAGACAGAGAGTTAGAAACACCCTGAATACAGAGAGAGACAAGCAGAAACAAAGACAAGACAAAATCATGAAAGGGTGGAGGAGGAGGAGAGGAAGAATAAGACACCTACAGATTCAAAGTTCTGCCTGCATTAATTTAGTAGATTGGTAGTTTTGTCTGCACCTGCGCTCTCGCTCTCTCTCACACTCACACACACACACAGTTCCACGATAACATCTTTCCTCGACCACACAGTGGCCATACCACCATCACTGGTCAGTGTCAAGAAGTCCCTTCACATACCCCCCCCCCCCCCCCCCCTTGTCTTCCTCACCCCCTCCCTACTTTCCCATCCCAATTCCCAGTTATCTTTCAAGTGAGCGGTGTCGTTATATGTTTTTTTGTCACTAACTGGATTAAAGCCTTCCACTGGTTAAACCCGATCCAAACGTAACTGGAAGTTATTTTTAAACTGCTCAGCACGTCGTTTTATACAAACACAAACGAAGACATTACACAAAATTAAAGGCGATTGACAAAAATAACATAAAAATTCAGTACAGACTGAAAAATTTATTAATGTAAAACAGCACTCCTCAACTTTAAGGGGAAAACCTATGGAGTTTTTCTGTTTGTTTATTTTTCGGGTTTTGTTTGTTTGTTTGTTTGTTTTGTTTTTACTCTAATCGCACGTTTACAAAGACAATAGGCACTGTCAGATATTTGGATGGAATCGGTCTGTCTAGCGATTTGCAATCTGAGCATTGACGGAAAGGAGGAGAAGGAAAGGAGTTGGCAAGTTTTCGCAGGAAGTTTCCAGACTCGGGGGAGGGGAGGGAGAGGGAGGATCATTTTCTTCTGTTGAATCTATCCACTTTATGAATGACACTAACCACTTTTATTAAGACACAACCCATGTGTTCTATTTAAGCTTTATCGGGGAGAACCGTCTTGTGATGCGAGGTGAGTGACAGTCCTGCTTTTCCTCGATAAACTTGAAACCCCGTCAACTGTCAGTCTGTCACATCATCATCACCTCCTTTTTCTGCAGCAACACAACTTTCACAGGACAAGACGCTGGCATATCAGATTAGGGTGGGGGTGGGGGGAGGGGGGTGGTGGTGAAGAGGAGACAGGGGCGAGTAAAAGGGATGTGGATGAGGGGAAGAACAATGAAGGGGAGATATCGAGATGTCGTGGCTTTTATTTATTTATTTTTTATGCAGTAAAAGAGGAAAATGAATAATTTAATGCACAGAAAATACATAAGAAAAATGCCATATAGGCAAATCACACAGCAGAAAGACACCCTGTGCCCATCCCAGTGAGTAAAATATGACTACTTGGTCGCCAGAACTAAAACAATACAGGCACAATAACGTAATAAAATAAAAACATTTATTTTACGTTAAAATAGAAAATATTTTGTAAGATTTGCTTAAAAAAAATTAGGCAGGAGAAAGGACTGGAAAGGCAGAACATATGGGGGAAAGAACAAAGACAAAGAGAGTGATAGAAAAGGGGAAATTTCCAGCAAAGAATTTCCAGAAGGTGATGCTGATGCTATTCATACCGAGTGTCATTGGGATATAGGGTGCGTGCAAGGTTTTTCCTATTTCTACAACTTACTGATATTGAACTGAAGTACAGGGTCTTTTTACGTGCAAATGTTCTCTTCTGCATGCGTGTGTATACAATGGGTGAAATCAAGGCACTAGCAGATCTGCGCAAAATTTGACTTGGAAGACTCAGACTGACGAAGGGAAACTAAGCCGTTCTTATACATGGCTTTTAGAGCTTATAAAAATGGCAAGCCCAATTAACTCTGTGCGTGCGCGCGCGCGCGTGTGTATGTGTGTGTGTGTGTGTGTGTGGTGTGAGAGAGAGAGAGAGAGAGAGAGAGAGAGAGAGAGAGAGAGAGAGAGAGAGAGAGAGAGAAGAGATAGAGAGACAGGCAGGCAGACAGAGAAACAAACAAACAAATACAGAGTTTGTGAGAGAGTCAGTCAGAGACAAGAGATAAACAGACATACCCACAGACACAGACAGACACAACGAGAAGGAGAGTGGGGAGGGGGGGGGGGGGGGGGGGGGGGGGGGGAGGAAACGCATTCCCCGAATCTTTGAGACCTACAGAATTCTTCAGTCAACTCTTCTCCTCTACAGTCTCTGACAAGCAGCCCACACACTAACAAGCTGTGTGGACAGAGGAGGAGGAGGAGGAGGAAGAGGAGGAAGGAGGAGGAGGAGGAAAAGGAAGAAGAAGAAGAAAAAGAAGAAGAGAAGGACGGGGAGAAGGGGCGAAGAAGAAGAAGACGATGATGAAGAAGAAGATGATGATGAATGATGATGATGATGAGAAGAAGAAGAAGAAGAAGATGATGATGATGATGATGAAGAAGATGATGATGATGAAGAAGAAGAGGAAGAAGAAGATGAAGAATGCTAAGAGGAAGAAAAACAGAAGGAGAAAGAACAGAAGAAGGGGGGAGTGTGAGAAGTAGAAGAATGCAAAGAAGGAGAAGAATGCAAAGAAGAAGAAGAATGCAAAGAAGAAGAATGTAAAGAAGAAGAACACAAAGAAGAAGAATACAAAGAAGAAGAATATAAAGAAGAAAAATGCAAAGAAGAAGAATGTGAAGAAGAAGAATGCAAAGAAGAAGAATAATTCAAAGAAGAAGAAGAATGCAAAGAAGAAGAATGCAAAGAAGAAGAATGAAGAAGAAGTGGAATTGAAGGAGAAGGATGAGAAAGAAAAAAAGAGAAAAGAGAAGAGGAGGAAGAAAAAGAATATGCAAGAGAAGGAGAAGAAGGATGATGATGACAAAGACAACAACAACAAGGAGGACAACAAACAGGCGAAGAACAACAAGATGAACAATAAAAAGGGGGAGGGAGAGGAGGAGGAGGCGGAGAGAGCTCAATTTGCAGGGAAACTAACAACTCAACGAGAACACTCCTCTTTCTTTCCGCTTACAACAATTTGAAGAGAAATGTCCCCACAGAACTGATCTACAACGACATGAATGTTTTCACTTACTAAGAGGAGAAGAAAGGAGAGAGAGAGAGAGAGAGAGAGAGAGGGGGGGGGGGGGGGGAGGTGGGCACACAGACATACAGAGAGACAAAGATTTTTAAACATTGTACACACACACACACACACACACACACACACACACACACACACACACACACACACACACCGAAAAAAAAAACACAGGGGGAAAAGGGCACCCCCCCAAAAAAAACCCAAAATGGCACACACACAAAAAAAGGCTACCCCCATGGGAGGCAACTCCGTCACGCAGCAGGGAAGGGAAGTAATTACAACGTAAAAGTTCACCCTCTCCTTATGAACGTCAAGGCGATCGTCTAGCTCATGCTTCTCAGCGTCACGTAGCAGCGACTGTTAACCCCCCGCCTCCAAAGCTGTACCTTTTGCGCAACGGCGCCCAACTCAGTTGCAAAGGCTTCTTCACCCAGCCAGTCCTCCACACACAGGCCACACTCCAGCTTTAGTCAACTACAGCGTAATTTTGTTTTCCTTCTCACCTCCTAGAGCTCTGACTGTCACAATGGTAGTTAGCGTATCCGTCTATAACTGACGGGAAACCGACTACCACGCTTTCCCACTCAAGTTCCACTTTACGCTTACTTAGTATCGCTTGACTCTTTGGCTCACGCCCCAACCCTTTGTGCTAGGCTTCTTTGCCCAGCATCTCCACTGACAGCCAATGCCGCATAGCCAGAACTGCGTGATTATTTCTTTTCTGTTCACATCTCCTCTGCTGGAGGTTAGCGGACACCAAAACAATACATTCCGTATACGACCGTTTTTGTTTTTGGTTGGTTTTCTTTTTTTCTTCATCTTTTTCTTCTTTGCTCATCATGAAGGTAGCCGCATTCTAACTGCGTGGTACGTTCGTATTTCCGTAACCCACCAAACGGCTCACACGAATTACGGGATCTTAACCGTGCCCGTTGATCTTCTTATATGCACGAAGGGCATTAAGGCACTGGCAAGCCTGCACGTTGAAGTTGACCTGGGAGATCTTAAAAATCCCCTCACCCCCTTTAATTCACCAGACACCGCCGAGTTTCGAACCCACGACTGTATGGGACCCGTGGGATTGAAGTCCAACGGTTTTGAACCACTGGGCTATAGCGTCCGTCACTGGGTGAAATGACTGGCTGACTGGTTCCTAGCTTATAAATGACTTCTTCAGAGTCGTTCAGACATGCTACACTGGATTGGGTGGGGTTTTTTTTTCTTCAGGTAGTGTGTATCATGGATCAGTTGAACATAGTGGAGTCCATTCCTCTCCTGTTAGCAGGGCGCATGCTGGGCTTGTTCGAGTCATCCATTTATTTTCACTGGCCATAGCTGTCCTCGTCTTCTATGTTCTTTCTCTCTTTGGTTATATCAGTGTCCCGGCGGAGTTATCGGATTTAGGGACTGTATTAACCACCACCACCACCACCACCACCACCACCACCACCACCACCACCACCAAGCAGCTCTCTGAGAGACTGCATCCTCTTCTATGCAAGGGAGATGGGAATTTTACTGTGTGTGGTGAGGGTTGGTGCTTGCACACGCTTTCGAGACTTCGGTTTAGAATCTCATCCTAAACAATTTTCTTAGCGTGGAGACAGCGCCAACGTGAACTCCAGGGAAAACATCCCTTTGAATGGACCTCTCATTACAGATCTGAACCCTGGCCATCAGTTGCCCTCAGATCAGGAGCACGAGGCTCTAACCACGAGATCCTAGGCAATTTTCAAACCCTTACTACCCCCCTCTATCCTCACAAAAAGAAACCGAATGAGTTATGTCAGGAACAAGGCTTTCTCTGACAATGCGCATTTTTGGTATTGTTTCATGCGTTCTTTCTTTTTTGCTCTCTCCTCTCTCTCTCTCTCTCTCTCTCTCTTCTCTCTCTTCTCTCTCTCTCTCTCTCTCTCTCTCTCTCTCTCTCTCTCTCTCATATTGGGCTTATTATTATTTATGTATCCCTACGGGGGGACTGGATATAAAAACAAATGGGTGCTTAGTCATTATCTCGAAATAAAAGAATTTGTGAATGTCATTGTCATCCCTCTCTCCTCTCTCTCCCTCTCTCCTCCTCTTTCTCTCTCTCTCTCTCTCTCTTCTCTCTTCTCTCTCTCTCTCTCTTCCCTCATCGAAGGTCATCAGTGCTGTACGTTTGTTGCACGAAATAAAGGAAGAACACAGACCAAAGCAGGAAGGTGGAGTGCAGCCAGAACATCATGTTAGGCATCAGCAGCAACAACAGCAGCAGCAGCAGCAGCAGCAGCAACAACAGCAGCAGCAGCAGCAACAACAGCACCAGAAGCAGCAACAGCAGCAGGGGTGGAGAGACAGCAGCAGCTAACAGCAAGGAAAGCCAAATGACATAGATTTTACGGGGAGCGAGATGAAGATTCGAGTGGAAGCGAGCAAATTCTCTTTCGTGCTAACATCTTGGTCGCACGGTTCTTTGGCACTGAAGAGCAGTGTAGAACTCCGGCTCTTGAGAGTCGCCTCCCGTTGCGCTCCTCTAATTTACGGCCATGTTGGAACTTCAAAAAGGGCGGGAAGGGGTGGATGGTGGGCGGGGGGGAATGAGCGAGGATTGTGGGAAGCTTATAATATGGGAGCTAAGGGCTTAACACAAACGACTTAAGTACCCCCACCCCACCCTTTTCTTTTCTTTTTTTTTTAAAGCAAAGAAACAAAGAAATGGACATAATGCAAATACACAGCACATGTTCCCCGACAGGAGAGAGAGAGAGGGAGAGAGAGAGAGAGAGAAGAGAGAGAGAGAGAGAGAGAGAGAGAGAGAGAGAGAGACCAAAACGTCAAAGAGTTGGAGACGTGAGAGAGAGAGATATGACTTTTTCCAAAACTCCTTAAAGAGTTCTGGGAGCACTGCTCTGAACTTTTCCCTGCAGTTGAAGTCCACCCCTCTTCCTGTAGGTAGCATGGCGCATGCTGGGTATGTTTTATCATCCACGCCACCGGCCATAGCTGCTGCCATATCCTTACTCGTACAAGAGGGGGGGATGGGGTTTTCTTCAAAGCACAAGATGCTCTGCATGCGTAAAACATACAATGCATCGGTTTATAGTCATTCACAGACAGACAACCAGACAGATAAATAGACAGATGGACAGATAAACAGACAGATAGATATAAATGGATAGACAGATGCCAGACCAGACAGATCGGTAGACAGATAGACAGACAGACAGACAGATAGGTAAATAGATACATAGATAGATAGATAGACTGACAACCCTCGATAAAGCCATTGAATCAGTCCGCATCTATTTTCTGCCGAAGAGAATCTGACACACAACACAACTATACTTTCGATGTAAGAGAGACCTATCCAGATTTCTTCCAGGCTTTCAATTTCAGGGGTATCATTACGTATTTCAAATCTCTACAATTTACAGAAAACAACAGACAGACAGACAGAAAAGGAAGCGCTCTTTTCACCCAGATCAACAACAGTTAATGTTCAGCAACCTGCCAGTTCAAAATACCTCATTTCTCTCAACGAGCTCCAGCGGACATTATAAGCCCTGAATCTGCCATGCGCTTATCTCCCAGAAATTTATAACCAGAACACGAGCCCCTCGACTAGGCCCACTCTCAAAAGCCGCTTTCACTGCCGGCGTTAAGTACAGTCCGAACAGAGAGAGACAGAAAACAGTCTGGTTCCAGAATACAGGTGCCAGAGAGGTGCCAGACTGAAAAGAGGCTTGTGTCGAGGGAGAGATGAGGGAGGAGGGGGAAGGAAGGGGGTGAGGGGTGGAGGGAGGGTTGAGGATGTAATTGGATTCAAAGTGACAAGGGCGGGACAGCGAAGAGGGTGGGGTTGGGGTGGGGGGTGGAGGGGGGAGTAATTAGAGGAGATGGGTCCAGGGGGGTAAACTGTGAAGGCGATTAGAAATTGGTCAGGGCAGTCCGACAGATCTCATCAATGCTACGTTTGCTTTTCTGTACCTTCACTACTGTACTGCTGTACACCTGCAGGACTGTATGGTTCTAGCAGAGAGACTGAGCAACAGCAGCAGTAACAGCAGCAACAGTAGTAGTAGTAGTAGTAGTAGTGGTAGTAGTGGTAAAAGTAGTGGTAGTAGTGGTAAAAGTAGTAGTAGTAGTAGCAGCAGCAGCAGCAGTAGTAGTAGTAGTAGTAGTAGTAGTAGTAGTAGTAGTAGTAGTAGTAGTAACAGTATTAGTCGCCGTTGTCGTAGTAGTAGAAGTAGCAGTAGCAGCAGCTACAGCAGTAGCAGCTGCAGCAGCAGCAGCAGTAGTAGTAGAAGCAGCAGCAGCAGCAGTAGTTGTAGTTGTAGTTGAAGCAGTAATAGTAGAAGTAGTAGCAGCAGTAGTAGTGGCGGTCGTGGTGGTAGTGGTGGTGGTAGTAGTGGAGTAGATAGTAGAGGTGGCGGCGGCGGCGCAGCGCAGCAGGCGTAATACTGTTGTAGCAGTATAGCTCAATGCACAGAGGTCAGTCCCAGATTCGTCATGTAATGAGTGTTTAGAGAAAAGGAGAAGGAAGGACCAGAGGTGGAACGAAGGAATGAAGGTTTGAGGAGAGGACACACACAACTTTAACTAAGACAATCCAACATTACAAGCAGGTATATCATATTGCTAGTAGGTTATTTATAGTTTTTTCTCATGCCCCACCAACTAGCATTGTTATCTTATACACAAACACCCAAAACAGTGAGTCGTGTGATCATACTCTTCCCACTACCATTATGTCCACTTAGCTAGAGTGTGAAATTCAGAGCTTATACAGAAGAGAATACGACAGTTATGCAGTATGAACTGAGTCCCCCAAAAAAAACAAAAAAACAAAAAATTTTTTCGCCAAGGGCAACTCTGTGGTTGCCTGCCGTGGGTTCTTTTACATGAGCTAAGTAAATACAGGCCTCAGTCTATTGTCTCATCCAAAAATCAGTACCCAGACCATCATCCATGATCCAGTGAGTGGTAGATGGGGAAAAGTCATGACCAAACACAGGAATCGAACCTATACCCTCTCACTTTCTCTCTACAGGTGTCTTACCACGAAAACCACTTTCTATTTGGTCACTTGAGCGAATCTGCCGCGCACCCAGCTTCAAAGTTCCAGCGTGATGAGCGCTGACATGCGCAGAGAAGTATGTAGAGTGGAGGTTTAGGAGGGTGGATGAGAAGAATAGAGATCAGAAGACCACACCAGATCGCCGAGGAGAAAAGCTTGAAAAAGAACGAAGCTCATACAACAGGTGTAACCGAAATATTGTACTTGAGCGAATCTCCGCGACCCGTCAAAGTCCGGTGATAGGGACATGCCAATGGTAGTAGTGGGAGGGGAGGAGGGGAGGCGAGGAGGGGTAAGGTCGCAACGCACGTGGGGGGGAGGGAGAACCCCTGGAAATAAACGAAGCTTGCAGCACTAAAGTCTGCAGTGTTAGTAACCCGTAAATAGCTGTGAGGTCCTCCTTTCTCTCCCTTGATTGCTGTTTCCTGTTCTAATTAGTCCACTGTATACCGGGAGCCAGTGCAATGGTAGAGGTAGGGAGGGGGTAGGGGGGTAGGATGGGGGGAGGTGGAGGAGGTTGGGGTGAAGGGTCAGCCACCTGTGGGGGGGGGGGGGGAGGGGGAGACCACCCCCCAAGTCAGGCAGGTTCTTTATAAACTTCCTTCTCAATGACCAGGCAGCTTGATGTGACAATCGCTCTGATAAACAACCTGGACCTCACTGAGCGTATTGTTTGTAAGACAGCGGTTGTTGTAGCAGTCAGTCAGTCAGTCAGCCAGCCAGTCAGTCAGTCAGTCAGTCAGCCAGTCAGTCAGTCAGTCAGTCCAGTTCTTCTTTGCTTCCTTGCGCTATATATAATCTACGTTGTAGATGAAGCCAAAAAAAAAAAAAGATGTAGGTCATTTGTAAAGGAGAAAGATGCAAAACTTGAAGATATTCATCACTATATATAGATGTTTAAGTAAAGGTGTTTGATAATATATAATGGGTCTACCACTGTGTGTGTAGGTGAGTGTGTGTGTTGTGTGTGTGTGTGTGTGTGTGTGTGTGTGTGTGTGTGTGTGTGTTGTGTGTGGTATGTGTGTGTGAGTGTGTGTTGTGTGTATTATTATTATCATTACTACTACTACTACTACTACTGCAATTGTATTGTAATTGCCCTTCATGGGATGATTAAAGTGTTTTTGACTTGACTTGACTTTACTACTACTACTACTACTACTACATTTCAAGAATAATGGAATAAACACTCATGTGCTTTTTTTTTTTTTTACATCCAATCCCCGTGTGTATGCAGTTTTATACATTTTGTCATCCGTTCCCACCGGCACACAATGGCCTACTCTTACGAAAAGCGGAACAGGATTTAACGTGTGCGCAAGATGTTCTGCATGCCTGCGTGAGTGTGAGTGTGTGTGTGTGTGTGCATGTGTGTGTGTGTGGACGTATCCCCAATTCTGAAGCTACTATCAACAGGAGCTACCAGATAATTATCAAGTTTTGTTTAGCAAATTAAGAAACGCTCCTCTGCTGAATCCATGATGAAAACAGAAATGCCTAATTGCACTATTCTTCAACAAAGGTTTAATGAACTCGCAGGCACGCGTACGTGTGTGTGTGTGTGTGTGTGTGTGTGTGTGTGTGTGTGTGCGCGCGTGCGTGCTTTTTATATATATATATATATATATACACACATGTGGGGTTTTTTTTTTTTGGGGGGGGGTTGTTTTTGGTTGTGTGTGTGTGTGAGTGAGAGAGAGAGAGGGATGGTTCTCTCTCTCTCTCTCTCTCTCTCTCTCCTTAAAACCAAACACAACGAAGGATCAGTCAACTCTCTCTACTACATCTCCCAACGTTCTTTCATTTGTATTAATTCCATCCTTCCTTTCAACCACACCCACCTCCCTAACACTCATTCTTTACACACATACACACTCACTTACACACACTCACTACACACTACAACACACACACACTTCAACTCCCCACTCCTTCCCATCGCTACTTTTTTTCCCATTCCATTTCTTAGTTTCAACCCCCCAACCACCTCCCAGCCACCCATATTCTCTCCCTCTCCTCTCCATTCTCAACCCCCCCCCCCCCCCCCCATCTCTCTCCATTCTCATCCCACTCTCTCATACCTATCACCTCTCTCTCTCTCTCTCCATTCTCATCCCACTCCTCAACATCACTCTCTCTCTCTCCATTCTCATCCCACTCACTCTCTCTCTCTCCATTCTCATCCCACTCACTCTCTCTCTCTCTCCCCATTCTCACATCTCCCTCACTCACTCACTCACTCTCTCTCTCATCTCTCCCTCTCTCATTCTCATTCTCTCTCTCTCTCTCTCTCTCTCTCTCTCATCTCCATTCTCATCCCACTCCCTCATCATACTCCTCTCTCTCTCCATCTCTCACTCTCTCCTCTCTCTCTCCTTCCATCCACTCCTCTCTCTCTCTCATTCTCATCCCATCACTCTCTCTCTCCCCTTCCATCCATCCCACTCACTCCTCTCTCTCTCCCATTCTCTCTCCTCCTCTCTCTCTCATCATCTCTCTCTCTCTCTCTCCATTCTCATCCCACTCACTCACCTTCATTCACTCTCTCCCCTACTCCTCCATTCTCTCCCTCCATCACCTTCTCTCTCATCATCCCATTCTCTCCCCCCTCACTCCTCTCTCTCTCTCTCTCCATTCTCATCCCATCATCTCACTCTCTCATCTCTCTCTCTCCTCTCATCTCTCATCCCTCACTCTACTCCTCTCTCCTCTCCATCCATCCACTCACTCACTCTCCTCTCTCTCTCCTTCTCATCCCACTCATCTCTCTCTCTCATCCCTCATTCTCTCTCCACTCCATCCACTCACTCTCTCTCTCTCTCCATTCTCATCCCACTCACTCATCTCTCTCTCTCTCTCTCATCCCACTCACTCTCTCTCTCTCCCCATTCTCATCCCACTCACTCACTTCTCACCTCTCATCTCTCTCTCTCCATTCTCCCATCCACATCATAGCTCTCTCTTTTCTCTTCTCTCTTATTTCTCTCTCTCCAGTCTCACCCTCTCTCCCTCCCTCCTTCCATTCTCACCCCCCTCTCTCTCTCCACTCCCTCCATTCTCCCCCCTCTCTCTCCATTCTTATCCCACTCTCTCTCTCTCACACACACACACATACACTCACACACACACTCACACATACACACTACACACACATACACAACACAGACACAACACAACACACACACACACACACACACACACACACACACACACTGTATGCAGTTCCAGCATTCCAAAGCCGTCAGCAGAGCGGAGGGAGACAGAAGTTTGTAAACTGCACGTCTTTTTTCCTCCTCCTCCTCCTCCTGGCTTTCTCGGGGTTCCCACACCACGGCCATACCACGTTTTCTTCTGCTACCCTACAGCCATTATACTCTTTTTTTCTCCCCGCTGGTCCGTCTGTATGTATGTATGTATGTATGTCTGTTTAATCTGTTCGTGTACCTGTCGGTCTGTTTATTTTATTTTATTTATTTTATTTTATTTCATTCTTGTATATCGAGGATAATGGAATAAGCACTTATCACTATCTGTCTGTGTGTCTGTTTAATCTGTTCGTGTACCTGTCGGTCTGTCTGTCTGTGTGTCTACGGTGGGGTGGTGGTGGTGATAGTGGTGGTGGTGTGTGTGAGTGTGTGTGGTTTTGTGTTGTTGTATTCTCTCTTTCTCTCTCTGTCTGTATGTCTGTCTCTATCTCTCTGTCTCTCTGAGGGGAAGAGGATGGAGAAGGGAGGCGTAGTAGGGGGGTGGTTGGCTTTTCCCCCTTTTAATCTTCATTAACGCATTTTCTTCTCTCCTGTCTCTGTCTTAGTGAAAAATATTGTCCAAGAAATGTAAACACTTTTTGTACGTTTTTCTCTTATTTCACCTGTCTGGTGCTCTCTGTCTGTCTGTCTCTCTCGCTCTCTCTCTCTCTCGCTCTCTCTCTCTCTCTCGCTCTCTCACTGTGTTTTATTTCTCTAATTGTTGCCTTTTACCCTGGGAATGCAGTACATAGCTGGGGTGGGGTTGTTGTTTTTTTTCGTGGCTTAAAACAAGAACGCAAGTTTACAAAATTATGTGTACCACTATTATCAGCTTTTCTCTTACTTCTTTTTTTTTATTTTTAAAAAGGACTTCTTAAATACTAGGCAAAATTTGCTGGCGCGCGCCACAACACACACACACACACACACACACACACACACACACAACACCTAATACACAAACATTCACACAGAGTGCGCGCGCGTTTGCGCAGGTACACACGTTACTTCTTTACAGAAGAACAGGAAACAAGAAGAGGGAGGGGGGAGCCGGAGGGGTAGAAAACGGAAGGAGAGGTGGAGGAGGTTGGGGGGGGGGGGGGGGGGGGGGGGGTGAGTGGGAGACGCTGAGGGTGGTTATTTCATCAGTAAGCAACTTTTTTTAGTTCAATGTGTGTTTGTCTTATCGCCTTTTTCTCACTTTCCTGCTGTAAACAGATCTCCACCACCACCGTCAACCTTCGTTTAGTCCCTTGACTTTTGGTAAGAGTTCTTTTTCTTGTTTGTAGTACTCTCCCTTTCGACATCTCATTTCACCTTTGACATCGGAAGCGGAAACGGTACGGGATCACTGTCCTTGCGCGCGTTTAGGATATGTTCTGATGTGCGAAGACATCTTTCTTTCTTTCTTTCGTTCCTTCCTTCTTTCTTTTTGTTCTTCCTTTTTACTTTCCTTCCTTTGTTTTCTTTTCAATTATTTCATTTTTGTGGGTTTTCCCCCCCAGATTATTCATTTTGACATGCTGTCATTGCAGTCATGTCACTTCCAAAAATAGCTTAAAGCGAAGAGAAGAGAAGAGAAGAGAGAAGAGAAGAGAAAGAGGGAGAGAGAGAGAGAGAGAGAGAGAGAGAGAGAGAGAGAGAGAGAGAGAGAGAGGAGAGAGGAAGAAACTCGGAGAGAGAG
>CM054141.1:48007132-48032132 GCA_028751875.1 Rapana venosa | reverse complement strand
AAAAAGTAATAAGTGCTTATTCCATTACACTCGATATAAAAGAATAAAATGAAATCAATAAAAAACCGTTTGGAAATTCTTTTGTGTGTTGTGTCAGTCGAATCGTGTGTAACTGAAAAGTGAAAAAGGACGAGAGCTTCCAGTTTAATTGTTTGGTCTGCTTTTGTTTCATGTTTACATGTATTTTGTTGTTGTCATTGGCTTGTCATTGTTTTCCTAAAAGAAAAAAACAACAACCAACAACTTTGTTTGGTTGGTTGTTCGATTGGGTGTAGTGATATAAATTCGTTGTTATATAATTATAGTCTGCTTATTTCGTTTATTTCAGTGTGTCACAGTGACATGGAACCATTGTTATGCATGAACCTATACTAAAATTATGCAATACAGACCTTCAACCCTGTTTGCTCTAACAAACAAAACAAAACAAAGCAACAACCAAACAAAACAACAGCAAAGAAACCACAACCCGTACACAACATAACACCACAATACACATAACAGGACATCACGATATATCAATACAATATCTTTTTTCTTTAAATAGTGATTAACACCCCCCACCTCCTTCCCTAACTCCGCCAAACTTCTCTTCTTCAAGCTAAGCCCTGTCAGTCAGGCAGTATCAGGAGACGAATGACGTCGATTAATCACCATTATAAACACCGTTTCTACGCAACCGCCTCATAATCTCGCCCTCACCGTAAAAGACGAGATAAGACGAGATCGCGTGTCGAGACTTTTCGGGTCTTTTTTTTTCCTTTCTTTTTTCCTTCCCTCTTCTCCTTTTTTTTTTTTTTTTTTCTCTCCCCCCCTCCCCCTTGTATCTTTTTTTCTTTCTTTTGTTCTTTTTTTTTTCTTCTTTCTTTTCTTCCGGGTGTAATCTGGCTCCCTGGGTCGCAGTGCTGGAAGCTACTCAGCTAAGGGTGCCAGGCAGGGGGGCTCGTAGAAAACAGTTTCAAATAAAAACCGATGAGAGATCTGACCTGATAACAACGCCGCCAAGTAAGCGAGCCCCCCCCCCCCCCCCCTTCTTTAAAAAAAAAAAAAAAAGCTAGCTTGAGGAAGGGAGAGGGGCAGGGGTGGGGGGGAATTGTGGTGAGGGTAGTGGGAGAGCGATGGATACCTTTAGGAAAAAAGGGATACGGGTGAAGGGATTACGGGAGGAGGGTGGGGGTGGGGGAAGATGTGGCCGGAATAGGGGAAGGGATGGGGGGGGGGGGGGGGGGGGGGGGGGGGGGGGGGGGGGTGGTGGTAGGATGATGGATATTTTCGTGTAGTTGCGAGTCTGAAAAATGGTTATTTCATGTGCATGGTCATTTTGTGTGTGTGTGTCTCTCTGCCTTAAGTGTGCAAGATGATCTTGCAGTGAAGTCGTTAAACCGGATGTGTGTGTGTCTGTGATATCTTCGACATTTTTCTGCATGTCCTACGAGTAGAGATTACACCAGGCTAAGACGGTATACGGAGTACAACTTCTTTCTTCTTCTTCACCTTCATCTTCTTCTTCATCATCTTCTTCGTCGTCTTCTTCTTGTTTTTCTTCTTTCTTGTTGTTGTTGTTGTTCTTCTTCTTCTTGTTCTTGTTCTTGTTCTTGTTCTTCTTCTACGACGTCGTCGTGGTCAAATGCTCAGACAGCAACTACTGTTGTCTGTCATATGAGCGAAAATGTGTTGCGCTGCAGTTAAGCGCCTGAAAAGTCAGGCCCAGCGCATCAAACTTCGGTATGGGAGATGACTGTTAATCGTTTAAGTCTTTCTGGGAGAAAAGGGGACCAAAATGGACTAAGAAGGCAGAAAATAGACAAAAAGGGTGTGACAGGAAGAAAAGGAGCAAGGCAGAAACAAAGAAAGGGATAGGAAAGAGGGAATTCTTAGCACAGAATTTCCAGAAGGCGAAGAAGCTATTTATACTGACAGGCTCTGGGGGCATCTTCACAGGGAAATATGGAGTAGGATCTCGTCTAACTCATAATCTGGTCAGCCCATACTGAACCTCGCAATACAAAATCAAATTACAAAAAAAAACAATTACCAAATCAACAAGCAAAGAAACGCTAAAAACAAAACAAAACAAAAAAGTCCCTTGGATATTATTTTTCGATTGCTTCCTCCATGGGGAGAAGGGGGGAAGAAAAACACAGAGACAGACAGGCACACTGACAGACAGAGTAAGAGCAACACCATCCTCATCAGCAGTAGGCTAGTCCATCATAACCAGGCCCCCCCTATCAACACTGTCAGCCTCCCCCCTCAGTCAGTGCCCCTGGACAGAAGCCGGCCAAGATAACGGATGTAGCAGACATCAGTAGTTTGAAGGATTTCTTACACTTCAAGCTCAATGATGGAGGTACACCCCTACCAACCCCCCCCCCCCCCCCCCCCCCCCCCGACACACACACACTCCTCCCACGACACAAAAGAAGTTGTCAGTAACCGACAATGATAGAAAGAAGCATCATAAGACTATAGACATTGTGTACGTTGGGAGGGATGGGGGGGGAGGGGGGGGGGGGGGGGGGGGCAGCAGTCTTTTTTTTTTTTGGGGGGGGGGGGGGGGGAGGAGGACAGAAATTAAAACAAGAACATTGGGAAGGGGGGGGGGGGGGGGGGGGAGGGGCAGAAATTAAAACAAGAACAATCATTTCTAAAACAGACAAACAGAGGAAGCGTAAGACAGAGAGCCCAAGAATTGTTGGGGTGGGGAGAGAGAAAGAGAGGGGGGGGGGGGGGGGGGGGGGGGGGGGGGGGGGGGGGGGCTGACAGACAAAAAAAAGAGAGAGAGAGAGAGAGAAAGAGAGGGGGGACAGAAACCAGACAGACAAGAGATAGAGAAGGAGACAGAGAGAGAGACGGGGAGAGAGAGAGAGAGAGACACACAAGAGAGAGAGAGAGAAGAGAGAGAGAGAGAGAGAGAGAGAGAGAGAGAGAGAAGAGAGAGAGAAAAGAAAACACACACACAGACAAACACAGACAGAAAGTGGACGGACAAGAAGAACAGTCAACAAAGCAAAGAAGATAACAAAGAGTTCACAGCAACTACGGCCACACTGCATACTGCCTGTACCTTTGATCCACCAGCAGACAGAGGGAGGTATCAGTCTTCAGCGCAGAAACACCGAAATGATAAACGAGAAAAAGGGGGACGATTTATTCCCAGTATCCCTCACCACAAATCTGTACAGACAGACAGCTTTACGAAGCGACGATTGACCAGAGGTACATCCAACCCCGGCCAAGGCGGCAAGCTCCTCCTTATCCAGAAGTCTCACCTTACTCATTTTTATCTTAGACATCTGATTTTTGCCATGAATGACATGGTGTCTTTGGTATTCCCATAACCTATGTGGTTGTTGGAGAGCTTCTATTCTCTATTCTCCAGGGGCCAGCTTTTGAGAACGGCACCCATCTCTTTTTCCCTTGCTGCTTTACCTTCCCTGACCCTAAAGAGAGCATCATATTAGTCGATTGGATAACAGACACACAGACAGAGCCATGTCGAACATTGCAGAGCAGCTTCTCTGTTCATTTCAACCCCAACCTGTCCCAAAATTGTAGGAAAGGAAAAATATCATCATCATCATCAGTCATCGTCATCAGCAGCAGCAGTAGCAGCAGCAGCAGCAGCAGTAGCTGCATCATCATCATCAGCAGCAGCAGCAGCAGCAGTAGCATCCCCACCATCACCATCGTCATCATCATCACCATCGTCATCATCATCACCATCGTCATCATCATCATCATCACAGCAGCAGCAGCAGCAGCAGCAGCAGTCCATCATAACCAGGCCCCCCTATCAGCACTGTCAGCCTCCCCCCTAAGCCAGTGCCCCTGGACAGAAGCATGCAGGGCAAGATAACGTACGTATGTTGCAGACATCAGTTGTACGTGGGATTTATGACACGGCGAGTAAATTCAGAGAGTAGTCTCCCCCTACTTCACCCCCCCCCCCCTCCCCCACCTCCCCTTTCCCCTCTCCTCTTTGTCTATGAAGAAGACACAAAGGAACTCATCCGAAACAGACAGGGATAACCAGAAACATTAAAAGACCGTAGATTTTCTTGCAGCTGAGTGGGGAAGGGGAAGTGGTGGTGGTGGTGGTGGTGGTGTTGATGTGGTAGGAAGGGGGTAAGAATGTTAAGATAAACATGAATAAAATGAAAGCAGAAATAATCGTTGCTACTTTCTCAGAGAGAGAGGGGAGAGAGAGAGAGAGAGAGAGAGAGAGAGAGAGAGAGAGAGAGAGAGAGAGAGAAAAGAAAAGAGACAGAGAAGAGAGAGAGAGAGATGAGAGGGAGGAAGGGAGAGAGGGTAAAAGAGACAGAGACAGAAACTACAGACAGATATACAATATAGTCAGACAGATGCAGAGAGAAACACAGACCCTTAAGAGAGAAGAGACAGAGAGAGACAGAGAGAGAGAAAAGAGAGAGAGAGAAAAGAAAAGAGAGAAAGGGAAGAACAGACAGACAGACAGACAGACAGACAGGTGCAGAAAAAAGGGAGAAACACAGAGAGGCAGATATACCCATTGAAAGAAAGAGACAGACAGGACAGACAGACAGACAGACAGACAGTGATAAGTGATGAGTGATGACATAAAGAAGGGGCAACAGAGCAGAGATAAATGCAACTGGCAGACAATGCACTGCGCCTTTGATCTGCCACAGACAGTCAGATAATACAGGAGGACTAAAACAGGAACAAAGAAATAAAACAATAACACACAACACACACACACACACACACACAAAACACACACACCCCACACACACACCACACACACAAAACACACACCCATCCCCCAACCTCTTGAGAGGGGAGGTGGGAGGAGGGAGATAAACGAGAAAAGGATGAGTTCATAATGCCACACTCTGCTATAAATCAGCATTAAAAGAGAGCTCCATGCAGTAACGATAGCCTAGCTAGAAGTGCATATCTTTTTCAAGACAATGGGATAGTTTTTCTTCAGATGTTTTGTTTGTATGTATGGCTTGCTCCTGGGCCATCAGATCTCAAGTATAGCATTCTAACCACCAAGTAATCCCCCTCCCTATTTCTTTTAGATTAAAAGTCTTTATATTTACTTCGTTAGGATTCTTTCATGTGTGGATATACAGCACAATAGCCAGGCAGACAACTAAGAAGATGGACTTCTAATCCTAAAAGTCAAGTCACCGATCGCAGGTTCAAAACTTCGTGGCACCTGACAGATAAAGCAGGGAAACTGGGTTTTTGTACTGTATTGTCACGGCAGATTTTTCTGCATGAAATTCAGATTACTCTCTCTCCAGGGAGAGTGTCGCCACAAGTGCAGCGCCGCCCATTTAAAAAAAAACCACCAAAACTTTTTGTCATCGTCAACATAATATGTGCACAGCTGCCAATGCCTCTAGAAAAACAAGAAGAAACATTATCTCATATTCCCCCTACACCACAGCCAATTCCAAAATTACAGCAAAGAAAGAGCATCAATAGCAGCAGCAGCAGTCCATCATAACCAGGCCCCCTATCAACACTGTCAGCCTCCCCCCTCAGTCAGTGCCCCTGGACAGAAGCAGGCAGGGCAAGATAACGGATGTAGCAGTCATCAGTTGTATGGAAGAATTATCACATTATGGGTAAAATGGCTACATTGTCATCTCTCTCGCGCGCTCTCTGTCCCTCTCTCTCTCTCTTTCCCTCTTTCTCTCTCTCTCCCTCTCAAACACACAGATCTTATCTCCAACCAAGATGAATAACAAGAAACATTAAAAGATCGTACATTTTGTGCAGTCGAAGGACTGGGATGGGATGGGACACAAGAGTCTGGTGAGGAAAGGGAATAAATAATCATCTATACTGTACATGAAAACAAAAGCAACTGCTGCTCAGAGAGAGAGGTAGGGAAGAGAGAGAGAGAGAGAGAGAGAGAGAGAGAGAGAGAGAGAGAGGGAGAGAGAGAGAGAGGAGAAGAGAGAGAGAGAGAGAGAGAGAGAGAGAGAGGAGAGAGAGGAGTGAGATTGATGATAGAAAGAGCGGGCCAACAATGCAGAGATAAACCCACGCAGCAAATTAAGCATTGCACTCTCGTTCCTTTGATCTGCCGGCCCAAGGCAGGTGACAGGTAAAGCCTTCAGAACTAGAAAGGTAAAGAAAAGAAAAGAAAAGGAAAGAAAGAAAGAAAACAAATTGAAAGAAAAAGAAAGCGCTGAATGAAAAAACGATGATAAATGAGAAACTCGATAATTTCTTCACAAGGCCACTCACTCACTGTACTGTCTGTACGCCTGCTTGAACTAAAGACAGCCTCGTGCAGAGATGATAAGGACAGAAATGCACCTCACTCCAAGATCAGAGAAGTGTTGGGTTTTTTTCAGGTAAAAGATACCGATATTTACCTGTGTAACATTCTTTCACATTGCAACCCCCCCCCCCCCCCCCCCACGATAGCCGAGTAAGTTATTGAGGAAATGGGTTTCTAAACATCAAAGTCAGGTCCTTAAGTCATGGACTGCCGGTCTGAATGTTGGTAGCACCTGGTGGGTTAAGTACTGTCTTTTAATTAATTCTTGCCCTATATGTGCAGACCTGTCCGATACCTTACACCCTCTTTGAGTACAGACCGAAGTCAAGTCAAGACAAGTCAAAACACTTTAATCATCTCATGAAGGGCAATTATAATGCTGACAGGCACATTGATACATCGTACTCTCGACAAACAAAAGAAGGCTAAATTTCATATTGATTTAAACATTTCAAGATAATTTCAAATAAAACACACGCGCGCATGCGCGCACGCACGCACACGCATGCAGAACATCAGACTTGCAAGTTTAAAGATGTGAATTTCAATGTCAATGCTTGATATGTTTCAAAAAGCACAGACATTCTAAGCAGGGCCCGCCCCATGGCTTCACTTTTGCATTAGGTGACGTTGCTGGTCAAGCCTTTACTTCTTACGTCTTTCAAACACTCAGACGGCAACTTTTGTTGAGTGTCATATGAGCAAAATTGCGTTGTGCGCTGCCATTATTATGCGCCTGACAAATCAGGTCCAGCACATCCCACTTCGGTGTAGGAGAGATTTGTTATACTTTTAAGTCTGTCTGGGGGGAAAAAAGGCGAGAGAATGGACCAAGACAAGATGGCAGGGGGAAAAAGACAAGAAGGAGGTGACAGGAAGAAAAGGAGCAAGGCAGAAACAAAAGAGAGGATAAAAAAAAAAGAAGAGGGAATTCCTAGCCAGCATCCCCACTGGGAGTCAAGCATTTACAAAACAGCTTACCAGTTGTGGTGTAGCGTACGCGGAATGGCTCGTTTGCTGGGACGACAAATTCAGAAGAAAAGAAAGAAAAAATACAAATATTACAATGTCGTCGGAAGTCGTTATGGTCCATACACTATGCATTTTTCACATCACAGTTCGAATTTTGGCCATGTCTTTTCCTAGCTGCATTCCCTCCCCCCCCCCCCCCCCTCCCCTTCAGAGCACGAATGATTAGAACAAAGATTGATAGATAAGGACATGGCATTTGGTTGTAATAGAGACAGCACAATACAACACAAGCACATTCGCATGCACACAAGCGCAGGCACGCACACAAACCACACACCAGCACCACTCTTCACAACATCTACACTACACGCCACCCCCTCCCCCTCCACACAAACACACACTAACACCAACCTCTTCGGCCCCCCCCCCCCCCCCCCAACTTAACTACACACACACACACACACACACACACACACACACACGTGCCTGCACAAACTACAATATTATTATTACTACTACAAAGCTTTCTCCCCGACCCATCACTTCTGATCAGGACAACCATTGATTTGGCAGATGCTGCCACCGCGCCCTCCTTCATTCTCATCTACCCCCTCCCCCCCACCCCCTCTCCCTCCTTACTCTCCCAAACCGCCCCATCCTTGTCAATCATTCGGGTTCAAACCCTGGTAGTCTTTGTGATGTGTATGCCTGGTGTGTGTGTGTGCATGTGTGTGTGTGTGCGTAAGTGTGTGTGTGTGTGCGTGTGTGTGTGCGTGTGTGTGTGTGTGCGTGTGTATGTGTGTGTTTGGGGGTGATCTCCCGAGGGCCTCTGGGGACTCACTCATCACGTGACCACACCACGTGACCTGACGCAGCCGGAAGCCATGCGCACGTGCTCCTGCCAGGGCCACGTGACCGCCCAGGGAGGCTGCACTGGCAGACACAGACGTATCTGCCTTGTTCGGGCTTGTGTTGGTTCCGTCCCACAAAATCTGCCGGTTCCACTTGATCCCTGCACCCCTCTCTTCCCCTACCCCCCCCCCCCCCCCCCCCCCCACCCTACCCCCACCTCCTGGTATCATCCTCCTCTTTACAGTTCTCATCCCATTGTCTCATTTTCCCCCCTCTACTGACCCCGTTTTCTCCCCTTCTCTCCCCCCCCCCCCCCCCCCCCTCCCCCAACACACACACATTCTCGACTCCGCCAATTTGTCCCATATCGTTCTTAAAGAGAAAAAAACACCCATGAAATTAGACCACGCACGCGCGCGCGCGTACGCACACACACACACACACAGACACTTTATTTTCATGTCCATGGAAGGAAAATGTTTTTATTATGTCTATTCCCAGCGTATTTCCATTTCAGACAGTGTTGATACATACATTCAAGCAATTGCCGGCCACAGACAGACAGATGTAGCTCAAGAATTCGAAGAAAACTCTGAAGACGGCCAGACACTGGTCTTTGTATTAAGCCCCCTTTTGGCCAGTGTGTCCACCCTTAATAAATTAACAGGAGAGCCGGGCCACAACATTCAGACCTTCATGTCCAGACCCCCTTATACCTCCTAGAATAGCCCCCTACCCCTCTCCCTTGCCCCTGAAATAGAGCCAGCTCCCTAAGGATCTTTGACGCCTAATGCCCAGGTCGCCATTTCAAGTCAGATGGCCTAATGACGGTGCCATGAGGACAGAACAGGCTTCTTTCGTTGTTAGGGGAAAGAAAGTGTTGTTGCATAGGAGGGTCAGTGACTTTCGTTCCTCCTTGATTTGATGATCCTATTGGCTCTTTTCACCTTGTTTTGAGGAATTCTTGTCCTCTTCCTCGTCAAAGCTCGAAAGCTTTTTGATGAGATGTGATAACATTGATGATGATGATGAGAAGAAGAAGAAGAAGAAGAAGAAGAAGAAGAAGAAGAAGAAGAAAGCAAAGAAGAATGGTAATAATGATGATGATAATGATATAATAATATGATAATAAAATAATAATAATAATAATAATAATGTATGGAATTTATATAGCGCTGAATCTTGCAAGCCAACAAATCAAAGCACTGTAAAGTTCTTGCATCTTTCATTAGAATAAGGAGTGTGGCTTGAAGACTGGGTTTCCTCAACCTCATGTCTTGACCAGCCAAATAATGATGAGCTTCTTCCAGTCTGCTTTCATACAGCAGGGTAACCTCGGTTAGATTTGCTTGTCTATTTGCAGAATGTTTTCGCCAGCATGGATCACACGCTCTACAGTCAAGGAGAGAAAAGAAGGATGGATAGGGACTATGATTATCAAATGATTTGGTGAGAAACTCACATTTCTTAAGCATTCTTTATTCAATAGCATGTCCCTTCCTTCCAAGCACCATTTTATTTATTTACATGCTGTCTTACCTTACAAACTGTTCGTCTATTTGTTTACCTGTCTAAAAAAGAAAGGTAAAGGAGTCCCATAACCTATAAGGTCGTAGGGGAGCGAGGCGTCAGAGACCTCACTTCTCTAGGGCCAGCATATTGAGGGCGGCGCCCATCTTCTCTCCCTCGCTGCTTTACCTTCCCTGACCCTAAAGAGGGCAGGTACCCATTAACAGCTGGGTGAACTGGGGGAACTGTACTAAAGCCAAGGCGCGCAAACGGTCACCCATCCAACTGGTAACCACGCTCGACGCTGCTTAACTTGGCTGGGGGAAAGCGAGTGCTCCGGACCACTGAGCTACCCCGTACCCATATCCCTGTCTGATGTATGTAAAAAACAAAAACAAAATACAGTTCCCCCTCCTCTCAAAGAAGAAAACCCACCCAACAAATCAGAGGTAGAGGCAAAAAAATATACAAAGAGAGACAAAATACAGGCACAGAATGTAAAAATTGGTACATAGCGACTGGGGTGGGGTGGAGGGTGGAGAACCCTCCCCCCCACCCCCCCAACACACACACACTCACACTCACACAGTTCGACAGAGACAAGAGATAGAAACATTAGAAATGGACACAGCGAGAAAAGACAAAAAAGGAGAAAAAAGAAAAAACCAAAAAACCTCAACAACCTAATAAACACAAGGACGAAAAATGAACAGCACAAACGAAGTTGACAACAGGAAGCAAGAACAATGAAACAAGAGCGCGTTTGCATCACTGGCAGGCAAACAGGCAGGCAGGCAAAAACTGACAGGCGGGAGGGAGCAAACTTGGAGAAGAGAGAGAGAGAGAGAGAGAGAGAGAGAGAGAGAGAGAGAGAGAGAGAACACGAGACAAAAAAACAAGAGAATAAAACCCAGTAATCACAATAATCATTCCGATACAACGCTTCCCCCTGCTATCTCCGCTTGTAATCGATAGCCGCACTGGGACGCCAGAATCAATATCCTCTCCCGTGCTGCTTGCAAAGCAGTCCCCGGGCTTAAGGCGCTTCTCGACAGCTGATTGGCCAAGGGCGGCCGGTAGCCGGCCAATTAGAGTGATTGAAACTGATGCCGATAGAGGGCGCCCGTCGCCCACAATGGCGGCCGGCTGACGACTGGGCACGCGGCCTAATTGGAGGCCAATCACATTAGGGTGGCCACCGTTGTTTGGTGGCGGGAAGGAGTTGATTAATTACCTGCTTAAAACAATGGAAGGCCACGCTCAAGTGCTCCGTCCCTGAGGGGGGGTGGGGGGGGTGGGGGGGGGGGGGAGAGGGGAGGGGGGGAGAGGGGACAGAGTGTGTGTGTAGGGGAAGGGTGGGGGTGGGGTGGGCTCCACGATCACATCACTAAGATCAAGTGGCCGGTCAGGCCATTGAGTATGGCAGAAAAATGTTTGGAAGTGTTTGTAAGGGGGGGGGGGGGGGGGGGGGGGGGGTGTGTGGTGGTGGCAGGGTGGGGCGGGGGGGGGGGGTGGGGAGGGGGGGGGGGGGGGGGGGGGGGGGGGGGGGGGGGGAAGGGGGAGGATTTTTTAAAAATCGAGGATGGAAGCAAAGGGGGTGGGGGGTTGAGGGGAGATCATTGCAGATCTGATTATTGAAAACAACAGGATAGGGGGTGCTTGTGGTGATGGTAACAATGGCGTTAGAGAAAGAGGCGTTTACAGCCATGTTGAAACAAGACGGCACTCCTTGCGACAAACAGACGTTCCCAGTATCTTTCGTGTATGAAACAGCAACGTTGAAAACAAAATTTAATGAGTAAACTTTTTTTCCCCGATGAGGCAAACAAAAACAAAAGCAAAAACAAACAAACCAAAACCAGACTACAGTGGAAAGGCTATGGATTCTTGCAGACCCTCAATGAGGGGAGTAACAGTGTTGGTGCCAGTAACACACACACATACGCGCGCGCGCGAGCATCATTCTGAACTAATAACTTTCGACGACTGTTTATGCCTAAAGTAGTAGTAGTAGTAATAATAATAACAATAATAATAATAACAATAATGATGATGATGATGATGATGGGGATGTTGATGATGATAATAATAATAATGATAACAATAATGATGATCATGGGGATGATGATGATAATAACAACAACAGCTCATGACGAAAAAGGCATTTGTTACGTGTTCTTTACAGTTTCATTATGTGAATCCATTGATATTATATGACGTAGTCTTACAAACAACATTTCCAGCAATGTGGCTGATATTCCAGCTGCTACTTGAAAAAAAAAGGTGCATTTTTCCAACATGGCACTTTTTGATCTTTTCAAATCGTAAAGTCACAACAAACAAAACGATGAAACTAGCCCTCTCCTTTCGAATCGTCCAGAAGAAAAAACCCCCACTGAAATGATAATGAATTTGACAAGCACCTAACTGCTATCTTGGTTTAAACAGTTGTTATTCAGAAATGAGAATGTGTAAACATTGAAAACAAAGAGCATTTTGGAATCAGAGCAACAACAAGCTTGTAAGCTTATGGTATGCTCAATTAAATAATGATCAGGTAGGAACCGATGACAAACTTTACAAACAACGGCATACACATGGGGACTGGATGTAAAAAAAAAAAAAAAAGCACATGAATGCTTATTCCATTATCCTCGAAATAAAAGAATAAATAAATAAATGAAAATCAACATGAACATGTCGGCTATCTGAAGTGCTACACTAAGGAAGTGGTCACAGATAATCACCTTAAGACTTCAAATCTTGTAATTGGGAAATATTTGTCTATACATTTTCAGTGTGTGAAGTTGACTGGGAGTAATGTTATTTTTGACTCCACACATTTTTTTTTAGATTTGAAAACTGGGGCGCTTTGAAGAGCATAAACTTATGACAGCAGCGCTCAAACCATACCCCCAAACCTTACCCACCCCCCCCCCCCCACCCCCCACCCACCCCCCCCCCCCCCCCCCCCCCCCCCCCCCCCCCCCATTCTTCCACGATTCTATTATGTGTGTATATTACAGATTTATAGGCAAAAATGTTGAACTTAACATTGCGATCAATGCAGCTCAAATGAGGCAAAATAATGTGCCCGTGCACACACACTTACACACATTCACTTACATCTTAGGCATGATTTATTTCACAACTTCTGTTTCTGTATGTTTGATTGATTAGTTTGTTTTGTGTGTGTGTGTGTGTTGTGTGTGTGTGTGTGTGTGTGTGGTGTGTGTGTGTTGCTGTGTTGTGTGTTGTGTTGTGTGTTGTGTGTGTGTGTTGTGTTGTGTTGTGTTGTGTGTGTGTATGTGGTGTGTATGTGTGTTTGTATGTGTGTGTGTTGTGTGTGTTATGGTGGGTGGGGGATGTTTGTTTTGTTTTGTTTTGTTTTGTTTCTGTCTTTGAGTATTTGAAACCACACTAATGCAACCACCAAAATTCTCTCTCGTCCCTCCCCCCTACACATTTTGTGTGTGTGTGTGTGTGTGTGTGTGTGCATGTGAATGGAATGTATACATAAATCCACTCCCCCTACTTAACTTCCTATACGGCTCTGGCAGCGATACTATCGCGCACGTTTATCAAACCTTTTCCTTTCATCTCTCTTCTCCCCCGCTCGCCGCCATTCGCTACGTGTTGGAACGCACGTGCAGATGCTAGAGTGAATTAAGCCGTGCGCGCGCCTCCCGCGTTAGATGAGAGATAGCTGCATTGCGAAGAGTGATGTCCCTTGCCTGGAGAGGCGTTGCCATGGAGACAGGACGGCAACGCTTGTCACCAGATATTTTATCAAATTAATAAAAACTCCAGGGCCAAAAGATGCTGGGTCGGTCGCTCGGTCGGCCGGTCGGCCAAAAGTTGAAAAAATTTAGCTGTGTTGATATGATGGGAACTGGTTCCGATGTCGACTTGGCATAAGGAAAGTGTTTTTTAAACATTTAAAAAAAAATTATTTATGTCGGCTCCACCTGAAAGTGTTTTTGTAAGACAAGAGTGGAGGTAATAAAACAGGTCATTCATTATTCCTTCCCTTCTCTGATTATGTCTGTTGGGTTTTTCCTGACAAAATGGTAGCAGCAAACCATAATATACACGTGAAAATAGAGTCTGGAATATGCTGTGTGGATTCTAGTTATCACTGGCTTATTATTTCAACTGAAGGTTATTCCAGTTTTTGTCTGCAGCTTACTCTAGGCGTGGTTGACTTCAACTATAAAGATGAGCTGCAGAGTTGAACAAAATTATGCCTAAAAACAAGATTGTGCCTAGAACAAGATTATGCCTAAAACATGATTATGCCTAAAACACGACTATGCCTAGAACAAGGTTATGCCTAGAACAAGATTATGTTTACACTCTATCTCCGGAATAATTAACATGAGGTAATAGAGAAAACAATCGGAATTCCTGAAAGTTCGAAAAAGACCTCCCCACCCCATCCCACCCCACCCCTTTCCACTTTGTTATGAATTTCCAATATATACGTTGGTAAACAGACGGTGGAGCGGAAAGAGTGTTGGCTATGGTGGGGAAGTGTGTTGTGTGTGCGTGTGTGTGTGTTCGTGTTTTTAGCCTAAATGTATACGCGCGCACGTTGGGGTAGGCGGAATCAAAGGATATTGTTATTTAAGTAAACTGCAAAAACAAAGCGAGCCATAAATGAAAAAAACAAATATCCCAAAGTCCCCAACCAACTAACCAACCCCCACCAATTATGACGATCACCACCAACACTCTTAAAAACAAAACTACACACACACACACACACACACACACAACACACACAGCAAGCCCCCCCCCCCCCCCCCCAAAAAAAAAAAAAAAAAACCCACAACAACAACAAAACCCAACAAACAAACCAAAAAACAAACAAACAACAAACAAACAAACAAAAACCCCAACAACAACAACCAACAAAACAACAACAAAAAACAACACAACCCACTACATCTCCACTTTCCTCTGACCCACAGAAAGAGCAGCATCAGCAACCACACCAATGAACTGAAGATAAGATGTGCCCACAGAGGGGCCCTTACCCAGCCTAGCCAGTCTGCTCTACACTACACTACACTACACTGCACTACACTACACTACACTACACTACACTGCACTACACTACACTGCACTACACTACACTACACTGCACTACACTACACTACACTACACTACACTACACACTACACTACACTACACTACACTGCACTAGTGCTACTGACTAACTAACTATACAGAGGGTGTCGGAAGGAAAAGTCCATGAAGATAACCTCTTGAAGCTAATGGCGCGAACTCTCCATCTCTCTCCTGACTCTATCCGCGCCTTTCTGCCCCACAAACGTCACTCAGGCAGGTGACATCTTCTGAGGTCCTACTCCGAGAGACGTCTGACTTGTATAGTTACTATCGTGGTGGTTGGTGGCGGTGGTGGTGGTAGCGGTGGTGATGGTTTTAATACGGTGTAAATTGGTATGTGTGGTTTATTTGATGTGGGTTTTCTAGTGGTGCACCTGTTTCTCTTGTTGGTTGCTGGTGTGTGTGTGTGTGTGTGTGTGTGTGTGTGTGTGTGTGTGTGAGTGTGTGTGTGTGTGTCCTTCTAAGAGAGACGTATGACTTGTACTACTATCGCGGTGCTGGTGGTTTAAATACAGTGTAAACTGGTATGTGGGGATAGAGGGTATTGGCAATGGTAAGTCTGTGGGTGCAGGCAAACTCCAGCAGACGTAGTCCCCTGTCGTTGGTCTCCCCAGTTCCAAACTGACCAACTGTTCCGGCCCATTGGTTGTAAGAGTCAGGACCTACTTTGGCGTTAAAATCCCCTTGGATGATGATGATGGCCAACAGAATGGACACAATCACTCATCATACCCCTGCCCAAGAAGGGGAATTTACGCCAATGCCAAAACTATAGAACAATCAGCCTCATCAGCCACGCCAGCAAGATCATGCTCAAAGTTATTTTGAATCGACTCAAGAAGGAGGCAGAAGAACACCTTGCAGAGGAACAAGCTGGGTTCAGGGCAGGCAGGAGCACAATCGAACAGATTTTTAACTGCCACATCATGATGGAAAAACATCTCCAACATCAGAGAGACCTGTTCCACAACTTCATCGACTTCAAGAAGGCTTTTGACAGAGTATGGCACGAAGGCCTGTGGCAGGTCCTCAGAATGTTTGGCATTGAAGAAGGACTAGTGCAATCCATCCAAGCACTATACAACACTGCAAGCAGTGCAGTCCTTCTGAACAATCAGGTCGGAGACTACTTCAAAACCACAGTTGGGGTCCGACAAGGATGCCTGTTATCTCCAGTCCTGTTCAATCTGTTCTTGGAAAACATCATGAGAGAGACCCTCCATGACTTCCACTCTACCATCTCCATTGGCGGCAGACCCCTCAACAACTTACGGTTTGCCGATGACATTGACCTCATGGGCGGAAGTAACACAGAGCTGCAAGATCTTACGACCAGACTTGAGAACAGAGCTGGAGCATATGGGATGGAGGTGAGCTCGGAGAAAAGTAAAGTACTTGTGAACAGCACGAGCAATGCCACCGCTAAAATTTACATGAACGGCCAACAACTGGAGGAGGTAGATGCTTTTAAATACCTCGGCGCTACACTCACAAAGGACGGGCGATCGACGACAGAAATCAAAGTCAGAATAGCCATGGCAACATCTTCCATGACAAAACTCACCACCATATGGAAAAGTAAAGAGATCAGTTTCCCAATCAAACTAAAGCTCTACAAAGCCCTAATTCAGTCAATCCTGCTGTACGGAAGTGAAACCTGGACATTGACTGCTGAAACAGCAAAGCGAATCCAGTCATTCGAAACAAAATGCCATAGAAAACTACTGGGCATATCTTGGAGAGAACGAAAGACCAATGAATTTGTCAAGAGTCAAATAACACAGCTGGCAGGTCCACAGGAACCCCTTCTCACCATCGTCAAGAAGAAAAAGCTGACATGGTTCGGCCACGTCACCCGCCACAACACTCTGCCCAAAACAGTACTGCAGGGAACACTCGAAGGTGGCAGAAGGAGGGGAAGACAGAACAAGTCATGGATGGACAACATCAGAGAATGGACCAGGATGAATGACTCGGCACTACTGCGCAGAGCCGAGGACCGAGATGGATGGAGGAGGCTTACCACGGCATCGTCTTTCATGTCTCCCCCACGACCGCCAAGGTCACGGGTCTGATGATGATGATGAAACTGGTATGTAGTAACACTCTATGTCACTGCTGGTGTGCACCTGTTCTTGTCGTTATGCATGCATGCGTGCGTACGTACGTGTGTATGTGTGCGTGCGTGTACGTGCATAAGGGGTGAGTGCTGGGACGGCTGCGTGTGCATGTGTATGCATGTGCGCGAGCGTGTATATATATATATATATATATATATATATATATATATATATATATATATATATATATATATATATTGTGTGTGTTTGTGTGGCATCTGATTGGTACTACTATCGTTGAACTGGTGGTTTTAAGTGGCCCTACTTTTCTATGATCAATTGATGGAAGATTGAATGGATTGATAAAAGATCGATGGACTGATGAAAGACTGATAGGTTTTTAACGTGTCCGTGCGGATTGTTCGTATGTGTTCACGGGGAACCTCGGATTATGGTTTCATCATCCAAAGGACCTGCAAGAGTCGGAACCAGTGTCTCTAACTCCAGAGTGGAAATCCTCTCACAAGGTCACCTCGCCAGAGATTTAAACCCGAGACTTAAGTTACGACGATACCACGACTTCGATATTCTAACCAGTAGTCTGTTTTCCGACTCCAGCCTTTGCCCAGCCCCCACCCTCTACCCCACCCCTTCCCATGGCCCCCCTAATCCCTCATACAACTCCTCTTTGTAAACACAGAGACAGTAATCTAAACTGGTACCTATGCAACAAAAGTTGACACCCTTGATGAGGGTCTTTAAGTAGGAGGTTAGTAACTAGAGGTAGGACAGTGGGGTGGAGAGGAAGGAAAGCAGGGGAGGGGTATAGAAGACTGGCTATCTTGACCAGATGGGCTATCATATTACTGCAATGACAAGCCTGAAGTGGAACAGCAGCTAAAGATGCACACACTTCAGCGCTTCAGAGGGTTTCCGTATCGCACAGCCATGGAGGGGACTGGCTTTTATGGCCAGGCGAAATTGAGCATGAGCTGCTGTCACCTACTCAGGCTTGCAGGCAGGTAGCAGTGAAGTAAGTCTTCTCTGATAAGGTCCAGAGCTCTCTGTGTGTAAGGGACCATCTGCCCTCCTCATGATGATAACCAAACAAGGAGGATGAAGATACTGGTACGGTAAAACTGCCAAGCTCCACCTAACTTCAATTATGATTCATTCTGTTATTGATCTATGGCTACATGTGTGTTGGCTTTAAGAGGGGGGAGGGGAAAGTAGGGGGGGGGGGGGGGGAAGAGATTTCTGGGGGGTGGGGGTGGAGGTAGGGGTTTAAAAGAAAACAGTTCCACAGCTGCTTTGGTAGATGAGGACTTGCTAAGGGAAGTAACAGGGGGAACTGGATACAAAAGCCCCTACCACCCACCCCCATACTCCGCTCCACCCACCTCTCAACCCTTGGTGCTGAGGTAACCTGGTAGCTTTCTTGTCATCCCATATCCATCTCGCTTTCTTTTCTTTTCCTTTTCTTTTTGTTTTGGTCTGTTGTTGGCATGTTTTCTTTTATATTAACGCCCGGCAAATACAAGCTTGAGTAGGAAGTAAAAGGGTACGAATAGAATGCTGGGACTGTCTGATCATACTTTCTTCTTATGTGTGTATATATATATATTATATGTTTACGATCCCCCATGAAAAAAAAGAGATGTCGGTAGGTCCTGTCTGTTTCAGTGGATTAAGATAAATGGACTATAGATCAGTACCCTTCTCTAGATTTGTTGTCATCAGGGAAGAGTGACAGTCCTTGTTTTGTTTTTCTGAATACTTGTGAAGAAAGAGAGAAGAAAAAAGAAAAGCAAGACAGAGGAGGAGGATGAGCATGAGGATGAGAAGAAAGCGGAGGAGGAGGAGGAAACAAAAGAAGAAGCAGAAGTCAAAGAAAATACAGACACAGACCCTTACGGAGCCGCCCCGTCCCCCCCCCCCCCCCTCCCCCCTACCCCCACCCCCGCCACACACACACAGGGTAGCTGAAGAAACAGAACAAAAAGATTTAAGTTATGTAGCTCTTCCATCTACTTTCTGATCACTGTTTTAATATGTGGGTTTTCTTTTGTTGTTGTTGTTTTGCTTGGTTTTGTTGTTGTTGTCTTTTTCATTCGGAGTTACCTACGTGAAGGGGGAGGGTGTGTGAAGTTGTGGCACCCTTTTCTCAAATTATCTTTAATGAACTTTCCTATTTCGCATCATTCGGAAGAGAAGCTATATTGTGTTGTGTTTATTGTACTGCAATGTACTTGTATTGTTTTGTATTGTACAACACTGCACTGAATCGCATTGTGTTGTATTGTCATGTATTTTAATATTGCACAGTTATTCATTTTGATCCTTAGAATTGTACATATCATACAAAACTGGATTGTCTTGTATTGTATGGTTTTGTAGTGTATGGTTTTGTATTGCATTGTTTTGTATTGCATTGTTTTGATTTGTACTGGTTTTTTTACATTTGTATTCCGACTTCGGGGGGGGGGGGGGGGGGGGGGGGGGGGGTGGTAATTAGTTTTGAATTTAAGTAATTTCAAAATTACTGAAATTATTACTTAAATTACTGTAATTATTCTATATTGCCACTATCTTGGCTCGCGTTTTTGAGTGTTGATAGAAAACGATGTACTAAAAGCAGTCTAAATAAAAACAACACCACACTCTAATTCCCCGTGACATTTAGACCATGTTCGGCAAGTTGAAGACTTCAATCCAGTTAACGACAAGAACACCGTGTAACGACCACTCTAGCTAGACCTACTACAAAACATAAGCACTTCCCACACCGTCGCCCCCTATTCCTCCCCCCCCCCCCCCCCCCCCCCACTCACCTCATCCTCCCCTCTCCATAGCCCCACTCCCCCTTCACTCCCCTGGGTAGCAGAGGGAGGAGGTGCAGGGGGGGGGGGGGGGGGGGGGGAGAGGATAAAGAGATGTCAGAAACAAGATGGGAGGAAGTATCATCGAGCGAGTTCCATCTTTGCTAAACATGGCCGCCCGCTGCTTCTGTCAGCCTCTGTCTGCTGAGGCTATCTATCCGCTACACTTGCCTGCTTCTGCTTCTTTCTTCTTCTGCTTCCTGCGTTAGGCCTATATCCCTCTGTCTGTCTGTCTGTCTTTCTGTCTGTCTCTCCAGCGGCGGGCGTTCTCTCTCTCTCTCTCTCTCTCTCTCTCTCTCTCTCTCTCTCTCTCTCTCTCTCTCTCTCTCTCTCTCTCACTCTGTCTGACTGTCTGTCTGTCTGCCTGCCTGCCTACCTACCTCTCTCTGTGTCTCTGTGTCTTTTTGTCTGTCTGTCTGTCTCTGTCTGTCTGCCTGCCTCTCTTTGTGAGTGTGTGTGTGTGTGTGTGTGTGTGTGTGTGTGGTGTGTGTGTGTGTGTGTGTGTGTGTGAAAGAGAGTGAGTGAGTGAGTTAGTGAGAGAGAGTGAGTGTGAGTGAGTGTGGTGTGTGTGTGTGTGTGTGTTGTGTGTGTGTGTGTGTGTGTGTGTGTGTGTGTTGTGTGTGGTCTTTTTCTTTGTTTCCCCCAGAAGTTAAAACTAAATTAAGGAAAGGCAAGAGAGAAAGGGAAGTGGAGGTTGAGCTAAAGTGGAGTAAAAAAATAATAAAAATAAAAAAAAGAAGAGGAAAATGCAAAAGTAAAAGTTTCAACACACACCTCTGTCTGTCTTTCTGTCTGTGTCTGTCTGTCTGTCTGTGTGTGTGTGTGTGTGTGTCTCTCTCTCTCTCTCTCTCTCTCTCTCTCTCTCTCTCTCTCTCTCTTCTCTCTCTCTGTGCAACCTGTTCAGCCTTTCGGAAGAGTAGGCTAGGCCATTACAGTGCCGATGGGAACGGGTGACATCTTTAACAAAACCGCATGCACAGAGGGAATGGATTTTTTAAAAATGAAATTTAAAAAAAAACAGCAACCACACGAGTGCTTATTTCTTGCTCGTCGAAATAAAAGAATGGAGAAATAAATTAATAAATACATGAAAACATGAATAAATAAATTAAGAGATAAATAATAAGTCTCTCTCTCCCCCAAAACTCTTATGTTAAAAAAACCAAACCCTCTCGACTTCACATTTTCTCTACTCAACACTTTTTTTCCTCAGCAGAATTTTTCGACTTCCGCAGCATTATCTCACAACCATCCAGAAACAGACAAAATAATACACACAAACACACAATACTATTTTCCTTTAATGTCTGCCAAAAGCTTTATGATAATGGAGGACTGAACAACCCCTGCACAAACTCATACATATAATTTTTTAAAAAGCTACGTATTGAGTGACTCAAACAAGGGCTACTGGGGGAACCCACAACTGACTGACTGACTGACTACTGAGAGCGTAGAAAAGAGAGTTGTCAGTCTTGATGTCGACAGCCGGAAGCGGTAAGAAGATTAGATAAATTTTATTCTCAACGACTTTATACTGCAATCTTTCCCAATTTTTTTTTACAAACTAGTACGTGTGTGTGTGTGTGTGTGTGTGTGTGTGTGTGTGTGTGTGTGTGTGTGTGTGTGTGAGAGAGAGAGAGAGAGAGAGGCTGCAAGATATGGGGCTTGACAATTATGGGTTTTTCTATCCAACCCTAGGATTGAAGAAAAAAAGGTTTTATAAACACACACACACACACACACACACACACACACACACACACACACACACACACACCAATGAAACGTTAATGTGGTAATCAAAGGCCGTTAATGAGAGAGAGAGAGAGAGAGAGAGAGAGAGAGAGAGAGAGAGAGAGAGAGAGAGAGAGAGAGAGAGAGAATCACCCCCCCCCCCCCCCACACACACACACAGATAAGAATGACACACCATTTTTGTTTGTTTGGGGAGGGGGGGGGGGGGGTCCTCTCTTTTTTTTTCTTCATCAGACATTAACACTGGCAATATTTTGTTTAAAAATCACTAGATCAATTAGTCATATAACTGCCCTGTCATAATCTTTTTTTAAAAAAAAAAAGGGGGGGGGGGTATAAGAAAAGAAGTGGAGTAGATAATTGACAGAGAGCAGTTAGTAATAAACAGATTTATGAATAGGTAAATGAATATCACAGTTGCTTTGATACATCTACCTAGTTTGAGAGATCAAGGTCTAAATAATGTATTAATGGCTGATCAGTAATCATAAATAAATGAAGAATCAAATAGAAACAAACTAACAAAAAATTAGAAATAAATAAATAAATAAACACATAGATAAAAAAAATGAAGAATCAAATAGAAACCAACTAATTAACAAAAATTTAGAAATAAATAAACAAACACATAGATAAAAAATGAAGAATCAAATAGAAACCAACTAATTAACAACAAAAAATAGAAATAAACAAACAAACACATAGATAAAAAAGAAGAATCAAATAGACACAAACTAATTAACAAAAAATTAGAAATAAATAAACAAACACATAGATGGAAAAAAAAAGAAGAATCAAATAGAAGCAAACTAATTAACAGAAAATTAGAAATAAATAAACAAACACATAGATAAATTAAAGAAATTCCTTCAAGCGCCTTTTGATCAAGAACAAAATGAATGTCTGTGTATATCATCTTTCTTCTGGATGATAACAACAAAAATAAATACATTTTAATGAATAATATACAATAAATAAAATTGCTGATAATTATAATTATGTATGTAAATCTTAAGAGACCAAGATCTCAGTTATTTTTCCAATAACTGTTCAGTGATATTAGTAAAAAGTGGATAAATAAAATCTTTTTTAAAAAAGTGAACAAAAAATTAGATTAACAAAAAAATAAGAAAAAAATAAACAAACACATAGACAAATTAAAGAAATTCCTTCAAGCACCTTTTGATCAAAAAAAAAAAAAAAGAATCTTTGTGTGATCATCCTTCTTCGGGTTGATAACAACAAAAATAAATAAATCTTAAATGATAATATATAAATAAATATGTACTTGATAATCTTACAGTCAAGATTGAGATCAAGATTTAAGTCCCTTTTAGTGTGGTTGTCTGAGACGCAATATAAATAAATAAAGAAACAGATAAACAAAATAAACAAGTTAACAAAATTTACAACTAATGTGGTCTTTGAGGTTAACTCCACATGCTGGGGGGAGGGAGGAGGGGAGGGGGGGTCTGTCTTTATGCTAACTTCTAACAAAACACCCTAAAAAAAAGGGGGGCAAAAACAAAAGAAAAGGGGGAAAAAACACTGAATAAAGAACGAAATAATCACTGCTTCTTTGAAGGTTCCAGTGAATCTGTTATATCTTGAAAGACAAAAGATTTATGAAGCAATGAAGGTTCCAGGATATCGGTTAATCTTGAAAGACAAAAGATTTATGAACAAACAAACACAGATGAATGACTATATAAATAAATAAATAATAGATAAACAAAACAAACATCACTTCATGCAGGTCCTGATAAGTCTATCAGTCTTGGCAGACCCAAGATGTAGAACTGTCTTTTTTTTTTTTTTTTTTTTTACCAACTGTGCAATCAGAAGGAAAGAAAAGAAAGAAAAAGACAACAAAGAAGGAGAAAAAAAGAAGGAAAGAAGAAAGAAAGAAAGAAAAGAGAGAGAAAAGAAAGACAAAATTTAACAAGAAATGAATGAATGAATGAATGAGTGAATGAAACAAATAACAAAAGAAAAAGAAGGAGAGAAAGAACAAAGAAAGAAAGATAAAGCAACAGAAGAAAGTAAAACAACAAAAGAACAAATAAATGAATGAAGTAAACGAATAAATGAAAAACCAGACAACACCAAAAACAAAAAGAAAAGAAAAGGAGACAGCAAAAAAAATATAAATACAAAAACAAGCAAAGAAAAATGAATGAATAACTGCATAAAAGGAAAGAACGAACAAAAAAGAAAAAAATATATAATGAACGAGAAAATAAAGGAAAAAAAGAAGAAAAAAACCCTGCGAAACCACGAATGAATGAACTGAATGAAAGAAACAAATATACAAACAAAGAAGACAGAAAGAAAAAGAAAAGAAGAAAGGAAGAAAGAAAAGAAAAAGAAAAGAAAGGAAGACAGAAAAGAAAGGAAGAAAGAAAAGAAAAAAAAAAGAAAAGAAGAAGAAAGAAAAGACACAAAAAAAAAAGAAAGAAAAAAAGAAAGAAGAAAGAAAAAGAAAGAAAGAAAGAAAAAAAAAAAAAGGAAAGAAAGAAAAGAAAGAAAGAAAAACGTATGCTACAAAGTTTGTGGTCTATCTTTTAATCTTGACAGGCACAGCAGATCTACGTTTCCTTCCTAGGATCCTGCAGCCTGCTGTCTGCTCATAAACTGATAAAGCAATAAACGACCAAACAAACACAACGATAAAAACTCACCTCACATCTTCAAAAAAACAACAAACCACACAAACACCCCCCCCCCCCCCCACACACACACACACAAACAACAACAACCACAAACACACACAACAAAAACAAACAAACAAAAAAAAACACACACACAAAACAAAACATCAACAAAAACCCTAACCAAACTCAAGGCATAGAGAGAAAACTTTAAAACAACCAGCAGAACTAAAAGCACCTTCCCCCTCCCCTCCCCCAGCCCCAACCAAAAGCAACAGCAACAACAATGACAATAACAACAGCTGTAACAATAATAAAAGCCAAGGTACTAACTAAGCTATATTATCACGTTATAAGCTATTGTGCTCGTTGTAACTCTTTAACATCAATTTGTAAGTAGCTTTCTTCGTGAATAGACGCCTATCTAAACCATTTTATCAGTGCAATCCTTTAGTGTAGTGTGTGTGTGTGTGTGTGTGTTAAATTCTGTCCAAAATAACAGGTAAAATTTATCTCCTTCAAGCTACACTGTAGGAGCTAAATGTTATAATCCCCCCCCCCCCCTCTCTCTCTCTCTCTCTCTCTCTCTACAGACTGTTATTTTCACTTTAAAAGAAATACCCACTCCATTTTCTTTTAAAACAAAGAAACTAAGAAAACGACCATTTTCGTCCAACACCCCCCCCCCCCTCCCCCTCCCCAAATACGAAATCTTTAATTAATATCTCAGAAGGGCGAGAAATTCTTGTGGGTTACAGAGCAAGCATAGCTAAAAACAATCAACAAGTAAATATACTTACTCACAAGTAAACAAACAAACAAAACAAATCATTCCGCCTCAGTAAGATGTTTGGTTTAAACAACTTTTACTGAAAAAACGGATTACAGAAATACAAACCC
>CM054141.1:47999632-48002132 GCA_028751875.1 Rapana venosa | reverse complement strand
GCCCTTACGTAGAAAACAAAAGCAAACAAAATCATCATCGATGCAGCTGCAGCAGCGGTAACAATAACATTATCAACAACTTTTCACAAACAAAACGCAAGATATATATATATATATATATATATAATATATATATATATAATATATATATATATATAATGACAGGACACTGTAAGTTTACTCCTTGTCCTGACAAGATAATGCTTGCATTTTTGTGTTTAAATTAAACAAAGACAGTGCAATCGCCAAGGCACAAAGAGAACAGCCAGTGTAAAACTGGCTGGAAAGCTTTGGGCAGATTCACTAACAGAGACAGTAGGCCTATAGAGTATGCTTGAGCCAGAAGGATTTCACGAGCCCTGGTAGACTCTCCTATCTGAATATGAAGTGGAGAAGTGGAGTGCCCATAAATGCAAAGAGCTTCACATAACGGGGAAAGTGACCCCTGACATCTCTTGTCAAACCTAACCTGGCAACACGGCAGGTGTCTGAATCGTTTGGGTACTGTTGACCACCCAATGTGTGATTTTACACGTCTATTTTCGAAAATTACATTATAAATGTATTCGACACAATACATCGCCTTGAACAACAACTTGCTACTATCCAAATGTGCAAGCAAAGACAATAACTGCATCTTCTAAACAGTTACTGCCATCCCTGACATGGTATAGAATTTACCGAGCAGCGAGACAATGACAATATTTTAGTTTGACAATAGTTTATTGTGATAAGCTTTAAGCCCATTCACAAGGGGACAGAGGGACAGGGACTGGGCACAAAACACATAATTGAAAAAGAATACAGTCAAGGACAGCCCAAATGAACAGCAGGGCATGGAAAGAGAGAGAGAGAGAGAGAGAGAGAGAGAGAGAGAGAGAGAGAGAGAGAGAGAGAGAGAGAGAGAGAGAGAGAGAGAGAGAGAGAGAGAACTCGAACTCGAACTCGAACTCGAGCTCGAAACCGAGCACAGAGAGAGAGAAGAGAGAGAGAGAGAGAGAGAGAGAGAGAGAGAGAGAGAGAGAGAGAGAGAGAGAGAGAGAACATCTGTAAATTTGGAAGTCTATCTATAGAACACATTTAAAAAAAAAGAAATATGTTCATTTAAGATGATTAATCATTCGCAATATCTACCTATTATAGGAGTAATTTATGATATATCTATCTTCAGAAAAAAATAACCATAATACAAATATAGAGAAGGTGTTATCATATTTATTATCTGAGATTACTAGCTGGATACGGCAGTTGCTTAAACCGAAATTTTTCTTCAGAAAGTTTATGCATTCATATCTAAAGAAACTCATAATTATCTAAAGAAAAGAGCATTTCTATCAAAAGAAAAGAGCATTCCTATCTAGAGAAGAGAGCATTCGTACACAAATACACACACACACACACACACACACACACACACACACACACACACACAGAAGAGAGCATTCCTATCCAGATAAGAGAGCATCCCTATCCAGAGAAGGGAGCATTCCTGTCTAGAGAAGGGAGCATTTATATCCAGAGAAGGGAGCATTCCTGTCTAGAGAAGGGAGCATTTATATCCAGAGAAGGGAGCATTATTGTCTAGAGAAGGGAGCATTTATATCCAGAGAAGAGAGCATAGAAAAGAGCATTCAAACCTAGAGAAGGGAGCATTCCAATCCAGAGAAGAGAGCATAGAAAAGAGCATTCAAATCTAGAGAAGGGAGCATTCCTATCCAGAGAAGGGAGCATCCCTAGAAGCCAAAAGCTTACAAGGAACGTCAGTTATCGTAAGAAATTAAAGACAAGAAATTAACCCTCATAATTTTTTTTTTAATCGAAGTCTTTAAACACAACCTAAGCCTTCAAAGCAGTTATCAAAAAAGCAGGCTAACTTAAGAAGAAAAAATAAATATATCAGTGAATCAAAACTGTGTATTACCGGATAGGGTATTCACAAAATATTTGCAATGGGGAAAACTATCAGGGTGAATTATTTGCGAAATATTTTTGCTATCTCATCAGAAAATAGATTCTAGATCTCTATTCAAAAAGGTTTCTATCTGGAATTGATTCCAATGATTTTTTGTATCAGGGATTTCTTTAAATGATTTTCACTGTCTGAAACACACACATTTTTTTTTCGCAAGGCAACCATCCTGGAAATAATTCGAAACGTTCTTAATGTCACAAAAAAAGAAGGCTGTTGCAAACTTTTACCGTCTGGAAATTTTTTTTTACAAAATGTAACAAATAGAACGTGTAGAAGAAATCTATAATTGAAGCATTTATAAAAAATGTAGAAATCTGCAATTGAAGCATTTGTCGTCATAAAAAAAAATGAAGAAATCTACAATTGAAGCATATGTGTTGTTGCTTCGATATTACGTCTATTCACTTAAAGTGATATTAGAAGTGATATTGAAGCATTTATCGTCACCAAAAAATATTGATTTGTATCTGAAAAGAAAAATAATTTTGTTAAGTGTTTATCCACAGGAAAGTAATTTGCGTGATGTTA
>CM054141.1:47962132-47994632 GCA_028751875.1 Rapana venosa | reverse complement strand
GCCTCCGGCCCCGCCTCCTTTACAACTCAGCTCCGCCCACTGGTGTCGCTGCCATCCATCAAACGTCAAACAATGGCGGCGGCGCACGCGCTGTGGAAGGCGAAGCAAGTGCATGGGAGTAAGGGTGTCCCCGAGGGCTCAGCTGGAAGAGGAGGTGTCCGCGTGCCACTGTGAAAGTCTGGCTACTCTGTTTCACAGCATTATTATCGGCCCTGAAACTGAAACCGGTTTAGCATCGTGTCGGTTCTGACAAGTTGAAAAAGAAACCCGTTTGGTAGCCCCATTTTAAAAAAACAACAGGACAGCAGGGGGTGTGTCCATTTGGTCCTCTGAAGATGCTTAGTGGCTTGGGAATCAATGATAGGTCGTGTGTGCAGCTTAAACTTGCTTTGTTGTTAATAATGGGAAGAGGGAAGGGGGGAAGAAGGGGGTTCTGCCCCCCCCCCCCCCCTTTTTTTGGACAGAATTTCTTTCTTTTGTTAAAATTCTTTCTGTCTTTGGTTTAAACAGAATGTGAAAAGATTTTTTTTTTAAACATAACAGCAACAACAACCATAAGCTTAAAAACGGTACTCTAGAAAATACATAAATGCCTACAGTACAAAAATAGGCTGCTGCTAAACAGCCTTACATGTCATATGGAAAGAAAATCAAGTTAGAACAGAACCTGCACCCGCTGTGAATAATATCAGGAAAAGAGACCACAAACGTACGAACAGAAAACAAGGGGATATTTTCCCCTGGAGTTAACATCAGTGCAGACTCCACTCTCACCAAAAAGTCCTTGGGATGAGACTATAAACCGAGGCCCCGTGTGCGAACGCACGCAGAACATCTTGCGCACACGTAAAATCCTGTTCTGTGTTTCGTAAGAGAAGGCCATTGTGTACCGGTGGGAACAGATGACAAAATTGACAAAACCGCATACACACAGGGACTAGGTGTAAAAAAGCACACAAGTGCTTATTCCATTATCCTCGATATAAAACAATAAAAAAAATTTTTTTTAAAGCAAGCAGAACAAAGCAAACAAGACACAAGGGAATATATATATATGTGTGTGTGTGTGTGTGTGTGTGTGTGTGTGTGTGTTTGTATATATGTATGTATACAAGAGAGGAACAATCACGTAACATAATCATAAGACAAGGTCTACACCAGGAACAGGATAAAACTTTAGACTCCTCCTGTCCTTATTTGCGCTCATTATGACTTTGTTCTCTCTTTCTTTGCTCTTTTTTCTATTTGTGGGGTTTTGAGGGGGTGGGGTGGTTGTTTTGTGTTTGTGGTTTTGTTTTTATTGCTTTTTTGTTTGTTTACTTGTTGGCTTTTCCATTTCCTTGCCATTTCTCAACTTTGTTTTTTGTTTCCTCTCTCTCTCTCTAACTCATATGCTAAGTCAAAACAGATAAACGATCATTTAAAAAAAACTATGTCTCTTTTATTCTGTCATGTTTTGTGGCAGTTGCTTCGTTTTGTTGTGTTTTGTCGTGTTTTATAGAGATTGACAGACAGATAAACCAACTGGTTTAAACAAAAATGTCATTAGTTTAGAACAACGTAACACTAATGCATGAAATGTGTACAACAAGCAATGATGCTCCAGCATTTATATGCAAAATAGGGCTGCAGCTGTACAGATAAACCGTCTGCAGAGAGGCAGGCTTTGGCACACAAACGACAAAAATGGAGGTTTTTGGTGGGCAGCGCTTCAGTGTAGCGTGCCAATGATTCTTTGCAGAGTAAAGGAAAAAGAAGATTTAAAAACACACACACACACACACACACACACACATCTCTCTCTCTCTCTCTCTCTCTCTCTCTCTCTCTCTCTCTCTCTCTCTCATACAAAAAGAGGATGGTGGTCAGTAAAAACTGACTTCTAATCAACCTGGCGTACATGTTGTGCACCGTTTAAAGATATTTAATTCGTTATGGACACAACTGTTCTCTCTCTCTCTCTCTCTCTCTCTCTCTCTCTCTCTCTCATCTCTCTCTCTCTCTCCTCTCTCCTCCTCCTCCTCCTCCTCCTCCTCCTCCTCCTCCTCTTACTCCTCCACCTCCTCCTCTTCTTCTTCTTCTTTCACCTGGAATAAAGTCCTTAGGCTATGCACAGTATTTAATGTTGGTAATTTGATCTTATGTGTGAACTTGATTTCGATTTTCTTTTCTGTGCCTCTGTGCTCTAGTTTAGAGGTATAGAAAAGCAGAAAGGCCTGGATTTGAGTAGCTGAGCGTTCCACTTGGAAAGTCTTAAGTCAAGCCACAGAACAGGCTTTTTCATCACTCCATACTTCGCTCATCCTAGTCATAAAAATCCTTTCTACTGCTGTTTTCCAATCCTACTTCGAAATTCTCGATCATGGACTGAAAGTATTGAAACGATATTCTTTTTTCTTTTTTTAAATTGTTACAAGAAAATAAAACATTTTGACAGATAAATCTGAAAGAAATATTTCAATGGATCTTCCTGTGATAAAAAAAGACAACAACAACAAAAACACATGTCTTTTGTCACTAATCAACACCCGTACGATTTTGTACCCTTAGCATCTCCCTTTGTCAAAGCTCATGAATAATTCAAATCCGTGCCACAGGCCCCGCCCACATTCCTGTCAGTGATTAATAAAAACCCTGATATTTCAGACCAGGTGACTGGTTGCATCATCTCTGGGGTGACACGCGACGTCTGGCGACTGACTGCATGCCAGGAGAAAACTGGTCCTGCAAGTAGTAGTAGTATAATATTATGTGTGTGTATGTGCCTGTGTGTGTAAAAGTGTCAACACCAAGCTTAATCAGTTCAGCTCCTCTGTATCAAAAACCAGGGAGACAAGACGCCAGTAGCTATCGCTGTGTGGAGTAGTGAAGATAATAATAAATCCTTACTTTATCAGTTACTGGTACCGGTTTTCATTTCTGTTAACCGACAGTGAGTGCAGAAGAAGAAGAAGAAGAAGAAGAAGAATTTCTACAACAACGCTGGGTATGACATGTAGAAAAACGGAGCGAACGTTAAATCGAAAGAACCACAAACACAGACACACACAGACACACGCCAGCACTAACAACAACAACAATAACAGACACACACACATACACACAGACACACAGGCACACACACAACACACACACACACACACACAACACCAGCACTAAAAACAACCACCCAACATGCAAACAAAGACACAAAGTCACAGAACAAAGCAAAACAGGACGACCCCCAAACCAGAAAACAAAGCAAAACAGAACGACCCCCAAACCAGAAAACAACGCTGGCGAACCCCAAACCAGAAAACAACGCTGGCGAACCCCAAACCAGAAAACAAAGCTGGCGAACCCGAAACTAGAAAACAACGCTGGCGAACCCCAAACCAGAAAACAACGTAGGCGAACCCCAAACCAGAAAACAAAGCTGGCGAACCCGAAACTAGAAAACAACGTAGGCGAACCCCAAACCAGAAAACAAAGTTGACGAACCCCAAACCAGAAAACAAAGCTGACGAACCCCAAACCAGAAAACAAAGCTGACGAACCCCAAACCAGGAAACAAAGCTGACGAATTCCAAACCAGAAAACAAAGCTGGCTAACCCCCAAACAAAAAACAAAGCTGACGAACCCCCCAAACAGAAAACAAAGCTGACGAACCTCAAAACAGAAAACAAAGCTGACGAACCCCCAAACCAGAAAACAAAGCTGACGAACCCCGAACCGAAAACAAAGCTGACGAACCCCAAACCAGAAAACAAAGATGACGAACCCCAAACCAGAAAACAAAGATGACGAACCCCAAACAAGAAAACAAAGATGGCGAACCCCAAAACAGAAAACAAAGATGACGAACCCCAAACCAGAAAACAAAGCTGACGAACCCCAAAACAGAAAACAAAAGACCAAAGAAAAAAACAGCATCAACAACAAACGGCAGAGCAAAACAACAACAATAAACAAAACACAACAACAACAACAACAACACAACCACCACACACACACACACACACACACACACACACACACACACACACACACACACACACACACACACACACACCTTTGGATAGAGACTATAGAGGGGGACGGGATAGCCTAGTGGTTAGAACATTGCGCTCGCAATCTGACAACCCGGGTTCGATTCCCTTTCAAGGGGGATATTTTCCCCTGGAGTTAACATCAGTGCAGGCTCCACTCTCCCCAAAAGTCCTTCGGATGAGACTATAAACCGAGGCCCCGTGTGCGAACGCACGCAGAACATCTTGCGCACACGTTAAAATCCTGTTCCGCTTTTCGTAAGAGTAGGCCATTGTGTTCCGGTGGGAACAGATGACAGAATTTACAAAACTGCATACACACGGGGACTAGATGTAAAAATGCACATAAGTGCTTATTTCATTATCCTCGATATAAAATAATAAATAAATAAATACAAATAAATAAACACACACACACCTTTATAGAGACTATATACCGAGGTCCCGAGTGCTAACGCACGCAGAACATCTTGCGCACACGGTAAAACCTATTCTGCCTTTTTGAAGAGTAGGCCATTTGTGCCGTTGAGAATGGACGACACAAAGAAAACCGCATGCATACGGAGACTAGATTTTTTTTAAAAAGTATACAAGTGCTTATTCCATTATCCCCAAAATTTTAAAAAAAAACAACCCACACACATACACACGCGCGCGCGCGCACACACACACACACAACGCGCGCGCGCGCGCGCGCGCACGCACGCACGCACACACACGCACACACACACACACACATCTTAATATCTTCCTCCACCAGCAACCATCGATTTCACCCAATGGGACAAAGGGTAGCCACCCAGCCACCCACCCAGTATGCACCGCCAACCATGGTACGTGACGGCATGTCAAAGCGTTGACACCCGGGTGCCAAAAGTGAAAGGTCCAGTCTCTGTGACTGCCAGTTGCATTCCGTTAACTGGCCACCAGAACAGATGACCCCCCTCCATGTACGTGTCCGTTCATTAAAGTGGACAAGAATACGTTGAATATGCATGAAGGTAACATGCTGAGTGTTCGGTGTTTCCAAAACAAAAGTCTAACATTGGACAGTTTGGAATAATTAGCTTTCATGACTCACAGTAAAGTAATGTGTCTTTGACTTTCATCATTAAGGTCTCGCCCTTGCTAGATTATTCTGCATTAATTTTGTTTGCCCTCCCACCCCCAAGTCGTTTTTTAATGGGTTGTTGGGTTGTTGGGGGGTGTTTTTGTATGTGTTTCTGTTTTTGCTTTTAATCTACAGCATATCGTATATTTAGAGTAACACGTCTGTGACCGATTTCTGTAAATGCACATGAATTACGAACGGACTACGGCCATTTTCTTTTGATTGGTCTACCAGCATCATTCATCCACTCCAGTCAATGCATACAAAACTCTGCAGCTCGACTTGTTCTAAGACAGACAGACAGACAGACATGCAGGCAGGCAGACAGACAGACAGAAAAACAGTTAAACGCATGCAAGCCACGCAGAACATGCAAAAACATTATCACTCAGTCACTATTGCAGCAGAAACTCTGTGTCGTCTCGCTTGCCTTTCTACGTCACCCATGACGCATGCGCATGGCAAAACAGACAGTTTTTGTTTACTGCTACATTCAACCAAATGCAAAATATTCTCCTCCTCTCTCTCTACTTCTACTCATTCACTGCGTCGTCATCTCTCTTCTCTCTCCTCTCCTCTCTCTCTCTCCTCGTCTCTCTCTCTCTCTCCCCCCATCCCGCCCACTCACGAAACTTCCAACAACTCTCTTCTTCTGTTCTTCTGTCTGTCTATCGTCGCTTCTTCTCATCACAACTCCTCTCTCTCTCTCTCTCTCTCTCTCTCGTCTCTCTCATCTCTCTCCTCCCTCTCAATTCCAAAACTCGCATTGCTCTCTCGCTCTCTCTTCTCTCTCTCTCTCATCCTTTTCTTCTCTCTCTCTCTCTCCTCTCCCTCATCCTCTCTCGCCCCATCTCCATAACTTCTCGTCATTTTCATCTCTCTCTGTCCTTCTGTCTCTGTCTCAGATCTGTCAAACTTCGATCTTCTCTCTTCTTCCTCTCTCTCTCTCTCATCTCTCTCTCTCTCTCTCTCTCTCCTCTCTCTCTCTCTCTCTCTCTCTCTCTCTCTCTCCCACCACTCCCTCAGCCAAACTTTCATTTAAGCTCTCTCAGAACTAACCAATTTTCTCATCCCCAATCATCTAACTACTCTGTCTACTACGTAACATGTCGTACTACTCCTTTACCCCACCAAAAATACTAAGCATCGCAACCCTCATGTACCATGCTTGTGAAATCATCAGTTCATCAGTCCCCCTCTCTCCCTCCTCCTCTCTCTCTCTCTCTCTCTCATCTGATTGAAAAGCATGTATGCTATTTACCTCTATTCATCTCTCTCTCTCTCCTCCCCTCCAACCAACTCTCCCTCTCTACTCCTCCTCCTCTCTCATCAACTCCTCTCTTCCACTATGCTGGTATGTGTTTTTAATTTTTTTAAATGAGGACCCCTGCCATTTTCTCTCACCCCGTCCCCACCTCAGAACCATATGCAAATGAGGCTGTGGGTGATGGTGTGGAGATTGGGGGTGTGGTGGATGAAGAGAGAAAGAGACAGAGAGGGGGGGGGGGGGGGGGGGGGGGGGGGGGGGGGGGAACAAAAAAGCAGCAGCATTGTCACACTCTCTAAAGACAGGCTTGTCATTATGTCATTATGTCATTATCATCATCGTAATAACTGGTGGACAGCTTCGAAGCTGCTCTTTTCTCGTTCATGTTTTGTTTATGTTGGTTTTTTTTGTTTTAAAATTCATGTAGTTTGAAATTGATGCGTCCGACCACAAGGAGCCACAAATATAACTGGTGTCGAATAGAAATTCAGTAATTGACGATGTTGAAATACACTGATACAGACAGACAGACAGACAGATAGATAGATAGATAGACACAAACAAACGAAGGAACGAAGGACACACACAGACACACACACACAGAGCGAGAGAGAGAGAGAGGAGAGAGAGAGAGAGAGAGAGAGAGAGAGAGAGAGAGAGAGAAGAGAGAGAGAGAGAGAGAGAGAGAGAGCCCTTTTTTCTGTAATTTTGATAATTTTGTTTTAGAATCAATGATCAGTTGGTGGTTGGGTGCTGAGGGAACACACACTCACACACACACACACACACACACACAACACACACACACACACAACACACACACCACAAACACATACACACACACACACACACACAACACACACACACACACACCACACACACACACACACACACCAAGAGAGAGAGAAGAGAGAGAGAGAGAGAGATAGAGAGAGAGAGAGAGAGAGAAGAGAGAGGAGAGAGAGAGAGAGAGAGAGAGAAGAGGGACAGACAGACAGAACACTCCAGAAGAACTCAAAAACTGAATTTCGCCCGTGAATGGATAGAGGCTAATACACTAGCTTTATGTCTGATGACAAGAGTGCTCATTTGACTACTTCATGTAAAAGCCATCCTTAATTCATTGCGGGAAAGCATTTTTTTTGTTTACCAGCTTTCTCTTGCTGTCTGGCGCCTACACTAGTGTGTAGCGCGTTGACAACCAGCACTTTATGTTTGTTTCCTTGGTTATTCGAAAGGGAGGAGGTAGTATGGGGGTATGGTAGCGCGGAATAGCCAAGTGGTTAGAGCCTCAAGCGCGTGATGGGGTTCCAGTCTCCGCTGAGCTGGCCGTCTGAGAGGATGAATTTGCTCCCCCCTCCTTCCCCCCCCCCCCCCCCCCCTCCTCCCCAGTCTGACTTGATACTCACTGGTTTTAATTCCATTTTACCCGAAAATGTTTTTTTTTGGAGGGATGAGTCTTTAATGTAAAATGCCCTGTGTGCAACACGGGGGAGAAGCAGTGACAGACATCCTTACAAGTATCTGCAACAAGATCTGGCAGACCGGAGAGTGGCCTACACCATGGACCCAATCACTCATCATCACTCTCCCCAAGAAAGGAAATCTCCAGCAGTGCCAAAACTACAGGACAATCAGCCTCATAAGTCATGCCAGTAAAGTCATGCTGAAAGTGATCCTGAACAGGCTGAAACCACAGCAGAAGAGATCATCGCCGAAGAGCAGGCCGGTTTCCGCCCAAATAGAAGCACCACAGAACAGATATTCAACCTGAGGGTTCTGTGTGAGAAATACAGCCAGCATCAACAAGACATCTTCCACGTCTTCATTGATTTTAAGAAGGCCTTTGATAGAGTATGGCATGACGCTCTGTGGGCCACCATGAACAAATTCAACATGGGCCAGAAGCTGATCCACACCATCAAGGAACTCTACTCAAAGGCCACCAGTGCAGTACTCGTACAGGGCACGGCAGGGAATGGTTCCGTACCTCAGTTGGGTCCGACAGGGATGTCTGCTGTCGCCGACACTATTTAACATTTTCCTCGAACGCATCATGACTGACGCCTTGGAAGACCACACAGGCACAGTCAGCATTGGAGGGCGAACAATCACCAACCTCAGGTTTGCCGATGACATTGACGGTCTGGCAGGAAATGAAGAGGAACTGGCCAACCTAGTGAAGCAACTGGACGAAATATCCTCACGATACGGCATGGAAATCAGCGCCGAGAAAACCAAGCTCATGTCAAACAGTGCCCAGCCAATCACCACCAAGATCACTCTCAGCGGAAAAGAACTGGAGTCAGTTGACCATTTCAAGTACCTTGGAGCCATCATAAGTGAGGAGGGATCGAAGACCGAAATCCTAGCAAGAGCGGCACAAACAGCAGCAGCAATGGCAAGACTGAAGACCATATAGAGAGACAGAAACATCCCTCTCGGAACCAAGGTAAAGTTACTAAACGCGCTAGTCACCTCAATCATGCTTTACGCATGTGAGGCATGGACACTGAACGCAGACCTACAAAGGAGGATCCAAGCAGTAGAAATGAGATGCCTCAGAAGGCTCCTTGGCATCTCATACAAAGACCATGCCACCAACAATGAAGTCCGCAGAATGATCACTCAACAAGTACGGGACTATGAAGACCTACTGACCACGGCGAAAAAGAGGAAACTCAGATGGTATGGGTACGTAAGACGCTCAGAAGGACTTGCAAAGACCATCCTGCAAGGAACAGTCCAGGGGAAGAGAAGACGGGGCAGACAGAGGAGAAAGTGGGCCGACGACATCCGTGATTGGACAGGGGAGGACTTCAGTGTCACCCAGGCACTCGCCCACGACCGCGCTAAATGGAGGCAGCTGGTCCACCGTTCGTCCACCATGCAGCGCCCCTACGACCCTGGCGGGTTACGGGACCAGTGAACAGTGAACAGTGAACAGCCCTTTGTGCGAACGCACGCATAATTATCTTAGGCACTAGGGAAAAAAGAGTAGGCTTGTCATGGCCGGTGGTATGGATGACACAAATATCTATAGAACTAGAACTATACCACCCTGTTACTCTAACCCACGCTCTCCTTTTCTGGCTCTCCCACACCAATTTGTGAATGCACGCATGTTTTACATAGACGCATGGATATATGCATGCAGTATGTTTGTCCGTCGTGTTCGACGATGACCTCCAAAACAGCAGAGGAGGCAGCTACTGTTTCGGAAATTGGGCAGAAATGTGATTATAGTGGAGATGCCTTGCCTACAGTACATCCCCACTCTCTCGGCCAAGTGGGCATAAGGACAGTCAGCGTTGGATTTGTTCTCCAAAGGCCAACTAGCCCCCAGGGCTGCAGCACATAAGGACTGTGCGAGTCAAGCCTCCTAGTCAGAGAGTCATAGGCGATCACTAAAGACTAAGCTGTAAAGTGGAATTCCATGAGTGGGAAAGCCACTGGTCATACAGCCTCTCACTTTGCTGTTGCCCTCAGCGTCAATGGTTTAATCAAGAACTGTGATAAACCCCAGGCGCTGACGGCATAAGCATGCAACTATGCACACAAATCCTACTTAGAGAAATTCCATTTCCAATTCCCAACCCTGTATTATCTCAAAACAAGGACATTCAGTTAAATTACGAGCAAAAATGATAGCACAGAGTGTATCTAGACATACATAATCAAACAAACTGTTAAGTGAATTAAGAAAAGAAAAAAACACCCATAAAAATGTTGAACCCCAGTCTTCTATTTTCTAACAAACCAAGCCTGTAAGCTTCCAGCAGCCTCTACTATACTACTAATAAGGCGGGGCAGGGACTGTTCCGGAACGGTTTCTGCCGGCTGTATAGTTAGTAAGCTTGCGGGCCACACGCAGGACATGCAGGGGCTAGGCCAGGGGGCCCTGTTGACGTAAGACCATCAGCATGAGGTTGAAGTGAGCTGTCCGTTAATCAGCCCTATCAGCCCGAGCAGCCTCGACAGAACACCCAACAAGGTCACCAATAGACCGTGAAACGACAGGGAGAGCCCCAGGGGAGTAGGGGAAGGGGATGGTAGTGAGGAAGAGATGGTGGAGGTTGGAGGGTGGGCGGAGGAGAGCAGATGGAAGGGAGGGAGGAAGGGTGGTGGTGGTGGTGGTGTGGTCACATGGGCACAAGGGAAGGTGATGGGAGGGGGAGGGGGGAGGGGGAGAAGATAATGAGAGGGGGAGGGGAATGTTTTCTTCGGAAAGACCACATGGATTTGGGAGACATTGATATCTTGTCCCATGACTGTTATTAAAATTTTTTCTTCCCACTGCTATTGTTGCTGCTGCTGCTGCTGCTGTCACTACTGCTGTTACTGCTGCTGCTGCTGCTGCTCCAACGGTGGTGGCTGCTGCCGTGGCTATCTGGCGTTGCTGCTGCTACTTCTGCTGCTGTTGTTGTTGTGCTGCTACTATTGCTTCTGTTTTTGTTGTTGGAGCTTTGCTACTGTTCCTTCTGTTGTGTAGATATGAAAGGACAGACCTTTAAAAAAATGCTTTTACTATTACTGCATGTTGTTGTTAATACTACTACTTACCACTACTATTGCCACTACTACTATAATTGACGAGTTAGTACTAGTTACCACTGTTGTTTAATTAAATATGTTTATTCAGAAAGAAAATACTACAAATTGGTGCTAAGAGCAACATCCAGAAAAGAACCTATAATTATAGTGCTGTAACACAGAAAAACTAACTTATGATATTCTTTCGATACAATTCTAACTGTAACAAACTAACATCACCTTTCCCGATTTTGCTGCAGCCACCATTTGGAAGAAAAGTTGTAAATGATTTAATGAAGTTAACAAAGGAAACTTAGCAAAACAAAATAGTTTGTACTATTGCAAGACAGTAGGTACCACTGTTTTGATGTGGCTGTTATTCCTCCTCCTCCTGCTGCTGCTGCTGCTGCTGCTGCTAGCTACTACTGCTGCTGCTGCTGCTGCTGCTGCTACTACTACTACTGCTGCTGCTGCTACTGCTGCTGCTGCTACTACTACTACTACTACTACTACTACTACTACTACACTGCTGCTGCTGCTGCTGCTGCTGCTGCTACACTACTGCTGCTGCCTGCTGCTGCTGCTGGCTGCTGCTGCAGCTGCTTCTGCTTGCTGCTGCTGTGCTGCTACTACTACTACTACTACTGCTGCTGCTGCTGCGCTGCTGCTGCTGCTGCTGCTGCTGTGCTGCTGCTGCTACTCTACGTTACTTGGCTGCCTGCATCTACACTAATCTATTCGAAGAACAACCCTGCTAATATTACTAAATGTACGGTTCTTATCTACATAAGGGGGGGGGGCAGGGGGGGGGGGGTAAAAAAGTAAAGTCCCATAACTATAAGGTCGTAGGGCAGTAGTTCTGCTAAGTGTCATGGACCTTACATCCATCCCCTGAATACATTAGTATTCTGATTTTGATGATTAACATAACCCTTTCCCTAACACACCAATCCCCACCGAACCAACAAATCACTGTCTCGGTCCTCCCCCCCCCCCCCCCCCCCCTCCCCCCCCCCCCCCCCCTTCTTGCTACAATCCACGGCTTCCTGTCTCAAGAAACTCCTAGGAGAAGTTGAAAGGGGTGGAGATGCGTTAGGGTCGGGGGGGTATGATGAAACAAGGTCTGGGGGTAACCGGGGGAGGTAGGATGTGTTAGTAAATACCTCACCCCTTTCCCCCCTACACTCCATTCCCCCACCAACCCAAACAAATACTTGTCACGTCACTCCCCCCCCTCACCCCGACTCCCCCCCCACCCACTCCTCCTCCCCTTCCACCTCCTCATCAACCTATCCCCCACTCCTCACCCCTCCCTCTCCTCTCCCCATAATTCCTCCCAACTCCCCATCCCTCACGGCCCACCCCCCCCCCCCCCCTTCCCCGTTTGCAGTTTGAACATGATCGTCTGAAGACTAGACCCCCAGCCCAGCTTGTGGTGGAGTCCCTCTCCTCTCCTCTCTCCCTTTCCCTTTGCCCACAGCAGCCCTTGGGGCCCTGGTGGGCTGATAAGGGGCAGCAGGGGGGCAGATAACTCAATTAGCTGGGCGGGGGTAGTTTGTTCAGTTGTTGTCTGCCCCTTGTGACGTGACTGACAACTACAAGGTTGTTTCTGGCATGGTGTTGTCCTTTGTAGTACAGGCTAATATATTATATACTAGGATTTTACTCTTTCTGCTAGTTTATATGGTGTTGTGAAAACTGTATCTCCTTCTTCGTTTAGTTCCGGTAGTCCGTCGTCGGTAGCTTTTATTTTCATGTTTTTCCATTTGTCCTCTTTGGTTTTTTTGGTTTTTTTTACATTTATCTTTTCCTGTTTCTCAGTTTGGATATATCATAATTTTTTGTGATGGTCCACTGGAAGCTATCTAAAAAAAATATTTAGAGGGAGACAGACATTTCCTGTCTGATAGGGTTATTACATGGTGGTCTTTTGGATTGAACAAGGTGTTGGTTAGTTGTCTTTTCACTGAGTTTTGAGTTTTGAATTGTCGGATGCGCTGGGCCTGATTTGTCAGGCGCTTAACGGCAGCAAACGCATTTTCGCTCATGTGACAAACAGTAGTTGCTGTTTGAGCGTTCGAGGAAGTAGAAGAATTGCTAGTATTTAGGAATTCCTGAGAGTATCGGACATTATCTGTCTGATAATTATGATCATTATGTTATGGTCTTTAGGACGTGTGTGTGTGTGTGTGTGTGTGTGTGTGTGTGTGTGTGTGTGTGTGTGTGTGTGTGTGTCTGTGTCTGTGTGTAGCGCGCGCGCGTGCGTGCGTGGGAATATGGGAATATGTTGAGGGGACTTACATTGAATCTCATTATGACTGAAGTACCATTTCATTTTCATTTTGCGTTCGAGTTTGTTCCTTGATGTTCACCGACATGTAAAGACTAAGTAATACAATAATCTTTATTAAGCAAAGTAGTATAAGCCAAAAAGAACGCTTTAGACTCAAAAAGAGCTCAAGCTACGGCTTATGTTCGGCTGTACCCCACAAAAATCGACATTTATATGCAGACAAGTAACATCTGATTGCATATCGGAACGAAAACACGTTTCCAATGGTATTTTTGATGATAACACTTCAGAGAAATGCGACGCTACCTTGCAGAGAGAACAGAAAACGGTGTTATTTTTGGTCATCATACTTCTGAGAAACGCGACACTGAAATCGCAGAGAGAACAGAAAACGAGGTAACGACCCCCACAGAGAATGCTTCTCCTTTCAAGGCAAAAATAAATTAATACCCAAAGGGGAAGAACTGGACACAAACTGGCATCGAGTGACAAAGCAACAAAGAACGCTTCAAACTAACTGCCCGTGGCGCTGGCAGCAGAAAGCAAGGGAAAGTCATCGCATCCTGACTCCGTCCTTTTGAACCGTTATCGTGCAATCTGTGGGTCTGTGATGTGACCATTAGCTGAACATCTCTCGTGGCTTTGCATTCTGATTTGGGACCTAGGCCTAACCCTCACAGACCAGACCCTCTCTTTCCCCCTACTACTACTACCACTACCAGTTACAGCGCGGCTAGCAAGCTACCGGCAGGCTTATCTCCCTTGCGGAAGCGACTGATGATGCGTGGAACGAGGTGGAGCCTAGAGAATTCTCTGGAAGCTGGGTCCCAGAAGCAGGGACGACTCTGCAGGGGTACCTTCTGTCTGTGGACACCGAAGCGGGCCTTTAGGGGTTAGCTAATGACGCGCCACAGCGGAGGGTAAAGCCATTCACTTTAATCACGGTGTTCCACTGCCACGCACCCCGCCCTACACTCGGTTTGCCCCCCTGGCTCCTTTTCGCGTTGTTGGTCCCCGCAGGCTTTGATCCTGGGTGTTCCGTTTGATTCCAGAGATGTGTGCGTTAGTCAGGATGTATGGGCTTGTGATAATTCTGCATGTCTTCTGTCCCGTCCCAGAGCAGCGTTGTTGAGTAAGGTATTGGCTGCTAATTATTGACAATTTTGTTTTCCTTTAAATCCCGCGAACTCCGCTCTGTCCTCGCTCTTTCATCTTCATTAGTCTTTTCTTCTGAGGAGCTGATAGATAAGCATTAATGCGGATGAGATATTGCCTTTATTCATAAAAACATACAGGTATGTTTTTATGTTTATATTTGAATTTGTTTTCGTTTTCTTTATCATCATCATCATCGTCGTCGTCGTCGTCGTCATCATCATCATAATCATCTCCTTCTTCCTTTTCTTCTCCTTCTATATGTCTTAGGGTGAACCACATGCATTGAAACACACTGCATGGGTCAGAATGAATAAAAAAAGAAACCAGGAAATAATCTACAGATATGCCAAATCTTACATCTTACATATTGTGTGCGTGCGTGCGTGCGGCGTGCGTGTGTGTGTGTGTGTGTGTGAGAGAGAGAGAGAGAGAGGAAGAGAGAGAGAGAGGAGAGAGAGAGAGAGAGAGAGAGAGAGAGAGAGAGATTCAGAGACCACACACCACAAAGACAGAATCACATAGCAGGAGACTGGGGGAGGTGGAGAGGTATTTGCTGAATTCCTTTTCATTTGAGATTTTCCCCCTTGATCAAAACGTGTTTTGTCGTTCCTTCTTCATTCTTTTCTTTATTTGTGTTTCTTTTTTTTTCTTTTTTCTTTCTATGTTTTGTTCGATTTGTTTCCATTTTCTATATTTTCATGTAGTTTCTCGTAGCGTTGTTGATGATAATTTCGTTGTGGCTGCTGCTACTGTTTACTAATGGTGTGGTTGATGTTGATGTTGATGTTCATTTTGTTGCGTCTGCTGTTTTTGTAAGATGAAAATTGTCAACAATAGTCAAGCAAATACAACAATTTCAATAACAGCAGGAGCAACAACAACAACAACATCATCATGCATATACTTGAAAGGGGTGCCTAAATTCAAGGAACAAAAGTGACAGACAACCCTCACCCCCACCCCACCCCCATCTCCCGATTTATTTTCTCTTACAGTTTCATCATCATCATCACATCACCCGTGACCTTGGCGGTCGAGGAGGAGACACGAAGGACGATGCCGTGGTAAGCCTCCTCCATCCATCTCGGTCTTCGGCTCTGCACAGTAGTGCCGAGTCATTCATCCTGGTCCATTCTCTGATGTTGTCCATCCATGACTTGTTCTGTCTTCCCCTCTTTCTGCCACCTTCGAGTGTTCCCTGCAGTACTGTTTTTGGCGGGTGACGTGGCCGAACCATGTCAGCTTTTTCTTCTTGACGATGGTGAGAAGGGGTTCCTGTGGACCTGCCAGCTGTGTTATTTGACTCTTGACAAAATCGTTGGTCTTTCGTTCTCTTACAGTTTACACACAACTTAAAGTAGAAATCATTCCTGATCTGGACAGTTTTCACAATTATTTGTTAACACAGTAGGGAATCTGATAATTACATCAGAGTGGTTGGTTTCAGGGAGAATCTGAAGTATGTTTAATTCAATAGTTAAACCTAAGTGCTCTGATTCTGTGTAGTCCTATGCCTGTTGTTCTGCCTGTCTGCCTGCAGCCCCACCTGCCTGCCTTTCTCTCTCTTCTCTCTCTCTTCATCCCCCCCCCCCCTCTCTCTCTCTCTCTCTCTCTCTCTCTCTCTTTCTCTTCATTCCTTTCTCTCTTTCATAGTGAACTTTCAAATTTGGCAGGTCATGGGAACCTAAGCAGGAAAAGATCCCAACACTCTCTCAATTCATTTTCTGATAATGAAAGTCTAGTTTCATGTTCAAAAACTTCGTTAGTTTTAATCACCTTCCCTCCCCTCCATAACTCTTGCAGCCACTCCTGATTGTTTTTCTTTTAAGGGTCCAACCCCCCTCCCTTCCTCCCTCAATTCTCTTCAATTCTCTTCCCCCCTCCCCCTCATTTCTCTTCAATTCTCTCTCTCTCTCTCTCCCCCCTCTAACTCTTCCACCTCCCACCTTCTATTAGATATGCCCTCTTCTCTCCCTTCAGCGAAACTAATCATAAGTCTTTATTCCTCTTTCCCGTCGAATGTCGTGACGTTCCAATCTCAGGGAACCTAGCAGTTCTGCTCATACCAATTCACCCGCGGCATACATTCTCCTGCGCGGGACGCCAGCCCCCAAAGAAAGCACCATGCTGTCCACGGAATGAAAACGCACCAGGACGTACGGGTGGTGCCCTACCAACATGGAGCGAAGGTGCCGTACCAGAATGGAAGAAAGAGGGAAGAAGAAAAAAAGGCATCAACAACTAGAACGGTTAGGTTCGGGTTGTTCCGGGGGAGTACGGGGACGGAAACCTAAACGGTCTCCAGTGCCTGAGTGCTTTGCAATGGCAATAGCAATGGCTAATAGCCGTGCTGGCGAGTAAACAAACGCTGGGAAGAAGGCCCCGAGTCGTTTTGATTGGCTGGGTCTATGACACGTGTAAACCAAGGGCTTCCCTTTCCTCCTCTTGCTGCTCCCTGTACTGCTTGGGCCTCAGGCGCGGGTTGGTTCCTGAACTCAGGTTTTTGGTCTCTGGATGAGCTACGTTTGGAATCGTTTTGTTTCAGCAGATTAGAGTTATTCCGTGCTTTTTTTGTGTGTGTTTATGTTTTCATGTTTGGAGGTTTGACTTTAAGGTTGATTGATATTTTTGTTTTCATATTAAAGAATGTTGAGGAGGGGGTGGGGGGGGTGGAGGTTGATAGAGATTTAAAAAAAAAGATTTTTGTTAGGAAAATAAAGTTAGCATGTTGGAAAAGGAAGTGAACAGAGAGACAGAAAAACGAAATTTGTACAATGCCACTCTGTTTCTGCCAACAACATTTTGTTCTCAAAGATTTTTCTTTTCGAAGAGGGTTCAGTGCAGGAAGGTTATTTACAGAAAGTTATTAGTTTCTGCCATTAGGCACCCCCCACCCCCCACCCCCAAAAAGTAATGGAATTAGGAATATCCACAGCCAAAAACAAACAAAACAATCCTCCCCCCCTCAAAAAAAAAAGGGGAAAAAGGGAAGAAAATCATCCATAAAAAAAAGTGGGTGACGTTCAAACAAACATTATCGGAAACCGAGGCCCTATGAGCAACACACATCTAGCCACCGTAAAAGAACCCATGGCCACAAGATAGTTGTACCTCGCAAAAATCTGTAGAAGAAAGCCACCCTTACAGGAAACATACAGACCCCCCCCCCCTCCCCCCCCCCCCCCCCCCCCCCACACACACACACCCCCAAAAAACCCAACAACAACATACATATATATATATATATATATATATATATATATATATATATATATATATATATATATATATATATTATATATATATATATATATATATATCTGCTCTTGTGGTGACGCCCTCTTCCCGGGGAGGGTAGCCTGTATTTCAGGCATAGGAACCTGCCATGACTGAAAGCAATATCTGAAAACAGACAAATTCAGACTGCTTTTAGCATTGAGCGCGTGCGGATCTATACTTTTGTGATTCTGCATTGTTTTCGAAGACGACATGAATGACGAGATTTTTACCTGCTTATTTGATCTTCTGTGTGCATGTAGCCTATAACCTAATCATGAGATAAAAGCTTCTGGCAGGTCTGCACACAATTATAACTCCTTGAAGAGTTTTTGGGGGCACAGAACTGAATTTTTCAAGCTATGTCTCCCTTGGCAAGTTGACCCTGGCAGAGCCCATCTCCAGATTTACGAGGCATGCTGGATATGTTTGTGTGTATCCATATAGGCCTACCCAACGCTGACATGAGCCACCGGATCTTAAAAGCATCTGGTGCATAAGGCAAGATGTTCGAAATATTCAATTGAAAGAAAAGTGTTGCTAAGTAAAACAAAAAACAACCCAAATTGTTTACTTTTTCAGTTTTTCCATGCATTTCTTCCAAATATACTGGTCGAAACGTATTAGCTAACCCATGACCACGTGGAGTAGCCATCTTACGGTCAGTATGGTCAACATGATCATCTACATTATGGGACTCAGAGTCAAATGAGACAGCAGTAAGAAAAGCACAGTGCAAAAAGGCAAGTCCTGCTCCAACAGAAACAATTGCAGTAGCTGCAGCAGCAACAACAACAGCAACAGGTACAGCAACCGCAACAGCATCATCATCTGCAGCAGTCACACTAGCAGCAGCAGCAGCACTACTATACCCATGATTTGGTGGTCTAAAGCTGTTACTTATTTAGGGGTGGAGGGTTGGCGAAGAAAAGAAAAGAAAACAGATATTCCCGACAGTAAAAGGGACTCTAATCCAGAATGTTTTTCACCAAACATTTTACCCGAACACACAAGCACAATTCTACCGCCAGAGCGTTGGAAATGAACACGCGAAACTTAGCTTGTTCACGTCACAAGAATAAAGCCAGAGGCGAAAGTCTTGCACTTTTTACGATCTCGTTCCATTCCCGCGCTAAACTTTCCATCGCTCCGGGCACACAAAAATGGCTTCTCTGTTGATAGCGCTAGATGGACAATTTCCGGTCTTTGTATATACGTTTAAATTGTCGGCCAGCGATGCTTGTATTACATCTGTGGCGTCGGCTTACGGATGCTCCGACTTCATAAACAGTTCATAAGTAAATACCCGTGTCTGATTTCTTCTAGCAATGCAGGTTTATTTTTATTCCGTCTGAAAAGTAATGGCTGCGGCGGTAACGGTAATATACACACCATTCAGCCTGCCGTGTTTGAAAGGGAAGAATGACACTGGAATGATCCTCACAGTTTACTTTTTCATGCCTTTTTGACGTCTGCTTATCTGTTTCACTTGAGAATCAAGCATACGATAAAATATAAATGGAAATTAAGTAACGGATGCTTGGTGGGGGGGGGGGGGGGGGGGGGGGGGGGTATTGTTGGTGCTTTTGCTTCACTAGCTGGCTAAGCTGGTATAACTTTTTGTTAAAACGTTTAGAGCCCAGAACATTTTTCGTTTTGAACAGAATGGGAACAGGTCTTCTTCCTTTTACTCCCTCTGACCACACTCTCCCCACCCCACCCGGCTCCATCCACCCCAGTCACGTCATTCAATTATAACAACCCACAACACCACATTACACCATGTTATATCAGTGCGCAATGTCATTGGTCATGTGGCGCTCTGTCATTTCATTCAATGCCATGCCTTGCTATGGCAGGACGGTATCACTTCTCCCAATGTGGCACCATGTGGCATGGTGATGTCATATCACGACACATCAGTCGCGTCACGCTATTCAAAGGGCATTGCGCTACGCCACGTAACATAGTGTTAGGCAATGTCAAGTTTCAGTATGGCAGTGGGCCACGTCAGTTGAGGGTGTGTCTGTTGTCGGGTCGTACTTTCTTTGTCTCGCCTGTCGGTCACATCATGTCAGTTCAGGGCGTGTTGTGTCACATCATGCTTTGGCATACTGTACATCGGTCACATCATGTCATGCTTTGTTCAAGTTACTGTCCATTCTCTCTCTCTCTCTCTCTCTCTCTCTCTCTCTCTCTCTCTCTCTCTCTCTCTCTCTCTCTCTCTCTCTCTCTCTCTCTCTCTCTCTTCAGTTCCTACTGCAAAAATAAATACTACCACATTGATATGAACTGGCACCCACACACACATGCGCGCGCTCATGCATTCACGCACGCACGCACACGAAGGCACGCACACACACACACACACACACACACACACACACACACACACACACACACACACACACACACACACACACACACACGACAATAACAACAACAACAACAACCAAACACAAAAAGAAAAAACAAAAATTGAAAACAATAATAATGAAACTAAAAAACATACAAACCCAAAACAACAACAACAACAACAAAAAGAATAAACCAGGAAAACAAAATTATACAGACAGAAACACCAGCCTAGATCTGTCCAGATTTTAACAGACACTAACAACACAAAAACTAATGTTAAACTTTCTGCCAGTTTTAGGCTTAGCCATTTAGAACCCAACCCCTCTTACATGGAGCCTTGCGAGGCCTGTGTCTGGCTGAGGCTTGTGTCTGCTGCATCTAATCCCTGACAAGATAAAACACATGGGCAGAGAGCAAGATTTGCTTGACTTTCCACAGTAAAAACGGTTTGTTCACTGCTAGATTTCGGAAGCTTTTTGTGAGATAGTGTATATCATTCCCTCTGTAAAGATAATTTGAGATACCTTGCTCTGGTATCAAAACTGGTAAAAACGTACTTCTTGATTGGAACCAATGTCTTTTAGAAACATTTTTAGAATGCAAATTGCATACGGTGGACAGATCTTCTTTTTCTTCTTGTTTGGACACTCAAACAGCAACTATTGTTGTCTGTCCTATGAGCAAAAATGCCTTATGGTGCCGTGAGTCAGGCCCAGAGCATCCCACTTCCCCATGGGGGAGACTTGTTATCTTTTAAGTTTTTCTGGGGGGAAATGCAGGAGAATGGACCAAGAAGGCAGAAAATAGACAAGAAAGAGGTGAGGAGAAGAAAAGGAGCAAGGCAGAAACAAAGAGAGGGATAGAAAAGAGGAAATTCCAGAGAGACAGACGTACAGATCAACGCAGACAGATTAGCAGAGACAGAAAAAAAAAGACAGATACAAAGGCAGACATATGTAAAGTTAAATACCATTACACTAAAACTTGCCTCACCCCCACAAAAAAGCAGCATATACAGGTATCTTATTACCCCAAGCGGAAGGAACACAGCTAGAAACAGTTTCGGCGACGTAAAGTTATCATGAAATAAACGTGTAGGCTATCCCCTCCACTGCATAAACTGTCGGCGAGCGTTGTAACAGCCCCCTTAATGCATTTCTGACATTTAACTACAGCCATAAATCTGTGCTTTATTCCTCTCTCTCAACCACTGACTGTAGGGCGTCTGTGCCCGAACAAATGGTAAAGATTTTGAGAGAAGAAGAAGAAGAAGAACAATAAGAAGAGCAAGAACAAGAAGAAAGAACAAGAACAAGAAGAAGAACAAGAAGAAGAAGAACAACAAGAACAACAACAACAAGAACAACAACAAGAACAACAATAAGAACAACAACAAGAACAAGAAGATGAAGAGAAGTACAGAGAAAGAGGATGAAGGCGAAAAAAAGGAAAAGAACAAGAAGAAGAAGAAGATACAGAAAAAGAAGATGAAGACAGAAAAGGAGAAGCAGTGTAGCAGACACAAGAAAAGGAAAGATGAGGGAGAGGAAGAGGAAAAAGAGATAGGAGGTGGATTTAGGAAGTAGAAGAAAAAGGACAAAAAGAAGCAGAATGTGAAGAAGAGAGGAAGGAGGAGGTGGGAGGAGGAGGAGGAGGAGGAAGAAGAAGAGAAGAAGAAGAAGAAGAAGAAGGAGGAGGGAAGAAGAAGAAGAAGAAGAATGTGAAGAAGAGGAGGAGGGGGAGGAGGAAGAGAAGAAGAAGAAGAAGAATCTGAAGAAGAGGAAGGAGGGGGAGGATGAGAAGAAAGAAGAAAAAGGGAAGAAGAAGAAGAAGAGAAGAAGAAGAAGAAGAAGCAGAATGTGAAGAAGAGGAAGGAGGGGGAGGATGAAATAAGAGGGGAGGTTGTGAAGAAGAAGAAGAAGAGGGGGACGAGAAGAAGGAGAAAGAGAAGAAGAAGAAGAAGGATGAATGAATGAAAAGGATGTGGTAAAGAAGAAGAGCAAGAAGGCAAAGGGGAAAGAGGGAGAGGACAGATGGGAGGAGGAGGAAGATCAGAAGAAAGAAGAACAGACTGGCAGAAGACAGACAGACAAAACAGACAGGTCAAGAAGAAAGAGAACAGACAGGCAGAAAGACAGACAGACAAACAGATAGGTCAGAGAAAAGAAAGAACAGACAGGCAGAAAGACAGACAGACAAACAGACAGACAGAGAGGGGATGAAGATATGACATTATGCTGACAACACAGGGGGGGGTGGGGGGGGGGGGGGGGGGGGAGGGGGGGTGCATAGAGAAGGGGGTAGTGATAACTCAGTGGTTAGAGTGTCACATTGGTTATCTGGAATTATCTGAGGCCAGGTTTCGATCTGTTGGTTTAAGCAGAATCTTATTCAGGTTTTGTTACATAGTAGATACTGTTTTCTTTCAAATGTGAAAGGACAACCAATAAGTCAAGTCAAGTCAAAGTCAAGTCAAAGACACTTTAATCATCCCATGAAGGGCAATTACAATACTGACAGGCACATTGATACCTATAATTATCTCACAAGACACAAGAAAAACACATTTCAAATTGTTATATAAGCATTCCAAAATAGCTTAAAAAAAAATTATCATACACAAACCCAGGTGCGCGCACCACACACGCACCGCGTACACACACACGCACCGCGTACACACACACAACACACACACACACACACACACACACACACACACACACACACAACACACACACACACACACACACAATGCAGGAATACAATATTGTAAATACCATTGATTGGAAAAGAAATAACAATAATCTGTTAGTATTGTTAGTTTTATCCTGGAGTTGACATTGGATTTGCCATTTTCTTTTCTTCTCCAGTCTTTTCCAGCCCCTACTTCCCTGCACTCTCTTATTCTTTTGGTCGAGTCACGGTTCATAACTCTCTTGCCAAGACTATCTATCCTACAGTGGGGCTTGAGGTAGGAAGACGCAGGGGCAGACAAATGAAGAACTGGGTGCAGAACATCAAAGATTGGACCGGCCTTGACATGGCTGTGCTATTGCTGGGAAAGGCTAAAGAGAGATTAGCTTAGCAAAATTTGTCGACCATGTCCTCTTGAGTGTACCATCAACAGGGAACTGCTGCTGCTGCTGATTCTTCTTCTGCAAGTTCTGTGGGATGAAACTCTATACCAATGTCTTGTGTGCAAACAACACACAGCACATGGCCTGTACGCCTTAAACCCTATCCATCTTTGTTGATGATGGTATTGGATGACGCCAACATACATAGGCAGCATAATATTTGCCCTCTAACTAAAAGTCTAAAATAATGAAGCTGGTGATTAGCACTGGGGCAGTACAATACCCCCCCCTCCCCCCCCAGAAGATCAAGACTAGCTTTAAAAAGATGTCCCATGCCCCCCTCTCTATACAAACAGCCCCCTCCCTATCCGTAATGAATGAATGAATGAATGAATAGAAAAAGAAATGATATACTAGAGGGAGGGGACCCATCCCAAAACAGCAAACAGAAAGACATGAACAGCCGATGCATTTGGGTTCAGTCACTCGGAAGAGGGGGTGGGGGGAGGAGAGGGGGAGGGAGTGTCAGGGGGTGGAGGTGGCGGGACAGTATCTAACATTTTCAGTTAGCAATTCGGGACTCCTACATCAAAGTTTGTGACGTCTGCGTCTACATCTAATCAGTGACAAGATACAAGCATCAGGTGTAGGAGCAGGAATTGCCCAGCAGGCTATCACAACGTTGAAATGTATGCAGTAAAAGGGACGTTTATTGCTCAACTCCGAGCCATAAAGTGGTGAATTTGTGTTTGTTTCTGATTTTTCTTTTGGTTTGCTTTTTGTTTTTATCTGAGGGGGGGGGGGGGGGGGGGGGGGGGGGGGGGGCTGCCCCCTGATGTTGTTGTTGTTCCAGTTCTTTTTGGAAATCTTACGTAACTGTAAACGGAATCATCGTCTTCCGATTTTGTTCTTAGGTTACACCGCGAGGTTCTGGGTTCGATTCCCAGCCTCTCCATTCTCTCCAGTTTGCCCCCCACCCCCCCAAAAAAAAATTAAAAATCGAAGTGAGCGTCAAAGTCCTTAGATGAGACTATAAACCGAGGCCCCGTATGTGCGAACGCACGCAGAACATCTTGCGCACACTTTAAAAACCCCATCCGCCTTTTGGAGGAGTAGGCCATTGTGTGTCGGTAGGAACGGATGACCCAAAAAACCAACCTAGCATGCACATAGATGTCGAGTTCAGACACCATCCCCGAAGTCGGAATGCGGCTTCCCAAATGAGAGGGGGGGGGGGGGGGGGGGGGGGTTGGACCAGTGGCATACGCAAAAATCTCACCATTTGTGAACTTGGGAGCTCTAGCCAAGGAACCCAAAAAGATCTGGGGAACTGACATACTATTTGCCTGCTCTTTCATAATGCCGCCACTTTTAGTTGCTGGGTACTTTGTCCAAACAGGAATGTTAGGAAGGGACAAGTATTGGCAGTAATTTCAAGACTTCTCTAATTTCATTTCAAGTAAAAGAACCTTGGGGGTGCGTGAAATTTAACAATGCTAAAAATCAGCAGATGTGGCCATGTGAAAGTACTGGGGCTTTAGACCACTCACTCCATAATGCAGTTAAACGTCAAATCGGACAACCCCATAAGTCCAGTTTTAAGGAAAATACAAAATTTCTCCCAGGACAAACATATACATCAGGACTCCTACCGCAAAAAGTCACACCCAGTATTCACACAAAGAACTGACTTGGCCACTTATATCTATCTATCTACATTAACAAATGAAAACTGAAATAATCCATTGCAGAGGCAGTCCTACTAGTAGCTGTAAAGACAAATACACACAGAATAGACCCCTTGGTATGCTGTGCAGACAAAGGTGGAAGTCAGGCTAGAAGATGTTGGTAGAAAATCCTTTTGTGTCTGCCTCTTAAGTTCCTCTCTGGTAGCCACCGGTTTCTTTCCCTTTCCTCTCCCTTCCTTGGCTAGTGTCACAGGTTTACCAATGGTGAGATTTTGCATGCTTTGGCTTTCAAAGCTTAGTTTCTGTACTAATCTTCTTCAGATGGCCCTTGTTCCTTTTCTTTCTCTCCTTGGAACATACTGGTCCCACTTTCTTACAACAGCAATAACTACTTCTGCTAAGAGTAAGCTAATTGTTTAAGAGATGGTTACTGTAACTTGCTATTGTTTGCTACTACACTTTTACAGTACTACTACTCGAATGACTCAACAACTAAGTACTACTTTCACTACTTACTACTAACTACTATACTACTACTACTACTACTACTACTACTACTCTGCTGTATTGCTGCTGCTGCTGCTCTTGCTACTACTCTCTGATGCTGTTTGCTGCTGTTGCACTTTTACAGCTTACTACATTACTACTACCTGCTGCTATCTGCTGCTACTACTCTACTTACTACTACATCACTACTGCCTCTGCTACTGCTGCTGCTGCTGCTCTCTACTACTATCTCTATCGCTGCTGCTGCTGTGCTCTGTTTCTACAACTTCTTTGTTGTATACAGTTAGAAAAAAGACTTTACACAAAGTTTTTGATATTCTCATTAGCAATCAATCACCTCTCAGAATCTTTTAAACCAGCAAGGACCAGTACTTTAAAAGGACATATAGGAAACTAAATAAAAGAAAAAACGAAGAAAGCAACTTTCCAAGAGAACAAATAATAAGCAATTTCATCTTCTAGCTATATATATTTTTTTCAAAAATCAAATGAACATGAGCAATACTTATGGAAAAGATAAAAGATTAAAAAAAAAGTGTTCAATTACAGTATTTTTCCTCATTTAAACTTCTGAATCTTTGAAAAGTTAAGAATTAATGTCATTTTTTTCTTCAAATTGATATATGCACAGTATATCAAAAGGAACCATACATTTACAATTGGAAATGAGTTTCTCTTACTCCCTCTTTATCCTTATATTTCACTTGCTTATTCTTCTTCTCCTCTTCTCCAAACACTTGTTCTCCTCTTTTCCAAAGTCGTCACTATTCATCTACTTTTCTTCTTTTACCCAAAGTCTCCACCATCATCCATTCACGAACACCTTAAGATGGTGGCTTAGAGAGGAATAAAGCACAGATTTATCGCTGTCATTAAATGTCAGAAATGCATTAAGGAGGCTGTTACAACGCTCGCCGACAGTTTATGCAGTGGAGGGGATAGCCTACACGTTTATTTCCTGATAACTTTACGTCGCCGTAAACCGTTTCTAGCTGTGTTCCTTCCGCTTGCGGTAATAAGATACTTGTATGCTTCTTCTGGCGCTGAACGTTGTGATAAAGGGAGATTAGATTTTTAATCTCCCCGTGATTTATCTGTCTTGGCCTCTATGTCTCTGCCTCTGTCTGTCTGTCTGTCTGTCTGTCTGTCTTCTCTCTGTCTCTCTGTCTTTCTCTTGATGTCTTTAGTATCTTGGCCTCTGTCTCTGTCTCTGAGTCTGTCTTTCTCTCTCTTTCATCTCCCTCTTCCTGTTTTTCTGTCTTCTCTCTGTCTGTGTGTCTGTCTCTTTGCTGTCTCAATATCTCTTGGCCTCTCTATCTCTGTCTGTCTCTGTCTGTCTCTCCCTCTCTCTTCTCTCTCTCTCTCTCTCTCTTCTCTCTCTCTCTCTCTCTTTCACTGTCTCCCTTTTCCTGTTTCTCTTTCTGTCTGTCTCGATCTGTCTCTGTCTTTGTGTCTGTCTGTCTGTCTCTCTCTGGTGATATTTAAGACTGCAAGAGGCCTACACACACACACACACACACACACACACACACACACACACACACACACACTATGCATTTATAAGACAGTAGGAGTGTTCTATACTATTCTACTGTTTTCATGGGATAATCAAGTACTCCTTTAGCTGATTTGGTTAAAACTGGACCTGATTTTTTATTTTGAGGCAAGAGCATCTAATGCTGAAGTTTAAAAAAAAACATGTTGTCCCAGCAGAGAGAGAGAGAGAGAGAAGAGAGAGAGAGGAGAGAGAGAGAGAGAGAGAGAGAGGGAGAGAGAGAGAGAGAGAGAGAGAGAAGAGAGAGAGAGAGAGAGAGCAGAGAGAGAGAGAGAGAGAGAGGAGGAGAGAGGATTATTATTTTGTTTATTATTCTTTTATATCGAGGATAATGGGAATAAGCACTTATGTGTTTGCGGTTTTGTAAATTCTGTCATCTGTTCTCACCGGCACACAATGGCCTACTCTTACGAAAAGCGGAACAGGATTTAACATGTGCGCAAGATGTTCTGCGTGCGTTCGCACACGGGACCTCGGTTTACAGTCTCAGAGAGAGAGAGAGAGATGAGGAGAGAGAGAGAGAGAGAGAGACAGACAGACAGACAGACAGACAGACAGACAGACAGACAGACAGACAGACAGACAGACAGAGATTGCTACTGTCATGAATCGTTATCAGCTTAGCCATCATCTTTATCATATGGTTGTATTCCTAGGCGTCACATTATCTTCACACAGTAATGATTTGTCTGATTCTGGCAAGTGATTTATACTTGGCTTCTTCTTCTTCTTCTTCTTCTTCTTCTTCTTCTTCTGCTTCCTGTCCTTTTCCTTCTCTCTTGTACTCCTTCTTCTAGACCTCTTTCTTCTTTTCTCCAACCTTCCTCCTTCAATTCCTCCAGCTCCTCCTCCTCCTTTTTCCTTCTCCTCCTCTTCTCTCCCTCCTCCTCCACCTCCTCCTTTTCTTTCTTATCCTCTTCCCCCCTCCTTCTCCACCTCCTCCTTTTTCTCTTTTGACCTTTTTCTTCATCCTCATCCGGTTCCCCTCCTCCTCCTTCCTCCTGTAACCGGTTGCCATGTTTTGACGAACTCTTTTTTAAGTCAGGGCCCATCATCACAGAGGTTGTTTTGCTTCCCAGTGTTTCAAAACCTGGAGGATCAAAGTTTATCGTTTTAAAAGGATGTCAACATTAGCTGAGAGAGAGAGAGCGAGAGAGAGAGAGAGAGAGAGAGAGAGAGAGAGAGAGAGAGAGAGAGGAGAGAGAAGAGAGAGAGAGAGAGAGAGAGTATGTATGTATGTAAGCTCGCGCAGGCATGCTGAGTGTATGCATCTGCAGATTTTAAGAAGGGCCATGGTATCAAGTTAGTTGGTTAGCTAGTTCGTTCGTTCGTCAGTTCGTTCGTTAGTTGGTTAGATAGTTCGTTAGTTATTTGATTGCTTGGTTTACAGGTGATGAGCTTGCTTTATTTTTTTCTGTGTTTTTTGTTCAGACTTTGTTTCTTTTTGTAATTTTGTTTTTTCTATCTTTTTATTACCAATCTCTTTAGTTTAATGAGTGAGTGAGTGAGTTAGCCAGTTAGTTAGTTAGCTAGCTATTTAGTTAGTTAGCTAGCTAATTAGTCGGCTTGTTTATTCTTCTTTTCTGTTTATTATTGAACTAATGACATAGACTGTTAGAGCCCAGCCTGAGAAAACATAGTCCTTATACAGACGGCAGCGATGAGAAAATTAATGTAAACTAGCATTACTTCTTCAGCTAACAGTGTGGCGTTTTATTTACCTATTTGCTCGTTTACTAATCTAGCCATGTATTGATCTATTCATTCATTCATTTTTTCCCCTTGTTTTTGGGTGCCAAACATGATTTTTGGTTTTGATGTATGAACATGTATTAGTTATAACGTCAAGTACTTTTTTCTTTAAAGGAGTAGATCGAGTATTTTTCTTCTTCAACGTGGAATGCTCAGACAGCAATTCGGGGGGCCCTGAAAAGCTTTTTGTGTGTAAGCCCCTTAGGGTTTAAAAGGGTTTTTGCCCCTCATCGGAAATTTGGTTCGGTTTTGGGGGTTTTGGAAGGTTGGAGGAAGTGTTCTTCCCTGCAGGGGAAAAGGGCCCACAGGGGCACCCTCAGAACCCCAAAGGGGAAACTTGGTAAAAATGTTGTCAGAGTCTGCAGGTGCAGATAAAGTATTTGAAGTAGGGGGCAGGGTTTGTTGTATCTAAACATGTTGCGTTGATGCCTTTGTGGTTTGTTGGCTTTTTTTAAAAAAGAATTAATTCTTTTTTTTTATAGTATTTTTTCTGCCCCTTTTTGCTGTGCCCTTTTTCAAAAAGAATTTTTTTTGGGGTTAATGCATCACACCCCTTTATGAAAACTAGCTTTCATTTCTGGCCCTTTTAATTGTTTAAATATTTCATTGTAATTACCAGGACACATGTTGAAGTTCAAAAACAAACAATGATGATTTTTTTTGTGCCAGTGGCTATCGAAGAGTTCTGTTTTGGGAAAATTGAGCCAGTTCCTGTATGTTTTTTGGATATCAGACAGATAAAATGGCTACACCAGATTATAGGAAGGGAAAAATATTGAACTCTACTCTGTGGGTAGCGAAACTAGATGAAGTCTTTCCCCGTTCCCTTTTTTCCTTGTCGATGGTTTTGGGGAAAAAATTGGTATGTCCTTTTTCCCGCCCACACAATCTTCTCAGGGCTTTTTCAAAGTGCACTCTGAAAGATGTGTGGCCGTGGGGTAGTGAAAATGAATGAAACTTTGACTCCCCATTTGTCTTCAAAAATGGCCCCCCTAGAGATCCCTTCTGCTGGGGGCTACTAGATAAAATTATAAAAGGACTGTTTTGGCGCAGAGTGCAAACTGACGGCTGGAAGTTTTTGTTACTCAGAGGCACTCCAAGTGTGGTTTCAGCAGATGAGTTAGAATTTTTATGTGCTGCTGCTTTTTTTGTTTTCTTGCCCCTTCTCCAAAAGTTTATCTTCAGGGGGGTGAGAATTTTTTCCTATGTGATGTTTTTCTCCGCCATTAGGATCCCACATTCCAAACGTCAGAATGATGCAAAAAACTCCCCAAACATCAGCTGTATATGTTTTGTCTAATTTTTATTTCATTTCTAGATGTGCAACAAAACCCCAACAAGGGGGAGAGAGAGGGGAGAGGGGGAAGACGAAGGAGAGGGGAGGGAGGGGGGAGGGGAGGGAGAAAAAGAGGGGGGGGAAGAAGGGGGGGGAGAGGAGAGATGAAGGGGGAGGAGCGGGAAGAGGGGAAAAAGAAGGAAGGAGGGAGAGGAGGGGGGAAGGAGGGAAAAGGAGGGAGGGGGATGGGGGAGGGAAAAACGAGAAGAAAAGGAGGGGAGAAGGGGGTGGTGGTTGTTGGTTAGAGTGGGGGGTTTTTTGAAAGTGGGGGGGTTTAAGCACAGGGGTTAGGGTTCCGTAAGGTGGGATGGGTTTAAGGGGGTGTGAGGGGATTGTGGGGGGATTGGGTGTGGTTGGGTGTGGGGGGCGGGGGGGGGGAAAAAAGGGGGGGAAGGGGGGGGGGGGAAATGAATGGTGGGGGGTAGATGGATATGAAACCTTGCTGCACCCCATCGGGAAAAGTAAACTTCAGTTTTTCTTTTTTGTTTGGAAAGAACAGTAGGTTTAAAGGGAAAGAAAAAGGTAGTGTGTGTTTTTTTCCTTTTTTTGGAGAACAATAGATGTATTTGCTGCATGTGTGAGGTTAAAATTTAAATATTTAACCACGAGCTATGCTCAGCCCCTCAGTTTTTAAATGGGGCTACAAAAATCTCTTAGAGTTAGTAACAATTGACTCATGGACTTCTCCCTCAGCTGCGGGAAAAAAGTTATTACATTTACTGGGGCCATGTGAGGTTTTTTCATGGGGGAAGTGAACCTGAACCCGGGGAAAAAAAAACCCCCCTCTGATGGCCCAGGGGAAAATGTGGTATGTTGGAGTCATCCGTGCCACTGGCCATGGGTGGCCTCTTTTCCACAAATGCTAGACTGGGTTGTAATGTATGCCCAGGATAATTGTTATAAGTGTGTTTGCACTTTGGTCCTCAGTCACAGTCTCTTCCGAAGGACCTGCAATAGCATGGATTCAGAAGCAATGTTGACCCTTGGAGAAATAGGTAAAGGTAAAGGAGTCCCATAACCTATAAGGTCGTAGGGGAGCGAGGTGTCAGAGACCTCACTTCTCTAGGGCCAGCATATTGAGGGCGGCGCCCATCTCCTCTCCCTCGCTGCTTTACCTTCCCTGACCCTAAAGAGGGCAGGTGCCCATTTACAGCTGGGTGAACTGGGGGAACTGTACTGAAGCCAAGGTGCGCAAACGGTCACCCATCCAACTGGTAACCACGCTCAACGCTGCTTAACTTGGCTGGGGGAAAGCGAGTGCTCCGACCACTGAGCTATCCTGAAATATCCCCTTTTATTAACAGACACATCAGTGATGACTCAAATCCACATGATTATTCAATTACAGTCTGATCAGGAATTCGAGACTCTAGCTCATTGAGCAATTCAATGTAGCCCTGTGTTTAAAGTTACCAGGACACCCCTATGATGGACAGAAATTTCATGATTACTGGGATAGGGACAGGATTTTGAAGTAGTGTTTGACTCTCCTATGGTTCTTTTTATATGAATCTTTAACAACTTTGGTTCTGTTTATTTGTGTATTTAATGCAAGCATTTGTGATGATGAATTATTGAGAAAATAGCTGATGTTATCAGCACAACCTATTCTTGTGTAAGGAAATAGATAAATAGGTTTAATACAGTTTGATATTTTGGAAAAGGGTGATTATTATTATTAGTAGTAGTATTTGACATGATTAATATTTAAATTCGTGGTTTTCCCCCCTCAAGTTTTTCGCCATTTTGGCAGCAATAGCATGTCTTAATAGCTAATTGGGTTGTGAGCAATGATGATGATGGTGATAATAACAACAATAATACTAATGATGACAATGACAATAACAATGACAATAATAATGCTGCTGCTGCTGCTCCTGCTGCTACAACAACAACAACTCCTCCTCCTCCTCCTCCTCCTCCTCCTACTACTACTACTACTACTACTACTACTACTACTACTACTACTACTATTTTTTTAAACGGAAATTAATAAGCAGCTCTTTCGAAAACAAGTAAACAAAGTCAAATCTTTAATTCCTTCAGTAAAAACAAAGTATTATTCTTCTCAAGTTCTTGATGCCACATTGATGAAATCTCTCTTTTCCCTCACACCCACTCTTCTTGGATCTGTGAAGGCAAACCCTCTGCCTTCCATCCACAACCACTCTGAACTTCCTTCTATATTTTCTGCATTCTCTTCTGAAAAAGTCCATAACATTCGCTCCAAACTGGATCAGACTCCTTTCCAGCCTGCACTTCCTGATCCCCAATTCTCTGGCACTCCTCTCTTTTACTTTCATCCAACAAGTGAGAAAGAAATCATGACAATTCTGAAGAAATGACTATAAAATCGTGTGATCTTGATCCCATACCTGCTTCTCTTTTCACACAGTGCCTACCACAACTTATACCCGCTATCACGAAAATAGTAAACTCATGTCTTGTTTCAGGAAATGTTCCATCAGCTCTCAAAACTGCTTTAAAGTCACACCACTACTCAAAAAGCATGACCTTGACCCTAACATTCTGAAGAATAATAGACCTGTTTCCAATCTAC
>CM054141.1:47952132-47957132 GCA_028751875.1 Rapana venosa | reverse complement strand
TGCTCAGAACATAGCTCTTTTTCTTGTAGTTTTACATAACTCTTTTTCTTGTAGTTTTCTTCTATTTTTCTATATTTCCTTTTCTTTTTGTTATTTTTTGTGTGTGGTTCTCTTTGAGAAGGAAGCTCTTGGCAGCCGTCAGTCTCGGAAGACTATGGGGTTGCCCTCTAAGTGGTAATTGACGGAATGAGAAAGATGAGGACGCTATTTAAACTTGTTTTTAAAAAAAGAGAGAGAAAAAAGAAGACAGGCACACCATGCATGAGAGTAAGCTTTACACTTGAACTCACATCTCCATGCTGCCACTATGATGTTCCCTCGCCAAATAAATAAACGAACACAATGTTGTTGTTTACACCAGCTAGACACAATACGGGCTTGCACTTGCATCCTATTACCAACGTTTTAGCAAGTTTGGAGTCAATCCCCTACTGCGGTTGGTTTAGCTATAAACCTCGGTGAGTTAAATTGACCCCTTCGTTTCCTGCCCTCAGCAAGAGACAGACCTAGTACAGGCCTTGGTCTGCCTACCTACCGCAGTTCAAAGGAGGAAGAGGAGGAGGAGGAAGAGGAGGAAGGCAAATTTATGGACAGCAAGCTTCCTAGCTTACAGTGTGTTTGGCTGTTTGTGGCCTTTCTCTTAGGGTTCGTTCTCCCGTTCGTGTGTGTGTGTGTGTGTGTGTGTGTGTGTACGTACGCGCGCGCGCACTGTATCAGATTCACTGTGCATTCTGCATCATAGTTTATGAAATTTGTATCTGAAAAATCCAGTCTGATATTAACCCTGCTATTTTGAAATGTATATTTCAAGCATTAAGAAAGTGTTGATATTATCTAAGGCGATAAATTGTTTATAGGCTCTATATCTATTATCAGATTGTACGTGTTCGTTCCATTGTTGCCAATGACAATCAATCAGTCTTTGGTTTAAAAAAAAAAAAAAGCAATGAACTCTTTCAGATTTCCACCACCTTGATGTAACCAGAAATATCCAAAGCCAAATTTGAAGAAGCAAATCTTTAACCCATATGTGTGTGGTCCAGTTTTTATTTCCCTTAGCATCTAAGTGAAAAAAAGCACCCTATAAGATTTGAAAGGTAGCCAGTGCATGTGCTCTTCCATATTCAAAATTTTAAAACAAAGGCCAACACATCTCACACAGATGCACTGACTCACGTTGTGTTTCTGCTGCATCCAATCCCCAAATTTCAGAACCATACAAGACTATGGGTTGTACTCGTGCATCAAATATCTTAATGTACAAATCAAATGTTTTGTTATCTAAAGACCGCAGTTTTTTTCCATACTCACGACAAACTGTTATTTCCTGGGTTTGCAAAATCTTTACATGCAGCGGTGAAGCTACGCAAAGTGGAAAAACAGATTTCTATGTATCTATAAATTATTTATTTATTTATTTATTTATTTATACCACTTTAAGTCACGAGATTTCTCTGCGTGAAATTCGGGCTGCTCTCCCCGGGGAGAGCACGTCGCCACAAGAGCAGCGCCACCCCTTTTTTTTTTTTTTTTTGTTTTGTCTGCAACTGTATTTCTTTCCCTATCAGAGTGGCTTTTTTCTAAGAATTTTGCCAGGGACAACTCTCTTGTTGCCGTGGGTTCTTTTTCGTGCGCTGCATAATTTTCTGTAACACACGGGACCTCGGTTTATCGTCTCATCCGAAAGACTAATATGGTATAGCTCAGTGGTCAGAACACTCGCTTTCCCCCAGCCAAAGGACCGTTTGCACGCCTTGGCTTCAGTACAGTCCACCAGTTCACCCAGCTGTAAATGGGGTACCTGCCTCTTTAGGGTCAGGGAAGGTAAAGCAGCGAGGGAGAGATGGGCACCGCCCTCAATATTCTGGCCCCTTGAGAAGTTGAGGTATCTGATGCCTCACTCCTCTGTGACCACATAGGATATGGGACGCCTTTACCTATATAGTATGGTAACCACAGCATCTCCATTATACATCCATTTTTTCACGAGCAGCTACGAAACCACCCTTTCTAAAGACAATGATATTACTTTTATTCCAATTTACTTTGAGACCAAGTGAAGCTGTAGCAATGAACAAGTTGTTCAACTGCTTTTATCAACTTATCCCTGTTCAGATAACAGAATAGCATCATCTATATCTGCAAGCAAGAGAATAAACAATGATATAGGTTCATGAGGAAAAATCGCACCATGTCTGCCATTTCTGATAACTTTCTTGGCGAGTGCATTGATTTAAAAAAAAGAAAAAAAATTAAGAAAGAGAAAATTATAAAGGACTTCCTGCATAGGTCACCCTGTTTAATTAACACCAGTTGTACAATTAATCAAATCCGTTAACATTGTGCCACAAATGACTCTCTCTCTCTCTCTCTCTCTCTCTCTCTCTCTCTCTCTCTCTCTCTCTCTCTCTCTCTCTCTCTCTCTCTCTCTCTCTCTCTCTCTTTGAAATCAAATTAAATCAGAATATTTTTATTTTGAGAGTTATGCATAAGCAATTATGTTCTTTTTGTTTTTTTACAACCAGTCACCGCCCTATCAGTCTGGGGCTGTCAGGTAATATTGTCTCATCATCAACAGGCACCAACTAAGGGATGCGTGTGTGTGTGTGTGTGTGTGTGTGTGTGTGTGTGTGTGTGTGTGTGTGTGTGTGTGTGTGTGTGTGTGTGTGTGTGTGTATGTGAGAGAGAGAGAGAGCGACAGAGAGAGACAGAGGCAGGCAGGCAGACAGGCAGGCAGACAGGGAGACAGAGACAGATAGACAGACAGGCAGGCAGGCAGGTAGACAGACAGACAGACAGGCTGACAAACAGACAGACAGGCAGGCAGGCAGACAGACAGACAGGCAGGCAGGCAGGCAGACAGACAGACAGACAGACAGGGAGGGGAAAGGCCGAAAGGAGGGGGAGGAAGATAGGAAGGAGTGGGGGTGGGCACACACGTGCACACTCAGCGTAATCGCCCACCCGCGCGTCACGGTCTGTTGCCTGCACCGTGTTGAGCCGTGAACGGTGACCATTCCGGGTGGCTGCTTCCAGTGAGTACAAATTACCTCCGATACCGATAACCTCCCTTCTCCCTCCAGTCAGCTCCCCTTTACTTTTTAAAAATTCTTTCTAATTTTTTAAAATTATTTTTTACTTTATTTTCTTTCTTCTGTTATTTCGAGAATAAGCATTCATTTTTTTTAAAAAACAGTCCCCGTATCCATGCGATTTTGTAAATGTTCGTCATCCGTTCCCTCTGGCACACAATCGCTCTACTCTTCCAAAAGGTGGGACAGGTATTGATAATAATAATAATAATAATATGTGGAATTGATATAGCGCTGAATCTTGTAAAACAAACAAATCGAAGCGCTTGCACTCGAATCATTTACGTGCCTCAAATATAATGAATAACAGATTTCAAATTTATGCACGTGCGCGCGCGTGCACATACACACACACAAACGCTCACACACACACACACACACACACACATACACACACACACACACACACACACACACACACACACACACACACACACACACACACACACACACACACACACACACACACACACACACATTTAGGAGATGAAGGATGCTGTTGAAAAGTAGGGACGGATATGAGGGGAAGTCTCAGGTAGGAAATAAGTGTGTTTTGAGGCTGGATTTGAAGGTATGAAATGAAGGCTTTTGGTGAAGTGAAAGAGGGAGGTCATTCCAGGTGGATGGACCAGAAACAGAGAAAGAGCGACGGCCAACAGTGGTTTGTTTGAATCTGGATGTTCGAAAGCACAAAGTATCTGCAGCTGAACTAATGGAACGGGATGGAGTATACAGGTGAAGACAGTTACACAGATAAGAGGGTGCATATTTGTGGAGACATTTGAAACAGAGGGTATTGATCTTATACTTCAGTCTTTGTGAGACAGGCAGCCAGTGAAGAGATCGTAGAAGAGGAATGATGTGTTCAGATTTTTTCTTTCTTAGGACCAGTCGAGCTGCAGAGTTTTGTATGCGTTGAAGAGAGTGGATGGATGATGCTGGTAGGCCAACCAAAAGAGAATTACAGTAGATTACAGTCGTCTAAACATGAAAGAATGAGAGATGTGACGAGCTTGGAAGTTGCATCAGTGGACAGATACTTGCGAATCGCGCTTATGTGCCGGAATTGATAGTAGTAAGACTGAAAGGTCTGGGTGATGAACTTTTTTCATAGAGACTGTGTTGTCAAGAACTACACCTAAATACTTCACAAGTTGGACAAAGGAACTGATGTATTGCCGAATTTTATTGAAGTTGTGATGGAGGAAAGTTTATATTCGGTCCCTATGAGTATAGCTTCGGTTTTGTATTGATGACTTGTTAAGGAGTTTACGGAGAAGAACAGTTAATGCACACGTTCTGGAAAATTTCTTACCCCCTTCTTACGGGAAAACTAAAAAGAAAAAAAACAACCCACCCAAAACACCACCTCTCCCGAAGTGAAAGAAGGAGTTTGCTGTCCACGAGGATCTATATTCTGCAGGTGCAGACGAAAACTACATCTGTGGAATGCGCATCATCTTCATTTTGCTCCTGAGAGACATGCTATTGTCATTCCGAAATGGTCTCCAGATCACTGTTGAATTAGTGTCTAAAGTGCTTCCAGCTTCGATAGCCTAGTGGTCAGAACATTGCGCTCGCAATCTGACGACCCGGGTTCGATTCCCGTTCAAGGGGATATTTTCCCCTGGAGCTACCATCAGTGCAGACTCCACTCTCCCCAAAAGTCCTTCGGATGAGACTATTCTTCTTCGTCGAACGCTCAGACAGCAACTATTGCTGTCTGTTATATGAGCGAAAATGCGTTACGCTGCCGTTAAGCGCCTGACAAGTCAGGCCCAGCGCATCCGACTTCGGCACAAGAGAGAATAGTTACCTTTTAAGTTCTTTCTGGAAAAAAGGCAGGAGAATGGATCAAGAAGGCAGAAAATAAACAAGAAGGAGGTGACAGGAAGAAAAGGAACAAGG
>CM054141.1:47889632-47947132 GCA_028751875.1 Rapana venosa | reverse complement strand
CCCTTTGATCCGTTGATCTGTGTGAATGATTCAATTGAAACAATTAAAATTATTGCTATAGTATGGCCCTCGCCCTACGAAGAAGACGATAATAAAACTTTTTCTTTCTTATTTATTTTCAATTTGTTTTCCAGGTGCCATGTTATACTGCCTCAGCTGTTATGGCCTTTGTTTGATAAGGCCATTGTAATTGAATAGCTTGCAGATTGCATGATGGACACATCAGCTGATCAGTTGATGTTACCTATGCTGCCAACCATTACTGGCCTATTCTTGAACAAAAGATGGATGTATTTTATTACTTTTTATTTTGTACACACGATCATAATATCATATTATGAACATGAGACTATTTAAAGTACCAACAAGCTGATAACTACAACACCAATATTCAAAATAACAGAAACAGCAACAAAGCAATGTCCAATGACACCTTCATATGATATTGATAGTACCTCAAATACTAGTAACAGCAGTGGTATTTACTTTAAAATCATATCATGATAACATGGGAAGTTAGTAACATTGGCTAGAATTTGTTAACAATCTTGATTTTCTTCTTTTTTTCCAGTTGTTTACCTGGACTACACTGCATCTGGCAGGTATGATTTTACGGAAGTATAATAAATTATATGTATACATGTATCATCTAACTTATAAGTATATTTATCTGTCTGAGTTAGTGCTTAAGAAAGTGTATTTTAATGAACACAGGGGTCCTAATCATAGTAAACTTTTTTTTCTGCAATTGAAATGAATCATTGTCAAGGTAGACTCTGAGGTTATAGACTCTTTGCATGTGTGTGTGTGTGGAAACTTGTATATGTCTGTGTGTGCATGCATGCATGCGCATGTCCATGTGTGTGTACATGTGTATGTGTGTGTGTGTTTGTTCTGGTCACATTAAAATTAAATATAGTTTGCTGCTACTGTCAGTTTGTGGAAGATCATATATTGATGAGACACACTTAATTAGTCAATACATGGAACATTATATTTAAATGTATCAGAAAATTACTTTTATTACTTGTTGAATATTATTAATGACAGGTTGCTTTCATATCACACAGCTTATGTTACCTAATATTATAACAAGTCTTAGTCAGTTTAGTGCTTTGGAGTATTTCAAGGTTATTCATGACATGATTCATTCTAAAATAAAAGTTTATATATATATTTATATATTTATATATATATTTATATATATATTTATATATATATTTATATATATATATGGATTACATTTTATGAATTTACATTATGTTACTATATTTTATATGTAATGCTGTAAATTATGTTGCAGAGCTCTCACATTCATTGAAGATTACATTCAGAAGGAGGTATTACCAGAATACGGCAACACTCACACCACCACATCTGTCACTTCACTGCAGACTACACTGTTTCGACATGAAGCAAGGTTTGTTGTGTTTGGGGAGCATGGGATGAATAAATTTATATGAATGGATTTTAATAATGTTAATGAATGGAATTATAGTGCTGAATCTTGTGCATGCAGATGTAAGTGAGATAGATAGATATATATTTTGTAGTTATATTTTATTTTATATTTTATTCTTTTATATTGAGGATAAATGAATAAGCACTTATGTGCACTTTTACATCCAGTCCCTGTGAGTATGCGGTTTTGTAAATTCTGCCATCTGTTTCCACCGGCACACAATGGCCTACTCTTATGAAAAGTGGAACAGGATTTAACTTGTGCGCAAGATGTTTTGTGAGAGAGAGAGAAAGAGAGAGAGAGATTCGCACATTGTACTAGTTCTGCTACTACCGCTGCTTCTGTTGTCACTGCCACTGCTACCACCAGCACCACTTCTACTGCTGCAATTAAAGCTGCTGCTACTACTGGTGCTGCTGGTGCTACTTCCAGCACCGCCACTGTTACTTCTGCCTCAATACTTCTATACTTGCTGCTGCTGCTACTACTATTCTGCTGGCTTCTGTTGTTGTTACTGTTATTACTGTTATTTCTGGTAACTTTTGCTGCTACTTCTTTCTAGTAAATTCTACTGCTACTATTACGGTTGCTGTTGCTGCTGCTGCTGCTACTATTGTTTATCCACTGCTTCTATTTTCATCTTTGTTGTCATCATTGTCATTGTTGTCATCATCATCACCACAATTACTGGCATCATATTATATCATTTATTTCATCATCACCATCATCAGCATCAGCATCATAATTATTATCATCATCCTCATCATCATTGTTAATGTTATTATTATTATTATTATCATCATCATCATCATCATCATCATTTCCTTGTTCCTACAGGGACATCATCCGGAACGCAGTGAATGCCAGTGAGCATGACTCGGTGATCTTCACAGGCAGCGGTACCACAGGAGCCATCCACAAGCTGATCCATGGCTTGAATCTGAAGGAGCCCCCTGTAAGAATCAGTGTCTTACACATGTACGACAATAAGTACATACACCTGTATCATTATTATGTCAAGATGCAAACTCTTAGACAAGATGCATACATCTGCACAGAAGATAGGTACTTGTGTAGAGAAGTTATGAATGATATTTTATTGAAGTTTATACAAATACACAGGGTACTGTACAATTAACAAGTCACATATCACATAAACACGTAACACACATCATCACAATGTTATGTATGAGTATGTACACATTATCTTTATATAACATATATATATACTATAACACACACACACACACACACACCACACACACACCAATGTATGTAAACACATCCCACACACACACACACACACACTCTCTCTCTCTCTCTCTCTCTCATCTCTCTTCTCTCTCATACCTCCTCACCCCAAAACTCTTTATTTACTCATTGTGAACACATATATTCACATACACACACACACACACATACATATCAACTATAAAATAAAAGGATCATTTGATTTAAAGGGACCTTTTCACATTGTTCCTTCCTCACACATTGTTCAAGACTTATTTCCTTCATGCTTTTCTGCCCAGGTGGTATTTGTTGGACCCCATGAACATCATTCCAATCTGCTACCCTGGAAAGAGATCAGTGCTGAGGTATTTTATGCTTGATTTACAAGAGAGAGAGAGAGGGAAAGAGAGAGAGTGGGAAGACTGCCCAGTGGAAATGGCATCAGATATATGACCTTTAGGATGTGGTTTTAAAGCTTGAGTTGTGGCTGAGCTCAAAGTTGGTAAGAAAGCTTTTATGCTGTGGAAAGTTCACTGTTGGCGATACTCTGGAAAGTTGGTAAGAAAGTGATTACGCTCTAGAAAGTTGCTAAGAAAGTGATTACACTCTAGAAAGTTGCTAAGAAAGCGATTACACTCTAGAAAGTTGCTAAAAAAAAAAAAGGATTTACTCTCTTGAAAGTATTTAAAAATTGTACCTGTAGTGGAAATCAGTAAGAAAGTGTTTTATACTTAGAAATTTTCTAAGAAAGGATTTTCACTGTAAAAGTTGATAAGAAAGTTTTACACTGAAAACTGAAAAAAGAAAAAAAAGTGTTTACACGTAAATTGATAAAGTTTCCAATGTAAAGTTGATTTAACTTTGGAAGTTGGCTAAGAAAGATTTGACTGCCACTTGAATAATTGAAATTGTTATAACATACTCACAAGGGTATGTGTATCTGCTAGAATTGTGGATTGTTGCTGGAAAAGTTAATAGTACACACGTTTTCTACAGTGAGACAAATGAACAGACAAGGAAAGGGGTTGTGGACCATAAGCTGAACAGAAGTTCGAAGGTAATTTATAATGCTATAGCAAGAAAATTTTAGACTTCTGCCCCAATTTTAAGCAATACCATAAGTGATAACAATAGTACTTTGTTGAGTATTAAATTTGGAAAAATCATAAACAGTTAAAAGGGATAATGCAAGAATAGGAGGGGATATTTTTGGACAAGTCAAAGGTAAGCTAACCCTGCCATACATCCCCCACCAAATAACATACCATTTGCGTAGTTGCCTATAAAATTGAAAACATTACATCAGAAGGGACAAGTGGGTTTTTTAAAGTCTACTGGTGATGAGTGAAAGATAGTTTACTGATATGAACTGCCTCAGAAATTATGGAAAAAAGTCTCCTGGTGATGAGTGAAAGATAGTTTACTGATATGGACTGCCACAGACATTATAGAAGAAGTACCCCAGAGGCAGAATGTAGCTACCTTTATGGTGGGCTAAAGCGATTTTTTAAAAAGTCACAAGAAGTTTTTCTGTCGTCTCCAGGTTTGGTCTTCAAGCAACCGTCAGCTCATCGGCACCTTTCAGCGCGGCATCCAATGTGACGGGAATTCTGTGTGATGTGGATGCAGTGACTGTTTTGCTTCACAGATACGGCGCTCTGTCCTTTTGGGACTATGCCACTGCTGCCCCCTACGTTCGACTGGACATGAATCCTGTTGTTTCTGGGTAATGAGAGTGTGTGTGTTTGTGTGAGACATGTGTGTTTGTGTGTGAGACGTGTGTGTGTGTATGAGACGTGTGTTTGTGTGTTGTGTTGTGTTTGTATGTATGTGTTTGTGCATTTTAGCATAACATATTTACTCTTATTAGATAGATAGATTAGTGAGAAAAAGGGAGAATGGAAGGGAAAGGTTGTGTTTTGTGTGTGTGTGTGTGTGCTGGCATGTGTGTGTGTGCTCACATGCTGTGTGTTGTGCTCACATGTGTGTGACTGCTCACATGTGTGCTCAGGTGCGTTGTTGCTTTTATTTTACGTCTGTTCACTCAAAGTGATATTAGACGAAGGTGTGTGTGTGTATGGTGTGTGTGTGTGTGTGTGTTGCTCATGTGTGTATGCATGTATGTGAACATGCTCTCATTCATGCACATACAAATATTAAATGATTATCCATTGATTTCATATCTGACTCTTAAGGGGGAAAAACCCATTCAACCAACTTAGTGCATTTCACACTTACTCTAAGATTTCAGTCCTTGGAGAATAAGAAAATTTGAAACATTATTATTTTTTGTCTTGCAGGAAAGATGCTGGCTTGGTCTACAAGGATGCAGTGTTTTTCTCACCTCATAAGTTTGTAGGTGGAATAAATACACCTGGTTAGTATGTTGCTTATGTTGTGATAACGGTATAAATTTAGAAATTGCACTAAAATAATCTGAAGAGTTATTATGAAAAAGATATCAATTGTCTGAAAGAATCTTTTTAAATGTATAAAATTTAAAGACAGAAACTTGAAAAAAAAACTTGGTGAAACAGAGAGGAAAAATGAAAATGTAAAAGTAACGAGAAGTGGGGTAAGGGGGGAGGAAGAGATGAGAGAGAGAGAGTGTGTGAGAGAGAGAGAAATAGATAGATAGATAGATACTTAGATACTTAGATAGATACATAGATAGATACATAGATAGAGAGAGAGACTTAATCAGAATCTTGATCATGCTCTTATATTTGTTTTGAGTGAAAACATGGCTCTGGTCTCATGGTGACATCAGATTCGGTTTTCCCATACACTTCTGTGCCTGTGGTGAGTTTGTTTTCAAAGCCTTTGGGGTTGGAGGTTCGCGGGGGACGGTTGTTGGAGGGACGTTGTGGTGGTTGCCACCTGGGGTGGGCAACTCACTCAGTCTGGCTCCGCGACTGAGCTAATACTGTCGTTAGTAGGGGGCTTAGTAGGTGGTGTCCTGCGTATGTTAGCTCAGAACAGGCACCACTGAACACCACCAAAGTGACCCAGCAGCAGTGCAGGGCCCCTCTGGCTGGTGGCCCCACGGCGGCCTGATAGTGATGGGCTCCCTGTGGACTTCCGACCCTGAGGATGAGACATAACAAATCTGGGTGTGGTTATGGCGGGGAGATTGGAATGAGCGGCGTGGGAACAGTGGGACAGGGGTCGTCAGAAGATGAGGCAGCGAAAAAAAAAAACCACAAAAAAAAGAAGAAAACATGGCTTCTGCAAGCATTTCATTTGTGTGTGGGTGTGTGCGTGTGTGCGTGCGTGCGTGTGTGTGTGTGTGTGTGTAGGTGTACTGGTGGCGAAGAGAGAGACTGTTCCAAAGCGATGTACCTCATCATGGTGGAGGAGGAACTGTCTTCTATGTGAGGATATGATGTTGTATATTTATCCGTGTGTGTGTGTATGTGTGTTGTGTGTGTATTGGTGTGTTTTGTGTGGTGTGTGTGTGTGCGCTCTCACATGTGTGTGAGTACATTGTGAGGTGATGATGGTGGTGGTGTGTGTGCATTGGTGTGTATGTTTGCATGCATGTATACATGCATAAGCTGATGTTATTTATACAAATTTGTGTGTGTGTGTGTGTGTGTGGTAGTCTTAGTTGTGCGCTCATTAAGAAAGAAAGTAAAAACAAGAAAAATAGTTATAAAAAGAAATCAACTGTTCAGTCAAACTAAACATTGAAATACCACCACTAACAAGTAAGTTTGCATTGATCTATGGAATATTTTGTTGTCCTGTTTCGCAGCATTATGAAATGCTCTATTTTTAACTGTTTTGTAACTTGTTTAAGTTTAAAATAACTCACTGTTTCCTATTTAGTAACTGTCAAAAGTTCGGACTAAAACAGTTAACACTATCCCTACATTAAGGGAGACAACCTGTCTTTCCCAGCACACTGTGAACATTTGAATGCTACCATAACCCAGCAGTGGGCGATACGTAGGGAAGGGCTAGTAGATGGTTGGTTACCCAATAGTGGGTTACCTGTAGGGAAAAGGTTAAAGAGAAGAGGAATGGTTGGCAGGTGCTCACAGTTACCTTATTAGTAACTATTAAAAGGCGATGATTTCAAAGAAAAGAGAAATGGTTGACAGGTGTGTCGAGAGGCTCACCGTTACCTTATTAGTAACTATTGATGATTTCAAAGAGAAGAGGAATGGTTGACAGGTGCCTCGAGAGGCTGACAGTTACCTTATTAGTAACTATTGAAAGGCGATGATATCAAAGAAAAGAGGAATGGTTGACACGTGTGTTGAGAGGCTCACCGTTACCTTATTAGTAACTATTGATGATTTCAAAGAGAAGAGGAATGGTTGACAGGTGCTCACCGTTACCTTATTAGTAACTATTGAAAGGCGATGATATCAAAGAAAAGAGGAATGCTGAAAGGCGATGATTTCAAAGAAAAGAGGAATGGTTGACAGGTGCGTCGAGAGGCTCACCGTTACCTTATTAGTAACTATTAAAAGGTGATCATTTCAATGGTCGGCAGGTGCGACGAGAGGCTCACCGTTACCTTATTAGTAACTATTGAAAGGTGATTATTTCAATGGTCGGCAGGTGCGTCGCGAGGCTCACTGTTACCTTATTAGTAACTATTGAAAGGTGATGATTTCAATTGTGGGCAGGTGCGTCGCGAGGCTCACCGTTACCTTATTAGTAACTATTGAAAGGTGATTATTTCAATGGTGGGCAGGTGCGTTGAGAGGCTCACCGTTACCTTATTAGTAACTATTGAAAGGTGATTATTTCAATGGTCGGCAGGTGCGTCGCGAGGCTCACCGTTACCTTATTAGTAACTATTGAAAGGTGATTATTTCAATGGTGGGCAGGTGCGTTGAGAGGCTCACCGTTACCTTATTAGTAGTAACTATTGAAAGGTGATTATTTCAATGGTCGGCAGGTGCGTCGCGAGGCTCACCGTTACCTTATTAGTAACTATTGAAAGGTGATTATTTCAATGATTGACAGGTGCGTCGAGAGGCTCACCGTTACCTTATTAGTAACTATTGAAAGGTGATTATTTCAGAGGCTCACCATTACCTTATTAGTAACTATTAAAAGGTGATTATTTCAGAGGCTCACCGTTACCTTATTAGTAGTAACTATTGAAAGGTGATTATTTCAATGGTGGGCAGGTGCGTCGCGAGGCTCACCGTTACCTTATTAGTAACTATTGAAAGGTGATTATTTCAATGGTGGGCAGGTGCATTGAGAGGCTCACCGTTACCTTATTAGTAGTAACTATTGAAAGGTGATTATTTCAATGGTGGGCAGGTGCGTCGCGAGGCTCACCGTTACCTTATTAGTAACTATTGAAAGGCGGTGATTTCAAAGAAAAGAGGAATGCAGAAAGGTGATGATTTTAAAGAGAAGAGGAATGGTTGGCAGGTGCGTCGAGAGGCTCACCGTTACCTTGTTAGTAGTAACTATTAAAAGGTGATTATTTCAAAGAGAAGAGGAACGGTCGACAGGTGCTCACTGTTACCTAATTAGTAACTATTAAAAGGTGATTATTTCAATGGTGGGCAGGTGCGTCGCGAGGCTCACCGTTACCTTATTAGTAACTATTGAAAGGTGATTATTTCAGAGGCTCACCGTTACCTTATTAGTAGTAACTATTAAAAGGTGATTATTTCAGAGGCTCACCGTTACCTTATTAGTAGTAACTATTGAAAGGTGATTATTTCAATGGTGGGCAGGTGCGTCGCGAGGCTCACCGTTACCTGCAGGAGGCAGAGCTGAAGGAGGAAGGGGGCACCCCGGACATCGTGGGGTCCGTCAGGGTAGGGCTGGTCTGTCAGCTCAAGTCCGCCCTCACCGCCGACCTCATCATGCACCGAGAGCAGCAGCTCTTTCGGTTAGCTTATGTTTTCTTTTTCTCTTTGTTGTCGTTGTTGTTGTTGTTGTCGTTTTTGAGGGTGTGGGTGTTTGGGGAGGAGGGGGGAGGGTTTGGGGTAGGGGTAGTGGGGTAGTGGTGGGGGGGAGGATCACTGCTGACCTCATCATTCACGAGAGCAGCAGCTCTTTCGGTTAGCTTATGTTTCTTTCTTTTTGTCGTTGTTGTTGTCGTTTTTGAGGGTTGTGGGGGTGGGGTTGGGGAGGAGGGGGGAGGTTCTGGGGTGGGGGGTAGGGGGGTAGTGGGGTGGGGGGGAGATCACTGCTGACTTCATCATGCACCGAGAGCAGCAGCTCTTTCGGTTAGCTTATGTTTTCTTTCTCTTCGTCGTTGTTGACATTTTTGAGGGTTGTGGGGTTGGGGAGGGAGGGGGGAGGTTCTGGGGTGGGGGGAGGGGGGGTAGTGGGGGGGGGGGGCGGGGATCACCGCTGACCTCATCATGCACCGAGAGCAGCAGCTCTTTCGGTTAGCATATGTTTTATTTTTCTTTGTTATTGTTGTTTTTGAGAGTTTAGGGGGGGGGGGGGGGAGGCTCTGGGGTAGGGGGAGGGGGGGATTATTGTGTTGTAATGTCCTATAGTTTTATGTTAGATTAGGTTGGATTTTGTTGTTATGAATTTCATTGTATTGTACTGTGTTATGTTTGGTGTGTGTGTGTGTGCGTGCGTGCATGGGTGCATTGGTACATATTATCCTATTGTCCTATGTTTACTCTATTTACTGAGCGAAAGATGCAAGCATACCACATTGAGTTGCTAAAGCAAGATTTTGTTGCTTCTTAAGAATCATCATCATCATCATCATCATCATCATCATCATCATCATCATCATCATTGTGATATATCATCATTGTCATTGATCGTATAATGTATCCAGTAATTAGGATCTTTACTTATATGATAATGGGTGGCACTGCTTTTGTGGCGACACGCTCTTCCCAGGGAGAGCACTCTGAATTTCACGCAGAGAAATCTGCCGTGAATAAAAGTGGTATGAAGATGAAAAAGGAAAAAAAGATTTTTTTTTTTCCAGACAAGCATCAGAGGCGTGGGGGTCCGTGCCTAACCTGGTCATCCTGGGCAACATGGAGGTTGAGCGTCTGCCCATCTTCTCCTTCATCATCTACAACCCTGCCTCCGGGCTCTTTCTGCACCACAACTTCGTCAGCGCCTTGCTCAACGACCTGTTTGGCATCCAGGCCAGGGGCGGGTGTGCCTGTGCTGGTCCCTATGCCATGGTGGGTGGAGCTTTGCACCCCACAGGGTTTTGAATGGTGGTGGTTTCTGTTAACTCCAGAATGTGTCACAGCAAACAGACCGTTTCATATACTTTTCACCATTTAGGTCTTTAAATGATTGCTCTGTCATCAGCTTGACCTATTTCAGGAACTTTAGGTGTCAGCCATGCCACTGGCCGTAGCTGGCTTATTCTTCTAAGAAAGATGCGTGGGTTTTGAATGTGTGCTTATGGTACTTTGCTTACAGTCACAAACGGGACCCTGGTTTGTAGTCTGTTCCAGATGACTGAAATTGATGGTGGTGATTCTTGACTGTCGTGGCAGGTTTCTCTGCTTGAAAGTTGGGCTGCTGTCCCTGGGGAAAGTGTGCCCATCATTCAGTTTTTCCCTTTCTTTTTTTTCTGTTGTGTTGTGTGTAGAACCCTACCACCATTTCCAGTATCTTCATTACCTCTTTGGAGTTGTGCTGTAGGTATAGCTTCTGCTAGTCTGAGGTCACATAAGGATACATTATGCTATTAAAGTACACAAAGATACATCTAAACAAAGAATTATTTGTAAATATAAAAAAAATACACAAAATACAGTTGAGATTGAGGTACAACATGTCTGGCTTTATTCATTTTATCCTGTTTGGTGAATTTTTGAAAGATGGCCAAAATAGTGCACCACTGTATAGCTACAGTATGAACTTGACTGTGACTGCATTAAGTTAAAAAAACCTTTTCTTTCTGGTCATGTTGTTGATCATCTTCTAATTCCATGACAAGATTAGAGTAAAGTGACTTTGTGACATCAGTTTCAAATTCAGATAGTTTATTAGCTTAACTTTTGACAAAGGAATTGAGGGGGTGGGGGGGGGGGGTGGGGGGGGGGGTGGGGGCTTGCGTTGCATATGTCATTTTCTTATGAAAAATATCTTGCAAGAAAAAATAGCATAGTCATGTATACTGTGCTATAGAGGTGACAGAGGTGACAAAATGTATAAGTATGAGCATGTTTACATAATCAAATTATCTGTTGTTGTGTGAGACATAACCAGAGATAAAGAAAGTCAAGGAATATAAAAATATATATATACATGTGTTTCTGATGTGTGGCCAGGATCTGTTGGGTCTGACGGAAGAGAAGGCAGCTGTTTTGGAGGAACTGCTTGCTGAGGACAGGTAAGGGAGATAGGGCAGGTGCAGGTGTGAGTGTGTTAGTGTAGCGTAGTGTCAAAGTCAAAGTCAAACTTTTATTTTCAAATGGTACATTGAATAAGCAGTGCATTTGCTTTTTTTCATCAAGACTCTCTAAAGAAAAAAAGAGAGAAAAAAAGATAATATATATGCAGACATAGAATAACAACCTAAGTAGTGTAATGTGTGCGTGAGTGTGTGTGTTGTGTGTGTGTTGTGTGTGTGTGTGAGATCTATGTGTGTAGTGTGGAATAATTATGTAATATGCATTATATCTCTTGTGTGCATGTGTATCTGTATGTGTGCGTCAGTGTGTCTGTCCATCTGTGTCTGTCTGTGTGTATGGTATATGTATTATATTTATGTGTGCATGCGTACATGCATGTATGCCTGTTATTATGCATTAATCAATAATGTATTGATAGAAAACTTATTATTTCTTTCGCAGTCGATTGGACAGGGTACACCTCAGACGCTACATGGAATATTCCCACAGAGAAATTCTCAGGTGAGTAAAAAATTTTAAAAATAGATACAGATAGATAGATGAATGGATGGATGCTGACCAATTGACTGACTCACCAGCTGACTAGCTCCCAGATGAAAAGTAGATATAGATAGATGAATGAATGGATCGATACTGATGGACCAACTGACTGACCAACTGACTAGCTCCCATGAAAAGTAGATATAGATAGATGGATGGATGGATGGATAGATGAATGAATGGATGGATACTGAAGGACCAACTGACTGGCACCCAGATGAAAACTAGATATGGATAGATGGATGGATGGATGAATGGATGGATACCAACGGACTGACTGATCGACTGGCACCCAGATCACCACTCACTCAGAGTGTAGCGGATGGAGAGAAGTGTGAGTTTAAACATCGGAAAAAGACTGAAAGTGAGATACAGTACAATAACAAACGTCCTTGTTAATCCTGTCATATCAGTATTGGTTACTGTCGTCGTCATCATCATGCTAATAACATCCTTGTTAATCCTGTCATATGGTCATCAGTATTGGTTACTGTCGTCGTCATCATCATGTTAATAACATCCTTGTTATTCCTGTCATATGGTCATCAGCATTTGTTACTGTCGTCGTCATCATCATGTTGATAACATCCTTGTTAATCCTGTCATATGGTCATCAGCATTTGTTACTGTCGTCGTCATCATCATGTTAATAACATCCTTGTTAATCCTGTCATATGGTCATCAGCATTTGTTACTGTCGTCGTCATCATCATGTTAATAACATCCTTGTTAATCCTGTCATATGGTCATCAGCATTTGTTACTGTCGTCGTCATCATCATGTTAATAACATCCTTGTTAATCCTGTCATATGGTCATCAGTATTTGTTACTGTCATCATCATGTTAATAAGATCCTTGTTAATCCTGTCATATGGTCATCAGTATTTGTTACTGTCGTCATCATGTTAATAACATCCTTGTTAATCCTGTCATATAGTCATCAGTATTTGTTATTGTCGTCATCATCATCATGTTAATAAGATCCTTGTTAATCCTGTCATATAGTCATCAGTATTTGTTATTGTCGTCATCATCATCATGTTAATAAGATCCTTGTTAATCCTGTCATATGGTCATCAGTATTTGTTACTGTCGTCGTCATCACCATGTTGATAACATCCTTGTTAATCCTGTCATATGGTCATCAGCATTTGTTACTGTCGTCGTCATCACCATGTTGATAACATCCTTGTTAATCCTGTCATATGGTCATCAGCATTTGTTACTGTCATCATCATGTTAATAACATCCTTGTTAATCCTGTCATATGGTCATCAATATTTGTTACTGTCGTCGTCATCATCATGTTAATAACATCCTTGTTAATCCTGTCATATGGTCATCAATATTTGTTACTGTCGTCGTCATCATCATGTTAATAACATCCTTGTTAATCCTGTCATGTGGTCAACAGCATTTGTTATTGTCGTCATCATCTTGTTAATAACATCCTTGTTAATCCTGTCATATGGTCATCAATATTTGTTACTGTCGTCGTCATCATCATCATGTTAATAACCCCTGTACGTTACAGGCCGGGCTTCACGCGACTCAACCTGCCCTTCTTCATGGGTGAGAGCCAGCTGGAGTTTGTGCTGCAGGCTGTCACCCTGGTGGCTGAGCAGGGCTGGAAGCTGCTCCCTCAGGTAGGTCACCCCTCCATGTGTGTGTCTGTGTGTGTAAGTAAGTAAGTCTTCAATTTTAACGTCTTTCCACTTTAAGTGATACCAGACGGCCCTAAGATAGGAGACTGAATGAAAGAGATAGATGGATGGATAGATATAGATAGATAGATCTACTCTGTGTGGTGCGTGTGTGTGTGTGTGTGCGTGCGTGTAATAAAGAGTAATAACAAGGGAAATACACAAATAGTATTCTTAACATAAACAGTTCAAGAACAACATTAAAATTTAAAAAACAGAAATTCGAATAGAACTATAACTACAATAAGTGCCCTATAGGACTTAACAATAAACCTTTAAAACCTTTGTCTGTGTGTGTGTGTGTCTGTGTGTGTGTGTGTCTGTGTGTGTGTGTCTCTGTGTGTGTGTGTCTGTGTGTGTGTGTGTCTGTGTCTGTGTGTGTGTCTCTGTGTGTGTGTCTGTGTGTGTGTATGTGTGTGTGTCTGTGACTGTGTGTGTCTGTGTGTGTGTGTCTGTGTGTGTGTGTGTCTCTGTGTGTGTGTGTCTGTGTGTGTGTCTGTGTGTACTTTGAATTTGTCAAAATTGTCAATTTGTTATTGGTTGCATATGTAAAAAAAGGTTGAATGCAGGCACTTTGATTTTTTTTTCAAGGTAATAGCTCTATATCAATTCCATTTGTTGTTGTTATCATCATCATCATCATTATCATCATCATCATCATCATTATTATTATCATCATCATCATTATTATTATCATCATCATCATCATCATCATCATTATTATTATTATCATCATCATCATTATCCCAAAGCCACTCTTTTGCTTTTGGGCTTTGTCTCAGAAGAAGTGCAGTGTTGTTAGTTGGTCATGTTCTGACTGTTTGTGTTGTGTTGTGTGGGTGTGTGTGTGTGTGCATGCATGTGTGTGTGTGTGTGCGCATGCATGTGTGTGTTGTTTTGTTGTCCATCTTTTTCAGCTTGGGTCTTTTTTTCTTCTTTTTATTTCTTGTTCAAGTTTTAAACACTCACAGGGTATTTGTGCTGTACTGAATATAACATGTTGTATTTTAGAGGGCTGGATGTAGAAAAACGCTGTCAGGCATATTCTGCTACCCTCGAGATATAGAAATTCATTCGTCCTTTCTTTCACCACTTGCTTTCAATATTTCTCCATATATCATAACTGTCAAGCTTATTACATCCCATAGCAGGGACGGGGTAGCTCAGTGGTCGGAGCACTCACTTTCCCCCAGCCAAGTTAAGCAGCGTTGAGCGTGGTTACCAATTGGATGGGTGACCGTTTTCGCGCCTTGGCTTCAGTACAGTTCCCCGAGTTTACCCAGCTGTAAATGGGGACCTGCCCTCTTTAGGATTAGGGAAGGTAAAGCAGCGAGGGAGAGGAGATGGGCGCTGCCCTCAATATGCTGGCCCTAGAGAAGTGAGGTCTCTTACACCTCGCTCCCCTATGACCTTAATATAGGTTATGGGACGCCTTTACCTAGAGAAGGATATGCATGTGTCTTTGTTACAAAATGCTTGTATCAGGTTGCTCTGTTGAGGCTATGGCCTTGCATGAGGATTTGTGAGTGTGTCTTGTGTGATTGCAAAATGAAACAAAAAAAGAGAGTGTGTGTTTTTTTGTGTGTGTGGTTGCAGTACATGTTCAACCCAGAGACAGGGGAGTGGCATCACAGAGAGCAACAGGTTGGTCCTCAGCTTTTACTGTATGGTTATGAGTGCGGAGTGAGACCTGTTAGGCACGTTGTAATATTAGTGTTCATGATAACGACAACAACAAAGGTTATGATGATTTTAATGTTTATGATTATCCCGAAAATAATATGATGATAACACACACACACGCCCGCATGCACACATGCATCCCTGTAGGTGCACACACATGCATCCATGCACATGTACACACACATACACAGAGTTGCATGTAGATAATAGACCACCATTTAAAAAAAAATCCCTCTGCCTTTTTTAAAATTTGTTTCTTTGTTGTTGTTGGGTTTTTTTCTTATAGTGTCATCAACTTTACTCTCCATCGACCAAAAAGAGTTCTTTTTCTTGATTGTTCCTTTTTTTCTCCCCTTATTTTTCCTTTCCTTCTTCTTTCCAGTTTTTTCTTCAAATTTCAGAAACATTACATGATCAGCTTGTTACGACTGTGTTCCAGGCGTTCAAAGAGCGAAAATGGTTGGGGCACATTTCTTACGCCAGTGGACAGATGGAATACTCTCTTCCCAAAGTCTCCCCCAAAGGCCCTCTACCCAAGTCTTTTGAGGTGACAGGTTTTTTGTGGAGACATTAATTTTGGGGTGGTTTTTGTGTGTGTGTGTGTGTTAACTGCGAGAAAGAAATGAGAAAGCAGTGGTTAATTCATGGTTGACATTATTGTGTATATGTAGCAGCATTTTTGCATTTGTCATAAAATCAAGTTTCATTTACAAAAAGTTACAAGATATGTGCATAGTATTATGTCTCATGTGTTGTGACAGATAAGCATTATCACATTTGATGAATTTTCGTCGTACATAGTGACGTGAATATGAGTAAGTGGCATCAGTTTTGGTTGTTTTGTTTTTAAATACATACATGAAATTGATCTTTTTGTTGTCTGTTAGAAGGTTGATATCATTTAGGAGAAAATGGGCATCAAATGCAGCAGATACAGTGTATGAAATAACTGCTTTTTTTTGCTAAAATTATGTATGAAAGAAAAAAACTGATATTCACCCATATTCACTTAATATAGTGGATGATATAGGTATACATTTTCTTAGATTTGTTTTTAGACAGACCTACATGATGGGTATTATTTGTAATTAATATATATATATATATATATATATATATATATATATATATATAGGAGGCAACGTGGTCGAGTGATGTAGGCGGTCAACTCGTGATCCAGAGGTCGCGGGTTCAATCCCCGCTCGGCTCAGTGTTGTGTCCTTGGGAAAGACACTTTACTCCTATTTTCCTCACTCCACCCAGGTGTACAAGTGGGTACCAGCTCTGCTGGGGAAGTATCTGGCGACAGACTAGCGTCCTGTCACAGGGGTGGTGAAAAACCATCAGTTCGCTTAATGCTACAGAAACCGGGATAAGCTCCGGCTCTATGGGCCTTCTGGCTCGAAAGAACATACTTATATATATATATATATATATATATATATATATATATATATATATATATATATATATATATATATTGTTTACTGTATTCAGCTAATTTTTTTATCTTAGGTTTTGATCTGGGTTTTCTTTTTGTTTGGTTGGGGTTTAAAAAAAATTTTTTTTATTGTCTGTTACAAACGCCAATGGATGCGAGTTCTTAATCTTTAAATCAAGATATTTTTGTTGCAGGATTGTTTGAATGCAGCTGGGCAGGTCTTCAGGAAAGCAGAAAAGGTAAGAACCCCTTCCCGTTTTACATAGAAGAGTAGGGCATACTGTGGCATGGGTAACATGAACATACCCAGCATGCACCCCGCCACCTGGAAAGGGATGGGCTCCACCAGATTCAGCTTAAATGAGACACACTACCCGAAAAATTCAGTTTACCGATCATTGAGTGAAGGGAGAAGTCAAGTCATATATTTCATCGAGGACTGTCTGGTCATGGACATGGAGAACGAAACTAGGAAGCCTTGCTTGAAAAGAGAAAGAAAGGGGGAAGGACTGAAGATGCAGAAAACAGACAGGAGAAGGGGAACTGCAAGAGAAGGGAAAAGGAGGAAAGAGAGAAATGTCTCATGTGCACATATGCATGAACACACACATATGCACACATACATGCACACACTCACGCACGCATGCACACACACACACACACACACACACACACACCATGCACGCATGTTTGCATTCCAATCATGTAAGTCTACATCTTCTTCTTCTTCAAGTGTCCGGTCTGGTCCTGCAGACATCGACGATCATGGCTCTCCATTCTTCCCTGTTCTCGGTCCCTCTCATGAGCTCATTGTTGGTGCCCTCTTTATTCGTTGCGAATTTGTTTAAGCTGTCTGTGAATTTTGTGCGTTGTCTTCCTCTGCTCTTGTTTCCACAGATTTTGCCACTCCATAACTCCATAAGTCTACATACTAGATATTTACACACAAGCACAGCATACTCTGACAATTACATTTTCATGAGAGATAGCAGATAGTTGTAAACTGTGTAATGATGATGTTTATGGCTGTATTTGTGTGATATATATTTAAACTTGTTTCTTGTTTTGCAGTCCAGGCCAAAGCTGGCAGACCAGAGGCTGTTGTTTGATGAAGAAGCACGCCCTTATCGCTGGTTCCTCTTGCCCAGTGAGGCAGCAGACATCATGTCTGGTGGGCAAGGTGTGTCACCGCATCTTGCTTCCAGCCTTCCTTTCTGCCCGCACAAGCTTTTACAGCAGCTGGGATGCACGAATCCAGAGGTTTCTTCCACCACAGCTGCTACGCAGAAACCTTCAACAGATTGTGGTGATTGTGCTGCTGCTGCTACTACAACAATAAGCGCTGATGCTGGAGATGAAGAGAAGAAGAATGATTCTGACAGTTCCGTTCAAAGAAATGAGCACAGTCAGTGTCACGAAGAAATCAGAGGTACCAAAGTGTTGAGAACTTCAGACATACCAGAGGAAGTTCCAGCCACTTTCCCCGAAGCTTTGCAAAGAGCTATGGAGAGAGGGTATTGTGGAGACGCTATTCAAGATGGTTCTTGTACAAGTGAGGAATCTCAGACGATAAAAGACAATGCTCCCTCTCAGCCAGATCTCAATCAGGATATGACTGGATGTGAGATTGACGATCCACAATCTGAGAAAGTGGCTGACTCACTTGTTGTGGAGGCTGAACACTCGTTGCCAAGTCTCAGTGCACAACATGGTAGCGTGCATTCTCAGAAAAACGGAGGCAAACTTACCCCAGGGGTGGTAGACCAGCCTGAAGCATCTGTCTCTGACTCTGAAAGGAGACATGAAACAAACTCTGCCAGATATAATCTTGCTGCAGAAAACACAGAAACAGAAAGGACTTTAAAAACAGACTCAGCGGCAAGTAGCATCTCTTCTGAATCACAATCAGAACCATGCATCACTCCCACTCTTGTGTCAGACTCATCACAGAACAGAGACTGCCGATTCACAATCCCAGGATAGTTCTCAGGAAACAGGCAGAGGAGCTGCTGTGTGTTAGAACCATCTGTGTGCATGTCTTCAAGCAAGGCAAAGTCCAAGAAGAAGAAGAAGACAAAGAGGAAGAATGATGGGGGACAGTGTGTACAGAACGGTGTCTGTGAATTGCGGAGTCGGCAACCTGCACTGCTGAAGAAAGAGGAGGTGGTGGGCAATCGTTGGGTGGCTCCCAGCAAAGAGGTTTTTGCACCAGCTGTTAAGGTGAGCTTTTGTGGAGTGATGAGAAATTGTGGTTTCTGTCTGGGACAAGGTTGTGTGTGACTCTGTGTGTTTGTGTGTGTGTGTGAGAGAGAGAGAGTGTATGTGTGTGTGTACACGCATGTGCATATGTGCATGCTTGTAGACCTGTGGCTGAGTACATGAATGTGTATTTTTATGATGTACACAGACTTACCAGAAATTCCTTACATTGCCACGTTATCATTTATTTCTGACATATTTTGACTATATATATATATATATATATATATATATATATATATATATATATATATATATATATATAGTCCTGCAGAAATGCTGATAGTAGTATGTTCAGCTCTCTGTTCACAGGCGATGGAGGAATTCTCCATGATCAAGGACGGTGACCGCGTTCTGATATGTGTGTCTGGAGGAAAGGATTCCCTCTCTCTGCTTCACACAGTCCGGCAGTACCAGTTCTACTGTCGTAGGAAGGTGAGCGTGCTTCCCTCTAAAGGGGTTTCATTCTGTCATTAAAAAAATTTGATTGAAAGTCCAGTCTTGTACTGTCGGAGATGGTTGGAGGGAGGGTGGAAGAGGGAGGGTGGAAGAGGTGGAATGTAGCAAGGTAGGGGGATGGGGAGGGGGGAGAGGGGGTGAAGAGGTGGGGGGAGGTGGGAGGGGGGGGGGGGGAGAGGATGGAGCAGCAGAAACTGCTTATCAAATTATAGTTGGTCTGATTAGTCAAGTAGAAAACAACAAGAACAGTTGTTTGCCTTTTCTCAACAAATTTTTATTCTTTTGATTTGTAAGGAAGTTTATTCTATTTTAGTCTTGTTCTTATTTGAGATGGTATGGGGGAGGAGGGGGTGGGGGTGGTGGGTGAAGTGGAAGGGGGTGGTGGGGGGAAGTGGAAAGAACAGCAGAAAATGTTCATAAACTGGTTATATTATGGTCTAATAAGACAGCTCTAAAGAAAGTTGTTGGTTATAATAAAACTATGAAGAAAGACATTTTGTTTTCAGTTTTGTCAAAATGTCTAACTGAAAAGATTGTTATTGAATGTTGCTTGCAATGTCAGTTTATTCAGCTATACTGTGTGTGTTTCTTGATGCTTTGTCCTTATCCCTGAAAGGATGTACAGGAATTAAACTAGAACTCAGTCTCCAAAATTGAAACTGTGTTTACAGGGAATACAGTTTGACTTTGGGGCAGTGACGGTGGACCCCCAAACCAGTTCTTACGATCCCAGTCCCCTGAAAGAAGTCATGGCCGACCTGGGTGTTCCCTACTTCTATGAGTCGCAGGGTAAGCTGAAACTGAGATCATCTGTAAAGTTGTGTGCGTGTGTGCGCGTGTGTGTGTGTGTGTGTGTGTATGCATGTGGTTGCGTGTGTGTGTTTGTGTGTGTTTGTTCGTGTGTGTACGTGCATGTGCGTGCATTCATGTGTGCTGTAATGCTTCCATCTGGAAAGTTTGAGGTTGTGGGTTTGATTCCTGTCTGAAGCCAGACTTTTCCCTGCATCCATCAGACCACGAGTTGTGGTCTGGGTTCTAGTCTTATTATACATGCTGTCTTATAAAATTGATTGTGTGTAAATTTAATAACGTCAACATAACATGGAAACTCTTCCAAGGTCCTGAGGAATTTCACTCATAGAAACCTGTCATGACTAAAAACATACAAGCCCATCCATAATGCCTAACCCATTCATTTTTACCCTCTTTCATCCCCCATAGCTCACCCAACCCTTAAAAAAAAAAAAAAAAAATTATTTATTATTCTTTTATTTTGAGGATCATGGAATAAGCACTCATGTACTTTTTTTTTATTACATCCAGTCCCTGTGTGTGTGCAGTTTTGTCCATGCTGTCATCGGTTCCCTTTGCCTTTGTTGTGTGTCAGGTATCATTGAGATGGCCATCAACTTGCCCTACGAGTGTGCCTCCATCTGCAACTTCTGCAGTCGCATGAAGCGCGGGAGGATCTACGCGGCAGCTCGACGTGCGGGATACAACGTGGTGGCTCTGGGTCAGCACCTGGACGATCTGGCCGAGAGGTCTGCTGCTGCTGCTGCCTTGTAGAACTTACTGCCTGTCTGTCTGTGGCGTTTTGTGTTGTGTTTCGTTACATCTTGTCAAGTCAAGTCAAATACACTTTAATCATCCCATGAAGGGCAATTACAATACTGACAGGCACATTGATACGCATAAAAAATATCAAAGACACAAAAAGCTATATTTCATATTGGTTAAAACATTCCAAAATGACGTCAAATAAAATGTCACGAACACACACACACACAAACACACTTGCGCGCATGCGCACACACACACACATACAAACACACACACACATCAATTTTGAACACAAATGTTAAACCCATCTTGGGCGGGTGGTTTTTTTATATGATAATATCTGTGTCAAAGTGTGTTCTTTGTGTGTGTTTGGTCCTGTTGCTTTTTGTTGTTGTTTTGTTTTGAGAAGATTAGAGATGGATTTTTTTCTTCTTCTGGAATTGTCATTGGTTCTGATACCACTTCTTTGTAAAGCAAGGGAGAAAACTCATCAGACGGAGTGGATAAAGTGTTCTGTTTAACTGAAAAGTTACTGCTGAAAGGGTTATCATGTCTTTAGTTTGGTGTGTGTGTATGCGTGTGTGTGTATATGTGTGTGTGAGTGTGTTTGTGTGTGGGTGTTTGTTTTGCTTGTTTGTTGGTTGGTTTTTGTTCGTTTTGCACGGTTTTGTATCTTTTGACATTTGTCATGCAGCAGTGATTAACAGTTTTTTGTGCATTTTTCTGTTTCAGTTTTATGATGTCACTCTTTCACAATGGCACTTTGAGGACTATGAAGGCACACTATACTGCTGAGTGAGTTTGCCTTTTTAAAAATGAATTATTTTATTACTTTTTATTGTTGCTGTTTGGTTTTTTTGTGTCTGTTTGTTATTCGTGTTCTTGCTGTTGCTGTATTTGAGAATGTTGCTAATACTTTCATGTAACATGAATATTTTGAAACTGTATGTGAATATCACTGCACAGTGTTTGTGTGTGTGTGAAGATGATCTTCATAAGTGTGTGTGTGTAAAATATTTTTTAATTCTACAGGGAGTTGTCAAATATATTGGTGGTGGTGGGGGGGGGGGTGCAGTGTGCATATGTGTGTGTGTGTATGGATATGTCTCGAGTGTCTGTATGTTTATGGCTGTTATATGTCAGTTGTGTGTGTAGATGCTACCTTTGTGTATATGTGTGTGTGTGCGTAAGCAAGTAACACTTTGCGAGTATACATAGATGCATATTCATGAGCATGCATCTCTTTCAATTTATACGTTTGCTTGTTTGTTGCTACTTCTCTCTATACTGTATGCATCTTATGTGTTTGGTGTAAACATGTACAAATTTTTTCAGTGTTTGAAAAGGATGTTAACATCGCATATCTTACTTTCAGATCTGACATCAGAGTCATCAGGCCATTTGTGTATGTGCGGGAAAAGGACCTCCGGAATTTTGCAGAAAAGGTAATGTACCACGAAGCTGGTTGCAAAATCCTCATTAGTGCCCCCAAGGGACTACGGGATAGGTGAGGTGAGGTGAGGCACATACCATTGAGTATGGGTCAGGCTTAAAGCTTTATCAGCTCTTTTTTATGTCAGCCAAGTGCCAAGCTTTTTACAAAATCTTCATTGGTGCCTTCATGGTCCACGGGTCTACAGGATAGATGAAGGTGAAGTGCCAAGACATAGATCAGAATCTTGTTATGCTTTAAAGTGTTGTGTTGAGATGGTCTTGACAAACTCATAGCATAACAACCTTCTCTCTCTCCTTTATATAGAATAATAATAATAATAATAATTTAAAAAAACAATGTAAAGAGGGAAAGGCGGCCTGTATGGTGAGGTACTTGAACAGTCATTAACACAAACTCCTCATCCAGTGTGTAGCCTACTTTGGGCCTCGTAGAGTTCCAAGTTGTGATGAGTTGAACAGAGTGCATATTCTGGGTGACCCCCCAGGATGTTAAGCTGAGGAACGCACAACAGCGAAACCTTATCGTGAGCTTTTGTTCATTCATAGAATTGAATCCTTTTGCCTCTTAAGAGGATGAGAACAGTATCATAAGTTGATGTTGAGCATTACAAATGTGGTGTTCACACACACACATCTTCAGTGTTCATAAGATGGGTTACTTTTTTGCAAGTTAAATAAGGAAGGGAGGTTTCCTCCATGTGATGGCCTTGTCATATTGAAAACTGCTACCCATGCTTTGACCTGAGAATCTGTTTAGTTTGCATGTGCTTTTTGCTGGTGGATTAGACTGTGATGTGGGATTGATAGACTAGGTGATTGATCTCTGTAGACCACGCAGGAGATTAGTTTTGTTTTGTTTTGTTTGTTAGGGGGTTTTTTGTTTGCTTTTTTTTGGGGGGGGGGTCAAAAGTTTTTAAAGTATAGTCCCTGGAAATTATATTTTTAATATGCATGTTCTTCTGTTAGATTACTTTAACCTGCAGTAAGTTAAAAGTGTGGAGATATTGCTGTGATGTGTATAGTGGTGTGTGTGTGTGTGCGTGTGTCTGTGTATCTGTGCGTGCTTGCACACACGTTCACGCACACATGCACATACAAATCAGCATGCTAGCATGTTGTTACTGCACTTGTGCGAGTGTATACTGCACTTGTGCGAGTGTATGTGTGCCTGTGTGCTTATAAGCTTGTGCCTCAATTCACTATTTAAATTCTTCATGAAAAATACACCACATTTTTGAAAGTACACTTATTGCCACACTGTTTTCAAGGTGCCTTTGTGTGTGTGTGTGTGTGTGTGTCTTTATATATATATAGAGAGAGAGAGAGGGAGAGAGAGAGAGTTTATTGTCAAAAGGGTCAAATGTAAAAGGAAAAATTGTATCTTGTGTCTGCAGAACAAACTTCCAGTGATAGCTGAAAACTGCCCTGCTTGTTTTGAGGCGCCCAAGGTTAGTGCACCAGCCTGTGTGTTGTTTTCTTGTTTCTCTCCTGTCTTTTTCTTTTGTCTTGCCTGTAAACTAAGAAAAAATGTGATAATGTACCGATACTGGTAAACTCACAGTAGACCCAGTATCTGAAGATCTGTGCCTGAATGTTTCTTCCGTCTTCCCTGGGTTTTTTTTCTTAATTTCCCAAGGAGTTATTGGGGCTCCACACACAAAAACTTCCATGCCGTGTGACTTGGGCATGTCAATTCTTATGGGGAAAGACTGCAGGGATGGGTTGGGGGGATAATTGTATAGACTGTATTAAAATGATTTCCTTTCATTTGTGCATATATACATGTGCATGTGTTTGACCTTTATTGTTGTTGTTTTTTCACAATGTTTGAAAAAAACCCTAACACTTCTGTATTCAGCAGATTTGGTGTACTGAGCAATTTTGTTGAAATATAATGCCTTTTTTTGTTTGGGATGGGGGGGACTGCTTTCATTATCATTATTTTGAATGTTTAGCTGTATAATAAATTAAGAGCTTAAGACTAGTGTATAGGAGACAAGACTTAACACTACTGCATAGTCTGCATACAGATATCGTCATTCTTTCTGTAAAGCTCCAGAACAAATTTACCTGTAATGTTCACTGGAAAATACTTAAATCTGGCACGATTGTTGCAGGAGAGGCATCGCACCAAGCAGCTTTTGGCGTCGCAGGAAGTGCTGTTTCCTCGTCTGTACAGCAGCATCCAGGCAGCCATTAAGCCGGTCATGTCCATCTCCCACACTGGCCGTGATGCCCGCTTCATTCTGAACAAAGTCAACCAGGAAGATGACTACCTGGGCTTCAAGTATGAGGCTTCGTGATGAACATGAGAATACGTCCTGTTCCTTTTTCACCAACAACAGTTACCTTCTTCTTCTTCTTCTTCTTCATTTTTTGTCATGCTTCTTCCAGGGGAGGTTTGACATTGATGAGCCATCTCCATCTCTCTCTGTTTTGAGCTTCCCCCTTATTTATGCCCCTTTTCTCTAAGATCATCTGCAATACAGGCAGCCCAGGTTTTGCTAGGTCTTCCCTTTGGTCTCTTTCCATCTATCACCAACAACAGTTACCTGTACTTTAAATTTTGAGGTTTAAATTGGAATTTATCTCATTTTGTTTTGACCAGAATCAGTCATGAAGAAAAGTGTACAGTGTTTAAATTTGTGGTTGTAAGATGAAAATGAAAGTAAATCCTATTTATTTTAGACCAGATGATTCGTGAAGAGGATGACAGTCTGGACTTTAGATTTGACGTTTGAAAATAGGGGCATATTCCAGTCCATTTTGACCATAATCAATCCAAATTATGATTATCTGGACTTTACATTTCAGGTTTAAAGATGAAAATGGAAGTATGTCTCACTCTCTTTTGACTAGAATCTGTGAAGTGTATGATTATGGGACTTAAATATTCATCTTGTAAGCAAAACGAGAGTACATCTGGCTTCCCTGTGATTAGAATCAGTGAAAAAGATAATTATCTCCTCTTCAAATTTGAGGTTTTTAATAAGAGCATATTTACCCAAATCCATGTTGACTGGAATCAATCAGGGTGATGATTATCAATCAGGGTGATGATTATCTGCGTTTTAGATTTGAGTCCTCGAGATAAAATGACAGAAAATATCACTTAATTTTGACCAGAGCCAGACAAGAAAATGATTATCTGGGCTTTAACCAGTTCACTGCCTATAGGACTTCAGCTGACGTCCTGGTATGAATTTATGCATGTTGGTATGGTTACATTTTATTTTCTTTGCATGTAAGTTGATATAATCATTTGTGATTTATTCTTTCTTTGGTTGCATGGAGATATATGTGTGTTGGTTATACAAAACATTTAAGTAGTATGCATAAGCCTGGTACAGCCTCATCGTTAGATCTGTCCATGTTTATTTGTCTATTTTGTGCAGGGCATTCATTGATGGGTAAGGCCTGATATTTGTATTATGCTAAGGTCATGAGCATCTTACCTGCACTGCCACATCCATTATTTAGATTAAATTTTCAGACCTTGGTTACTGAATTTTCTTTTCTCTCTACCAATGTTTTGGATGTTGTTTTTATTTTATTATTTTACTTTCTTTCACTTTAGGTTTAGAAATATAAATTGTGTTCCTTGGTGCACCACTATTATGTGGTGTCAGTATGATTTGGGGGATCGAACCCAGATGTTATATCAATAACATCATAGTTATAACTGTGTTGATTCAGAATTCAGATTCAGAAGCTGGAGCATTGCAAGTGTGATATTGTTGACACATAGTTTTGACTTTTCGTGCCCTTGGGAAGATATTTTGAACAATTTGTGGTTATTTTCATCATTTAAATTGAAAGTGATGTTTGCAACCAAAAAAAGAGAAAGTGATATTTGCAGATTGAAATTGGAAGAGTGTGCGCATGAATTCTGTCTTTTATGTTTAAGTCTGTGGTGTATGATTGCAAAATAAATGTTAAAAAGATGGATTTTGACTTTGTTTTGTGTGGTCTGAATCAGAGTGTGATAGGTGGGAAGGAGGGTTTCATATTTCCACCCATTAGGGGGGGGCATGGGTGGCAGGCCATACTTCCTTGCCCAGTACATGATCTCTCTCTTTTGCGTGGGGCTGTACAATTCCACTTACATTCACTGCTCATGCCTGAGGGGAAAAGTGGGACTACTCCATTGGGTGAGAAAATGAAACATGTTGCTGCATGAATCTTCTGAAACTCTACTAATTTTACATATTCATGTGGACCCACAGACCTCATACATGAATCTTCTGAAACCTCTGTATTTTTAAGGATTTTACATGAACCTTCCAAATGGTAATGTCATACATGATTCTGATGAAATAATGATAATAATAATACTAATGTATGGAATTCATATAGCACTGAATCTTGTAAAGCAAGGAATCAAAGCGGTTACATTCAGATCGTTTACACACATGCAACCATTATAATAATATGAGTTGTTTTTTTCTTTTCTCAGCTAGAGCTCTGAGGTTCACCAATGGTGAGATTTTTGGTATGCAACCACTTTTCCCCACCATTAAGGTAGCTGCATTCCAACTTCAGAGATGATGTCTAAGCATGACACTAGTGTGCATGGAATTTTTTAATATATATTATATTTTTTCCATCTGTTCTTGCCGGCACAAATGGCCTACTCGGAACATCTTTTGCACATGTTAAAACCTGTTCTTTATTTTGGAAGAGTATGATGATGTGGGCCATTGGGAGTGGATGACAAAATCTACAACTGCATGCACATGGGGACTGGATGCATAAGAAGAGCACATGGTGCTTATTCCACTACCCTTGAAGTAAAAGAATAAAATAAAGAAAATACCCTTTTGAAAGGCAGAATGGGTTTTAACATGTGGGCAAGATGTTCTGCATGCATCTCTCTCTCTCTCTCTCTCTCTCTCTCTCTCTCTCTTCTCTCTCTCTCTCTCCTCTCTCTCTCTCTCTTCTCTCTCTCTCTCTTTCACACACACACAAACACACACACACACACACCATAACAAATCTTTTGGGAGAGAGAGAGCAAGAGGCAAAACTGTCTTATCCAAAAATGTATGCTCAACCTCTAGATGTTTACCCAATCAAGTAGCATGAAATATAACTTCTTTAAGATTTAGATGAAAAACTACCAAGGGGGTGGGGGGGGGGGGGGGCAAAAAAAAAGTGTGTATACAAATAACTAACAAAAAAAGAAGCGAAATAAAAACAAAGGAAGAAAATCAGAGTAGGAAAAAAGTCAAAATGGATAGGAAGGAGAAGAGAGGGAGATACAGAGCAAATATAAGAAGAAAATAAAAAAGAAGAAGAGAGAGAGAGATCCATGATGTCATAATGGGCTGTTACATAGATCTAGATGGTGTATTCTATTGAGAATGTAAGGGCAGAAGGGGGGGGGGGGGGTTATAGTTTGATGACATCAAATGTGTACTATTATGTAGATCTATGATACTGATCTAGAGTAGATGATGCGATCAACATAATGATCTATAGTTCTATGATACTGATCTAGAGCAGATGATGCCATCAACATAATGATCTATAGCTCTATGATACTGATCTAGAGCAGATGATGCGATCAACATAATGATCTATAGCTCTATGATACTGATCTAGAGCAGATGATGCCATCAACATAATGATCTATAGTCCTATGATACTGATCTAGAGCAGATGATGCCATCAACATAATGATCTATAGTCCTATGATACTGATCTAGAGCAGATGATGCCATCAACATAATGATCTATAGTCCTATGATACTGATCTAGAGCAGATGATGCCATCAACATAATGATCTATAGTTCTATGATACTGATCTAGAGCAGATGATGCCATCAACATAATGATCTATAGTTCTATGATACTGATCTAGAGCAGATGATGCCATCAACATAATGATCTATAGTTCTATGATACTGATCTAGAGCAGATGATGTCATCAACATAATGAATTATAGTTCTATGATACTGATCTAGAGCAGATGATGCAATCACCATGATAACCCTTAGACACATCACTGGCAGATTGACACCCTTAGAGCAGATTTTTCTGGAGATGATGATGATAATGATGATGAAGATGATGATGATGATTGTGACTATTCTTCTTCTTGTTTCACAGCCAGCTCAGAGGTAAATGTACAGGTGGAAGAGCGTGAATTCACACAGGTGCACTGTCAAGTGACACTCTCAGACGTCTGAGACCCAGGTGACCTATGATTGACTTTTGTGTCTGACATTTCCTTTTTTTTTTTTTTTAAATGCACCTCTTGGGTTTTATACACACACACACACACACACACACACACACACTATCTGGGCACATGCACTCACACATATGTGCTCAGGGTATTGTTAAGTTTTGTATGGCATCCTTGTGTAATTGGAACAGAGTTCATCAGAATTCTCAAGGAGATGATGGAATATAATTATGGTGGAATTCTCCTCTCCTGTGAAATAAGGAAGAAATGCTCTCGGCATCATATCCCCCCCCCCTCTCTCTCTCTCTCTCTCTCTCTTTCTTTCTTTCTTCATATTTTACCAAATAATTTCGACATTTCAATATTGTTTGTTTAATTGTATGATTGGTTGATTGATTTACCTTTTGGACTGAGGGCTGGATGAACAAAAAGCCACCATGGTGCTTATAATCTTCAAGCACATTGTCACGATGTCTTCCTCGGTTGATTGTCTCATCCTAAGGACTTCTGGGGGAGTGAGTCCGCAATGATATTTTTTTTTAAAAATTCCAGGGGGAAAAATTCCCTTGAAGGGACGTCTCGATGGTGGCTTGAACCTAGGCTGGAACTCTGCCACCAGATCGGGAGCCAAGTGTGCAATGTTCTAACCACCATGTGTAGTGGCATTGAGCTTGTGCCAGATGTGGTATCAGTTTTGTTGTAATTGTGGCTGTAACTTGAAAACAAATTATTAAAAAGAAAAACGGCAGAACCAGCTGCCAGATTAGGGCCTACTCAGTCTGATCTGTAAAATTACTCTCTCTCTCTCTCTCTCTCTCTCTCTCTCTCGAGAGAGAGAGAGAGAGAGAGAGAGAGAGAGAGTTAAAGTTATATATATCCACGTGGATCGGTGATCGCCTGTCTAGAAAGCGAAAAGTCCGGGTCTGAAGTGTGCGGCGGTTCGTACCCCGTTTGGACCGGAAACTTTTCCCCCATCCATTAGACCATGAGTGGTGGTCTGGGCGCTAGTCTTTCGGATGAGACGATAAACCGAGGTCCCGTGTGTTACACGTAATTATTTAGCGCACGTAAAAGAACCCACGGCAACAAGAGAGTTGTCCCTGGCAAAATTCTTAGAAAAAAGCCACTCTGATAGGGAAACAAATACAGTTGCAGACAGGAAAAAAAAAAAAAAAAGGGTGGCGCAGCGCTTGTGGCGACGCGCTCTCCCGCTCTCCCCGGGGAGAGCAGCCCGAATTTCACGGAGAGAAATCTGCCGTGACTTAAAGTGGTATGAAATGAAATCTGAGCGCTTTGATTTGTTGCTTTACAAGATTCATCGCTATATAAATTCCATACATTATTATATATATATATATATATTATGTGTGTGTGTGTGTGTGTGTGTGTGTGTGTGTGTGTGTGTGTGTGTGTGTGTGTGTGTGTTATTGTTGCTCTTGGGTTTTTGTTGTTGTTTACATATGTGAAAATGTATAACACCCTCAATGATGGGGGAGGGGGATGGTTGTAGGTTTTTCTGTGTTTTTGTGTGTGGTTTTGTTGTTATTTTTTCAAGGGTAGGAAGACTTGAAGATCTGTTCAATTCACCTTAGCAGAATCCAGCCTGTTCTTCAGCAATAATGATGTGCTCGACGGTGGAATTACTCATACTGATTTGAGCACTAGACTAACTCACCTGGCTGACCAACGGACTGACTGACCGACTAGCTGACCAACCATCCAACCTAGCCAGACAACTGATCAACAAGCCTATCAATCCTTCAACCAACCAACTCAAGTGACTGACCGACAGACTGACTAACCAACTAACTACAACTGGTCCAAATCTAGCCAGTACAAAAAAAAAAATCTAGATTGTTTGCGTGCATAGATCTGTAAAATGTTACAGTTTTGCCTTCGAACTTCAATTTGCAACATTGACCCCTCTGAATCAGGGTAGCTCAACAATGATCATCGGAGTGGCGAGGTTGTCTCCCGTTATACCTAACTGATCATCCGTGATGCACGTGGAAATAATTTCTGTTCACCCACAGAGGGAGCTCACTTAGGGATAGCTATGTGTTCAGTTCCCTCTGCCTTGTGTGCCTAAGGTAAAAGAAAATCATACTGGCGAGCACATCCTTCAAAGGTGCACACTTATGCAGCACCCTGAGGAAGATTGTGTGGCCGACAGAGATGACCACGGAAACCAAGCTGTACAGCCCCTACGAGAGGAGCTGGAAAGGACATGCCATTTTTCTCCAAACAGACAAATCTGACGGTAAAAGCGAACGAGAGAAGGAAGAAGTTGACTGGTGGACCTAGGCCGGCACTGCAATGACTGAACAAGATGCCGCTCAGTGAAGTTTTGATGGGAAGCTACAGGTTTGTTATTCTTTTATGTCTCCATTCTATTATTTATAATTGTTTTGAAATAATATTTCAAATTAATACATATGGGAAATCGAGAGGATTTTGAGACACCCCCGCCCCCCTATTATACCGGGTTTGCTTAGATGATTATGGTAGGGTAAAATTTCCGTGTGCTCCCTCCTGTAACTAGATTGCTACTTGTAACTTCTTCAGAAAGGGTTGGGACACTGAACTGAATTTTTCTGAGTTCCATGCATAACCAAGAAGCTATCCCGATTTTTAATGTAAATTTGAAGTCTTCCTCCCCCTCCCGAAAAAGAAACTCCATTCTGAAAGCAAGTTTTCTTCAAGGAGAGAAAAAAAAAAGAGGAAAGGTTAAAAACAATTCTCAAACGGTTTTGACAATTCCGATGTTGTAGTGTAACTTTCGCTTTCGGAGAGAACGTTCTCCAAGTTATTTCCCTTTAGGCCATACATCTGCTGGGTGGTTGGTCTTTTTTTTCTTTCTCATAGCCTGAGCCATGATTTATTCAGTTATTGGCTTATTCCTCCTATATTTTTTTCAGATAACATGTGTACATCCTGAAAGTATCCAGGGTGCATCAACCCTAACACTGCAGTGTATAACAATGTCTAATTAACATTTGAGATTTTGAGGTTTTACTTTTTTTGCTAAGTAATAGTAGTTAGTACTTAGTTTTAAAAAAGTTATACCAGCCTGTCCAAGAACTGAATAAAAGGAATACTGCTGAAGTGTAATACTTTGTGAGTAGATTTTACAAAACACACATACCCCCCCCCCCCACCCCCCCCCACCCCCAAATGCATGCACACACTTCTCTCTCTCTCTCTCTCTCTCTCTCTCTCTCTCTCTCTCTCTCTCTCTCTTTCCTCTTTCTCTCTCTCTCTCTATATATATTTTTAAAAAAAAAAGTAAATTAAAATGATGAATCATCTTTCAGGTCGAAACATACCTTACTGAGAATGTGAGATGCAGTCTCCACTGTTGAAGAATGAACTGGTTCCAGCCGACCTTCTCATGCTGCTGTATTCGAAATACAGTCATCTGCCAACATCTTCACGAAGGAACAGCCATTTTTGACAATGACAAGTAAGTGGTATCCTGTGTTAAGTCTGACAGTCTGTGGTTTGATAGATGCAGGGTTGTCACAACTAAAAACATCACTGAATTTTTAGATCGCCTTTTTAAGGCCTTGAATTCCCTTAAAAGTGACCAAAATAGGATCCTGTTACTAAAACATCATTGAAAACTATACTATCTTTTAAAGATAACATACTGAATAAACTGGAGATACTTTTTTTTTTAGTGCAAAAAGTTTCAAATGCGTGCAAGTGCATGGACAAAACCAGGAATTGCAAAGTGTTCAAGGGACATAATTACTAATACAGTGCATGCACAGTAAGTCACCTGAAGTTGTATATTGATTGCTCGAGTTGGATTTGTGTCCATCCAATTCAAAACAACAAATGAAAACAAAAACTTTGCAGTAAATCCCATTTAACCAACAAATGCTGAAAGGTTAGATTTACAAAATAGCAAAATGTGGTTTTGCTGCAAATGTGATAAAACGCATCAACCTGCAAGCAGTGGTGGGCAAGAGATTGAAGCTGAAGCCACCTTCAAAGAGCTGATGCGGCCCAAACAAGATTTTGCATTTGTTTTGACTTGTGTTTGCTATGAAACAGATACAGGGGGAAAAATATGATGCAACTAGTGTTGCAACAGTCAGCTCTAAATGTTAGCTGCTGATTTTGTGTTTTATGGAAATCTAAGTGAACATGATGAGTGATGACTACTTTTGATTCTGTAAATAGACATTTCATTTCAAAGTATTCTTTGCTGACTGAATTGGTAGATGACATTCAACCTTAAGAGGTGTCAGGATGGTTGTTTTTAAAAAAAAACTAGTTTTAAGCCTATTTACCTACTGTAAGCTTTTAAAAAAACTTGAAACATATAAACCAATTCCAGTATAAACATACTATACAGCATAAGTTTGACAACTTGGGACATTATGCCGAAAAGGGTTGTAAGTAAATCTATCCTGTCACAACACACACACATACACAGAAGTATGTGTATCCATATGTATTGCAAATTTCATTTGGGGTTGCAAGTCGGTAATGGAGCTTGGTGTTGGAGACAAGATAGCCTGGTGATTATAGCATTAAGCTCGCAATCTGACAGCTCAGGTTCCACCCATCACCGAGGTGCCCGTTCAAGGGGATTTCTCCCCAGGAGTTGACTCCACTCCCCTAAAAGTTCTTCAGATGAGACATAGACTTTTGAGTTCACATGTGTGAACACATATAGAACATCTTGCCATACATTAAAGCCTATTTCGCCTTTCAGAAAAGGCTATTGTGTACGGGTGGGAACGGATGACATTTACATTACAAAAATGGCATGCACTTGGAAATTTAATGTAAAAGCTCATGAGCTTATTGTCTTAGAAATAAATTATACTCAAGTTAGTAGTGGAAACTGTTTACAGGGGATAGCTAAGGAATCAGAGAGCTTATAGGATTGTTTTCTCTGGAATGATATTGAATACTTTATATATATATTACTATTTATGACACAGTTGTGTAAATGTGCTTGTCTTCAGGTCTTGGCCAGCAGCTGTGAACCTACAAATCAGAAAGAGATGAAGTGCATTAGTACAGGGGTACTGCGTCACTGGATTCATGTGATAGCATGACTATGAAGGGGGTGGGGGTTGGGGGGAAGGCTTAGCTCTAAAGCCAATCCTTTGGATGGCATCTTGCTAGTAGTTCTGGGATATAAGCACACGTTTAGTCATTTTGGTCTTTGGGGTGAGGGTATTCTACAGTCCCAATGCTCAGTTTTTAAGGTTGTTCCTAGAGGCTTTAAGTAAAAGAGCTGAGGTCGTGTTTGACATTTTTGGTTAGAAGAGTGGAGTCATAATTTTTGTTTGCAAATATTTAAGCGCTTCGATTTGTTTGTTTTTTACAAGATTCAGCGCTATATAAATTCCATATATTATTATTATATGATTGTGAACTTATCGAAAAGGGGAGAAATTTTTGTTATTTCGAAATGTTATCAGGGGAAAGAATCCAGTAAGAGTAGCAATTGATTCTGGAAAGCTTCAGCTTAACGTGACGTTTGCTACATGAAAAAGAGCCGCAAAACCGAGAACAGAAAACACATCTGTATGGTACTTGCAAAAAGAAGTAATCTTAGCACTTCTAACGTTTAAGGCTGTTCTGGTCAAATTTCGCTTTTTCGGCTTTAGGGACTGCTTTATGGCTGTCTGCTGGACGACCTGTCAGTTGCCTTTAGATGATCACTGGACACCAAAAATAGATTTAAAACATGTTAATTTAAAAAGAAAAAATAAATTAAAAAACTTTAAAATAAAACAAAATAAAATGGGGAGGGGGTTAAATGAAATAAAACAATCAATTAACCAGAAATTAGAAAAACCATTAAAAATTAAAAAAAAAAAAATTTCTGGTTAATTCCCCAGAGATAAAAACTTTAAAAAGAAACCCCGACCTTAAAACTAAACTGCAATAAATAAACTGGAACTAAACCAAACCGAATAAACCTAAACCAAACCAAAATAAACCAATCTAAAATAAAAGGGGACAAATATAAACCAAACTAAACCGCGAATAAAACTAAACCGCACGAAACCATAATCCAAACCAAATGGGAAAATAAAAACCTAAAATCTAATAAAATAATAAACATCCCCCCCCCCCCCCCCCAAACTCCTAAACAATAAAAAAAGAATGACTCTGTAGCCAGAGATTATAAGGAAGCAATCTTGGTGACTGATGCTGGTGTCCTAACCAGAGCATCATCTGAAGGCACTGACAACGCTCAGTAGAAATCCTCTTTACTGTGATAATGAAGATGACCTTCACTTTAAATCTGGCTGGAAGCCGACCATGACTTTGAAGCTGATCAGAGGATGACCTAGACTTAAAATCTGATCGGAAGGCGACCTTGATTTTAAATCTGGTCAGGTGACCTTGACTTTAAATCTGGTCAGAAGGTGACCTTGACTTTGAATCTGGTTAGAAGATGACCTTGACTTGAATCTGGTCAGAAGTTGACCTAGACTTCAAATCTGATCGGAAGGTGACCATAACTTTAGATCTTGTCAGAAGATGACCATGACTTTAGATCTTGTCAGAAGATGACCTTGACTTTAAATCTGGTCAGAAGATGACCTTGACTTTAAATCTGGTTTGATGACCATGACTTTAAAGTTTGTCAGAACAAATCTGTAGATCTGGAGGTAGCTTGTCGCTGCAGTAGCTGCTGTGGGGGTGAAGGTGGGTGGGTACTGCAGTGGGGAAGGTGGTGGGTACAGCAGTGGGGGTGAAGGTGGTGGGTACAGCAGTGGGGGTGAAGGTGGCTCAGGCATTGCATGTAGATAACTTCTTACAAGAGGACCAGTGATTGGATGGATACTGCAGTGGGGGTGTGGGTGGCTTAAGCCTTGTACATAGCTAGCTGCTTCTTAGATAAGGACCAGTGACTGTGTCACTGTCTCACATTTCTTTTTTAAGCATTTTCTAAATCATCTTGGAGGTTATTTTTAATCCCTTAGTCTGCAGGGAATTTTACATTAGGGTTAAAGTTGTCATGCTGATCACATGGCAGTTCTGCTGTCGCTGTTACTCCAGTACTGGTGCCTTCAGCTGCGAATTTGCCTTTCATCATCAATACTCAGAACTTCCTCTACAAGATGTCAGTTCCAGTAACTCCTTGTCAAGATCTTGGAACTTCCCCTATAAGATGGCGCTTCCAGTAACTCCAAGATTTAGAACTTCCCCTACAAGACGTCACTTCCAGTAACTCCATCATCAAGACCTCGGAACTTCTCCAAGATGTCACTTCCAGTAACTCTATCATGAAGATCTTGGAACTGCCCCTACAAGATGACACTTCCAGTAACTCCATCAAGACCTTGGAACTGCCCCTACAAGATGTCACTTCTAGTAACTCTGTCATGAAGATCTTGGAACTTCTCCAAGATGTCGCTTCCAGTAACTCCATCAAAACCCTGGAACTTCTCCTACAAGATATCACTCCAGTAACTATCATCAAGACCCTGGAACTTCTCCTACAAGATATCACTCCAGTAACTATCATCAAGACCTCGGAACTTCTCCTACAAGATGTCACTCCAGTAACTCTATCAAGACCTCGGAACTTCTACAAGATGTCACTCCAGTAACTATCAAGACCTCGGAACTTCTCCTACAAGATGTCACTCCAGTAACTCTATCATCAAGACCTCGGAACTTCTCCTACAAGATGTCACTCCAGTAACTCCAAGACCCTGGAACTTCTCCTACAAGATATCACTCCAGTAACTCCATCAAGACTCTGGAACTTCTCCTACAAGATAACACTCCAGTAACTCCTTCCATTATCAAGACCTTGTGACTTCTCCTACAGGATGTCACTTCCAGTAATTCCTTTCATCAAGACCTCAGAACTGCCCCTCCCAAGATGTTACTCCTGGAAACTTCCCTTCAAGTTCAACCATCAATATCTAATTTGTAAGTACATGATTAGATGTATCCTTCTATATTTCAGCTGACCTAAAATCATAGTTAATAATTCATTGTGTGGTGTGTGTAACTTGCATGTGTGTGCATGGTATGTTTAGATCCTTATGGTTTGTTTGGTATTACCTTTAAACAACTGTAGAATGAAAAGCTCTGCAAGCTCATTAAGGGGGGTGCTACATAAGTAACTTATTCTTAAATTTATCTTGGCATAAGGCAATGAAAACCAGACTATGAAATATCGGTATCACTTATGTGATTTTTTTATGCAGAGTATATTCTTGGCTGTCACCAACCTGGCTGCAGGATTAGAGAGAGAGAGAGAGAGAGAGAGAGAGAGAGAGAGAGAGAGAGAGAGAGAGAGAGCGAGCGAGTGCAGAGTATTATGTTAAAAGTGCCACTTAGGTTGCAATTTTTGAATCTGAATAAGCTCATGGACCATCCCTTTTTTTTTCCTCCAAAGTTTCTTATGAAAACCATTAATTTTTCTGTGGCTTAAAAAAATTGTAAACTTAAACCACTGTAGAGTGAGATCACAATGGTTGTAACATGTTAGGTAATGAAACTTTCAAAACTTCGAGTCGGAAGATATGCTTATTGCTTATATGCACTGGAATTAAGTGCTGAGAACCTTGCCTCACACCGTGACCCACCTTGTTTCTAGCTTAGATTTATGTCTGGTTACCAGATGCCACATGATTCTGGAGAACTACCATGAACGCTGTGCTTCGGAAACCCCTCCTGCCTGCTGCAAAGAAGAGGAAGGTGGCTTGGTTCGTCTCGTCGCTTATCAGGCTGTCTTGCTGCTACATGTCGCAGAGCAGGTGAGAACCATATATGATCAGTCTGTATGTCAATGTGTGTTTGTGTTATATATTTCTCCATGTCTGGTCTGGATGACTGGTTTGTTTGTCCATGTGTGTCTATTGCATTTTTGTTCTGGTTTGTCTGTATGCCTGTGTTTGCCATTGTCTCTTTGACTTGAGGTCCTTTTTAGAGGGCTTGTGTTCATCTTTGATGGTTGATGGTGGCTCCAACCCATGCCATCAGATCATGAGGACCATGCTCTAACCACTAGACTATTCCCGTCCCCTGGTGAGGTATTTGAAAAGGGCCCTACACCCAAACTTCTTTCAGTCTGTAGTCTCACGTGATTCTTAGATGTGATGAGGAGTAATGCATATGCTGGTGACCACCCCTCCCCCTCTGCTGGGAATGCCTAGCATGTTTCAGAACATAAAGAAATGTACAAATTTATATAGTTGAATCACTTTCATTCATAATAGTTCAGTATTTTACTACATGTTTAGCTAGCAGAAAATGTTCAGCTTAAAATGTCTGACCCATTCATAGAGCTGGAGGTTTTTGGTTGCTGTAGATATGGCAGTACCTGTATCAGGAGTGAGAAATATTGTGTATAAGTGCCTATTTGTTTGCAAGGTATGAAAAATATAAGTTACTTTGTAGTCCATCGTACATCTAGGTGTTTAAACACTGTACATCTAGGTGTTTAAACACTGTACATCAACTACTCTCCATTTAAAATTTTTTATCTATTTTACCACACTGTGAAAGGTGGCTGAAGAGATTTGGTATCTGATATTTGCCAAATTTTCACTTTTATTTTGTACTTTGTGGTATATATATTTTGTTTTACACTTTTGGTCACCATGTGATAATGAATTAGGCAGAAGGGCTGGCATCCTCAGAACAGCCTTGTTTTATTAGTCTCAAGGAATGAAATGATGTAAATTACTTATTTATAATTTTTTGTTGGTCTTCAGATTGATGGTATTGGATATTTAAAAGAATTAGTTGTTAGTTTTGAGCTTGAGGTGACTGTTACAGAAGCCTCTGAAACTGCAGGAGATGACAGCACAGCATTTGTGATGGTAGAGCTATAAACAAATAAAAGTGAAATGCTAGGAAGAGTGGTGATAGCTTAAATGATTTTAAAAAGATGGAATACATATCGACGCCTTTAAATTTTGTTTTTGTAATCTTCAGATCTCATCGCCTTGGGACATGAGCACATCAAGATTGCACCGGGTATCAAGGGAAATGAGAGCCCCCAGCCATGGATTGCACCCTAGGATGTCGACATGCCCAGTAACAAGGACTCTACCAGTTTTTACTGAAAAAAGAAAACTGTTAAGTACCCCTGTGGTGTTGCTAAGTTACATGTTTTGCTGTGGGCAACATTCACTACAGTTAATCACTTAAATAATAATGTTCTTCCAAATGAATTGACAACAGCCACCATCTTGATCTTGTCGGCTATTCACTAGTATTCATGATCAATGAGATGAAATGTAAGCCAGTGGCTGCTGTCTCACTTACACAACCCCCCCTCCCCCAACCACTTCCCCCCCAAAAAAAAACACCCCAAAGAATCCCCCCCCCCAAAAAAAAAAGAAAAAAAAAGAAGTTATTTTTCGGGAAAAAAAGGATGCTTTTTTCATGCATGTTGACTTTTTTAATGAAATAAGCAGAATGGCTGACAATGTCGATACTTCAACATAAAGATTCACTTCAAGCCCAAATTGTAACAACCAAATATGACATACAAACCCTTTCAATGCCTCAAGAAAATATAGACTTAAGTTAAATTCCCTTCAAATTCCAAGAATAATCAATCATGCAATGAATGAGATACTAATTCTCTCAAATATCAAATGCCAAGAGCATATTACACTTATCATTTTTTCTTAGGGCAACTAAAAGTATGCAGTGTTTCAAAAATTGAAATTGAAAAAAATAGTGATTAAATGACCATTGGTTTTGGCTGGAGTTGTACTTGAGAATTGTAAGAAATTATTTGTTGAAAAATATTTGGTTCATGAGATGCCTTAAAGCATGACTGTTCATTGGTGTTAGAAAATCTATACTCAGGCCACAACTTGCATATTATTGCGAGATTTGAAAGAGCAGTTTAAGCCTTGATAGTTTTTGATAACAGAATTAGTAATGAGTTTCACAGTATTGTGTACAAATTTGTATTATTTCCCTATTTGTACTGTAGTATCAAGGACATCAATCAGATTTAATGGTAGTGTAAACTGCTTAAAAACATATAGATTAGGGAGTTTGTATTTTACAGAAGTGTTGTATAATTTTTTAGTGCAACGTGTGTGTGTGTGTGTGTGTGTGTGTGTGTGTGTGTGTGTGTGTGTGTGTGTGTGTGTGTAGGGAACAGTAGTGGAAAAAGACACCAGATTGGAAGGAGATGCAAGGGAGGGAATAAAGTGCTGGGAGGGGTATGGATGCTCATTTAGAGCAGTGGGGTAAGGTAAAGGTAAAGGAGTCCCATAACCTATAAGGTCGTAGGGGAGCGAGGCGTCGGAGACCTCACTTCTCTAGGGCCAGCATATTGAGGGCGGCGCCCATCTCCTCTCCCTAGAGCAGTGGGGACAGGGAGAAAAATGTTGGGAGGGGTATGGATACTCATTGAGTAATGGGATAGAGAAAACATGTTGGGAGGGGTATGGATACTCATTTAGAGCAGTGGGGATAGGGAAAAAGTGTTGGGGGGGGGGGGGGGGGATATTTGATACTAATTTAGAGCATTGAGGATAAGGGAAAAAGTGTTGAGAGGGGCATGGATACTCATTTAGAGCAGTAGGGATAGAAAAAAGCGTTGGGAGGGGCATGGATACTCATTTAGAGCAGTAGGGATAGAAAAAAGCGTTGGGAGGGGCATGGATACTCATTTAGAGCAGTGAGGATAGAAGAAAGGGGCTAGCCTATTTTTCCTGTCATGGTTTAGTTTGGGTAGAAAAAAAGAGGGATGGCTAATATATACATATTTCTTTTATGGTCTATTTTGGGCTTTTTTAATATGGATGTCAAGTGTTCCAAAATATCTTTGATAATAGCAAAACTGGAAATTTGTGGACACTTAAGTCCAATCCAAAACCATAACTGTTGATAGGACCGTTGATTTCAGATTTAAAGTTCCATACTATTGCGAGCTAAGTCCCATTGTGTATATAGCTACATACCATTTATCTACGTGCTATTGTGTCCACATGCATTCTAACATTCAGACTGACCAGCTGACGGACAAGCCTTAACCCGCTACTAACTCTTAACGCTAACATTAACTTCAACCCTAACCCTGGCCCCACATGTGGACACAAAAGGCAGGTGGATAAGTGGTAAATGGCTAAACTGGTTTCTTCGAGGTTACTTTTTTGGTTCTACTATTTTAAAGATAATGGAATAAGCGCTCGTGTGCTTTTTTACATCCAGTCCCGGTGTGCAAGCGGTTTTGTAAATTTTGTGATGCGTTCCCACTGGCACAAATTGCCTACTCTTCCGAAAGTGGAACTGGTTTTAAAATGTGTGGAAGATGTTCTACGTGTATTCATACATGAGATCTGGGTTTTCAGTTTCATCAAAGGATGGTGGGAGTGTATTTGGGGCTTAATGTCCTCCAGAGTCGCTCCATGTGGGACATTTGTTTTCTGAAAATGGTGGGAAGAGCAGTGCCATAATTTTAGGAAAAAGTACATGAGAGTGGGAGGTGGGTGGGTGTTAGAATGTTCTGGTATATTAATATAGGAATGGGGAAAAAGGTGTAATGACTGAGAAAGGGGATAGGGGCAGGCAGCTTCCCTTTCTGATGGGTTCTCAGGGGGGTGTGGAGCGTTTTAGAAGCAAGTTTATCAAAAAGCAAAAATAGAGGGTGCTGGTCTTGGAATACATGATTGAATAATCATTTGAGTGGGTGGCGCATTTTAGAAAAGTTGCTAAAAACAGAAAGTGGAGGGGGGACCACTGGCTTCAGAATACATTACTGAATAATTGGGGGAAGATTCGGGGAGAATATGAGGATACATTACAGAAAAGGGCATTATTGAAAAAGACAGATAGAAAGTATGTTCAGCTCAGTAGGAATGAGTACGTTCGGCTCGGTGGGAATAAGAGAGGTAGTGGTGGTGGTAGAGAGAGAGAGAGAGAGAGAGAGAGCGAGTGTGTGTGAAGGATTTAAGCTACATACAAATCTAGGGAATGGTAAACCGCAGGTATTTCATCACTAGTGTAGGGCACATTGTGCAACTAGCATAAACATTGCATACTCCTTTTTATGGGGGTGGGTGGGGGGAGGATGTAATGTGTAAAAAAGCTGTTACTGAAATAGCAACATGAGTTTTGAAATTCCCTGTGTGTTCGGTTTTGAGAAATCACTACAGTGACTGGATTTACATTTGTAACCCAACATTAACTTTAAAGAGAAAAGCTCCCACAATTTTGGAAATGATGTAGCTGGAGGAAATATTGGAATGTCACATAGCAGTATTTTAATTCTGATATTGGAAAGTCACATAGCAGTATTTTAATTCTGATATTGGAATGTCACATGGCAGTATTTTAATTCTGATTTTTTGTGTACATCTTTTAATGACAACCTTGCATTACAAAAGGCATTTTCCCTCCTTTATGTTACAATATCTGGTATAAGAACATAATTTTTGCTTTTCATTCTATGTGTACAAGATTGTAGACACCTTGTATGGGTGTGTGTCATGTTTTCTTCCTCACCTTTTGCTTTGCCGTGTCGGGAACATGCCCATTACCCAAGAGGTACCACTCCCAGCCCGTTGATAGACTACTCAAGTTGCATCTTTCCCAGAAGTCTATGATTTATATTCCATTGTCAGCACAAATGTGTTCCATCACAGCATTTTTATGTTGGTTTTTTTTTGGTTTTTAGTTTCGTTAAGTCTGGAAAAGAGGCTGGAGGATTCACAATGTAATCTAAGAAATAATATAAAAAAAATAATGAAGAAAAGAGATGAAAAATAGAAAAGAATGAAATATAAAATACATAGGGGTTAACGGTTGGAGACCCCCACCAAAAAATCGCGTTTTGGCAAGACTCAAGTGAAAGATTTAACCTCAACCAGTGCTCATTGATGCATGATTTGTCTGCTTTTCTGCATTTGTCCAACCTTTATACTGTAGCTTGTGTCCACTTTCCCTGCTTTCCTGCAAGATTGAAACTCCACTTTGAATGTGTGAATTCCTAACTTCTAGTGTAGCAAATGTTGTGAAATGTATTCTAACAGATCACTGCGGTAATACTGTGGTGGTACAGGTTATGATTTGATTTTGTTCAGCCTTTGTTTTTGCTTTCACTTTTCTGCCTTCATGAAACCTTTTTATGTACAAGTAGAAAATGGCTTAGCATGCGTGCGGTGTTTTTGGGTTTTCCTTTGGTGGTTGTTCCTACACTGTTTACAAGCTGTTTGTTGTTTTGCTTAAGTTACTTTGTTCAACTAGAAAAGTGTGCATTTCGGCAAGGAATGCTTGTGGACAGCTAGTTTTGTATTTAAAGCACCTGTCTTTTCCACTTTTGATGTTCATATCTTTATGTATTGAAATATAGTTTTCTTGGACTTAATTAATTACCAAAAGGGATTGTTCCTTTTATTCTTGGTTTTTATTTAATGTACTCAATTTGAAGTATTGAGTGAAGCAGGTTTTGTGGGTTTTAAAAAATTGTAGACAAATTGTAATGTAGTTTTAGTATTGTAAATTGCTCTGTTTTTAAAATTTTATTTTTGATTTGATTTTTTATTTTGTAAATTGTTACCTGCTATATCTACAGATTTATTCCACCACAGCCTGACATAATTGTTAGTAGTGACTTTATGGTTTTGCTCATGCAGCATTTGCCTGTTTTGGGCTTAATCTATTCCCCAGCTGTAAGGGGACATGCATTTGTGTTTTTCCCCATCATTGGGTTGCTTGACTTCACAATTTTCTTCTGTATAAATAGGAAGCTTGTAATACTTCTAACTGTGACCCCATGTAACTTTTTATCATAACTTTCTTCCAAATATGTTTCCCTTTCTTGAATGAATTTACAAGGTGCTTTTTCAATTTATATGTTCAGTAATGGGTTTTTTCACATTTGTTTCAAAATCTCTTTTGGAGGTTTGAAAATGTTCAGCTTTTTCTGGGCAGTTATGTATTTTATTTACTTGCATGTAACTATTCACAGCAATGCCCACATTTTTCACCAAAAATGGATAGTGTATGTGTGTAGCTTGTCCCCTGTATTATTTCTTGATCAAACCAATCTGAAGGACATACCTTACATTGAGGTCGAAATTAGTTTAATGTGCATTATCTTAAAGTATATTTGCATTTAAAGCTACTTTCCAATGATTTTACTCCTATGGAAGGGTGAATTGAAAACCCCATTTGCCAGTAGCATGTATGGGTTTTTTTGTTTGTTTTTTTGCTTTTGGGTTGCTGTGTTAGAACTTTTCATTTTAAAATTTTCACAAACCTGGTTAAGCTTGTTCTAAAATCCCAAATGAAAATGTGTGAAGGTGTTGATTGATTTTTTGCAACTTACCTAAATCCAAGCATGCCCATCTGAGAAAGTGTTCCTTTAGAGGATCAACAGTTTCTAGTAATCAGAATTGCTTCCATTGTACCTGTATTTCATAATAGCCCTGCACAAAATGGATAATTTGTGCCATAAGTTTAAAATCGACTGGTGAGCACACACCACTGGCACTAGACTTCCCAACTGACTTTCTTTTCCTGAGAAAAATACAAGCTTTGCACAACTATCTTAACTTAAAAGCTGTTTTGCTCTTACTGGTTCAGGGAATTGTGCTTTCTGGCTTACAGATAACATGGCTGGAATTAGCTATTTTGTGACTTCTGTGTTTTTGAAAGCATATTGGAATGAACACATTATTATTGTCTGAGATATTTCGGATTTCACAGCTGTTAACTTCCCCCAATTTCAGCTGCTCTCAGCTGCTATCCATTCCATCCTAGCTGGTGCTAATTATAGCAGGAACTGATTGGACTTGGTAAAAGAAAGGGTTAATTTTAGCGCTGGGCCCTGGACCCTTGACTGCATTATGCTGGATTGGTGTGTTGTGCAAATGGTGTGAATTCAAAAGCAAGCAAAAGTCAGTTGGTTGGTCTTTGTGTCACTGCTGGTCAGAGCATTGGGAAAAGCCTACCTCCCCCTTCAGCCAAAAAGCTGGAGTAGGGTTGGGTAGCCGGCTCGCAGCTAAAATAAAATAAAAAGGGCACTTAAGAATTATTTTCAGAACTTTAAGAATCAACTATTTATATTCAAGTTCATCATGTTGTATAGTATGAAAGTATGGTTTTTGATATAGAGAATATTGTCAAAACATTGTGAACAGAATGCAAAAAAAATCAGAAATAAAAAACTTGGCCAAGGTCTTTGTCCAGAGTTAATTCCTGAGTGACAGTGTGTATACGAATGTGGAATATGTGCTTAAAATCTTGGAAACATAATATACCCTTTTACCTGTACTTTCTTTGTCTGTCCCCCTGTTTTTCTCTCTCTTCCCTCTCTGACACTCAAATGCAATCGGTCCATGAAGTCATATGTAATCAATGTTGTGGTGTTCAGATGTACTCGACTGCCTGTCAGGAATGCCTGTTAGAAATAAACATACATGCACAAGATGTTTGTTTCTGCACCAGTGAGAGTTGGAGGTGAAATTAGTGGACTTAAAGCAGGCACAAAATAAACTGCAAAGGGTTATGCTGGGGTCATGGCAGTTTGCATTATTGCAAAACATGTGTAAATAACCTGTGAAGCAATATTTGCACAGATGTGTACATAATAGGTGGTGGTGATGGCTCTGTGTGTGTGTGTGAATTTGCTATGTCTTGACCATATTATTTGTGTACGGTTGCACACATGTAAACGATTTCAATGCAAATGCTTCGATTTGTTTGCTTTACAAGATTCAGCGCTATATAAATTCCATACATTGTCATCATCATTAGTCAAAATCTTCCATATCCCCAAAGGGATGGCAGAAAATATGTAATTTGGTTTTAAATTGGAACAAACTCTTCACAAGTTATCAACTTTTTAAGAGTACAGATAACTTATCTTCAAATTCTTTTGTGGAAGGGATGAGTGGCATTTGTTAGGGATGAAATAAAGATGACACTCTTGTCTAAGGAGACAGGTAATCTGAGAAAAATCTCAAAAGAAACTGCTCTGTGTAAAGGGAAGAAAGCTTTTTTAATTAATTTATTATTATTATTATTATTTTTACAAAGCTGAAGGATTGTTGGAGTGAAATGATAAACTAATGTGACTGCTTTTGACAATGGGCCTGGTATGGCCCTGGCAGTAAGACAAGCTGTGCACACAAAACTAGTGAAGAGAGGAAATGTTCCTTCTCCCCTGCTGTGATCTTTATTGCCCTGTGTCTCTGTAAAATGTTCATTAACACATATTGTTAGGCGCCCCCCTCCCACTCCTCGTCCATATTATGCAAGGTAGGTGAGGCAAGGGCCATTTTATTTTGTGGATAATGAAAAAAAACCACTTGTGCCTTTTTTTTTTTAAACGTCCAGTCCCTGCCTTTATCAGGAAGTATATCATGATCAAAAACAAAAACAAAGCAACCTATCATGTCACACAAACCACATAAAGTCATGTTGTCTAAGGCAAGGGATTTTATTTTATTTTGAGAATAGTGAATAAACAGGTGTGCTTGGTTTTTTTTTTTTTTTTTTTACATCTAGTCCCTGCCCTTATCAAAGAGTATATCATGAAAACAAAAAACCCCAAACCCAATCCATCACATGGACCACATAGAATTATAAGGTTATTGCAAAATAGAGAATAAGCCTCAAACAGTATTTATCATCACAACTGCCCTTCTCCCCCCCCCCCCCCTTCCCAAAAAATAAATAAACCAAACAACCCAATGCATGCGTTTGCACATGGGGCCTCGGGTTTATAGTATCATCCGAAGGACTATTGGGGAAAGTGGATTCGGCACTCTGTGTGTGTGTTGAGTGTCAAGTCAACAAGTCAAATTTTATTTCCAGATGGTACATTGAATAAGCAATGCATTTGCTTTTTTTCATCAAGCCATCTATCTAAGAACAAATTTCGTAATGATTATACTAAGACACTACATTATTGCATCGTTTACCATTAAATTAAACCAGTAAAAAAATAAATAAATAAAAAAAAAAAAAATAAAAAAAGGAGGAAAAAATCGATAAGGAAATACATTGAAAATACAAATTACCACATATACATATACACGCACACACATACTCATGCACACCTGAGTGTGTGTGTGTGTGTGTGTGTGAGGGGTGGTGGTGGTTACATTACACTAAACGATCCTGCGGCTGATCTGATTTAGGGCTTGAGGACATTTATATCATATGGCAAGGGTACGTAACTTCATTCGCTGTTTGGCAAAATTTGCCTGTATTACTTCTCTTGAATCCCATTTTCTTCGAAGTTTAAACCCTTTTTACTTTTTTATTTCAGTTTAACTTAATCAGAATCAAAATACAACATGAAAATAAAAAGTCGCGAAACTAGTCTGAACACAATGATGAATTTTCTTTGTGGCCGGACTTCATCATTTTGTAAGACTTCTTCAGTTTCATCAGTTTAAAAAAAAAAAAGTTATTATCATTATTACCACACAAATACACACAGAGATTTCTCTCATTCCTCACATCCCACTGCTCCAATTGTGTATTGTTTATTAATTGTGCTTCTTGAAAAATTTAGATTCTTTAATTTCGAAGCAGGTTTCAGAGCAGGGCACAGCACAACAGAACAGATATTCAACCTCAGAATACTATGTGAGCGGTACCTTCAACATCAACAAGACCTTTACCACATATTTATCGATTTTAAGAAGGCATTTGACAGGGTGTGGCATGCAGCTTTGTGGGCAACCATGAATTTGTACAGCATCAATGCAAACCTGATCAGAGTCATCAAACAGCTGTACAGCGAGGCCACCAGTGCAGTGTACTCCAACAACATTGGAGAATGGTTTCGAACAACAGTTGGAGTAAGGCAGGGCTGTCTACTCTCACCCACTCTTTTCAACATCTTCCTTGAGAGAATCATGGCTGATGCACTGGAACATCATGAAGGATCAGTCAGCATTGGTGGCAGAACGATCACAAACCTCCGCTTCGCAGATGACTGATGGAATAGCAGGATCAGAAAAAGAGCTTTCCAGCCTAACAGAACACTCGAATAAGGCCTCCAAAACATACGGCATGGAAATCAGTGCAGAGAAGACCAAACTGATGACTAATAACACCAACGGCATTAGCACTGATATCAGGGTTAATGACCAGAAGCTGGAAACAGTTCAAAGCTTCAAGTACCTGGGAGCCATTGTATCAGACCAGGGATCCAAGCCAGAAGTAGTATGCAGGACTGCACAGACAATAACAGCTTTGTCAAAACTAAACACCATCTGGAGAGATAAAAATATCTCACTTATCTCCAAGATCAGACTAATGCGCTCCCTTGTCATATCCATATTTCTGTATGCCTGTGAATCATGGACCCTGACTGCAGATTTGGAGAGAAGAGTACAGGCGGTGGAGATGAGATGCTTTCGGAGACTCCTTGGCATCTCCTACAAAGACCACATAAGCAACGAAAGCGTGCATAACAGAATCCAGCAAACCATTGGACCCTATGAGAACCTTCTAACGATCGTGAAAAAACGTAAACTTAAATGGTATGGGCATGTCACAAGATCCAAAGGACTTGCAAAGACAGTTTTACAAGGCACTGTCCAAGGAGGAAGAAGAAGAGGCAGACCAAGGAAGAGCTGGGAGGATAACATCAGCGAATGGACAGGCCTAGAACTCAGCAAAACCCTGAAAAAGGCAGAACAGATAGAGGAATGGAGGGAACTGGTTGTTGAGTCTTTGAGGGTGCCCCCACGGTCGTCAGACTACGGGACAGATAGATAGATAGAATTTCGAAGAAAGTGGAATAAGCTCTCATGTGGGTTTTCTTTTTTACATCTAGTACCGGGTGTATGCCTTTCTAAATTTTGTCATCTGTTCCCACATCTGTTCCCACCGGCACACAATGACCTACTCTTCTGGAAGGCGGAACTGCTGTTTAATGTGTGCACAAGATGTTCTGCGTGCGTTTGCACACGGGATGTCTGTTTAGTCTGGCCCCGGCATTTCTCGGGGCCTCTAAAGTTTTTTAAAAGTTTTTATTTTATTTTATTCTTTTATATCGAGGATAATGGAATAGCACTTATGTGCTTTTTTTTTACATCCAGTCCCCGTGTGTATGCATTTTTTGTACATTCTGTCATCTGTTTCCACCGGCACACAATGGCCTACTCTTACGAAATGGGGAACAGGATTTAACGTGTGCACAAGATGTTCTGCGTGCGTGCGTTCGCACACGGGGCCTCGGTTTATAGTCTCATCCGAAGTGGCTATCTTCGGGCCTCGGTTTATAGTCTCATCCGAAGTGGCTATCTTCGGGCCTCGGTTTATAGTCTCATCCGAAGTGGCTATCTTAGCGCTCGACGACGAAGAAGAAGAATCCGAAGGACGTGTGACAATCTTTGGCCTTAACAGGAATGGTATTATTAATTTTCATGAACAAAATGTGTTTGAAAAACAGGTAGTTAAAAAAAAAAAGTGTTACCCCAAACCCAACCCCCCCCCCCAAAAAAAAAAAACAACCCTTCTCTTCCATGCCGAAGTTGGATGTGCTGGGCCTGACTTGTCAGGCGCTTAACGGTAGCGCAACACATTTTCGCTCGTATAATTGACAACAGTAGTTGCTGTCTGGGCATTCTACAAAGAAGAAGGAGGAGGTAAAAGGTAAAGGTAAAGGAGTCCCATAACCTATAAGGTCGTAGGGGAGCGAGGCGTCAGAGACCTCACTTCTCTAGGGCCAGCATATTGAGAGCGGCGCCCATCTCCTCTCCCTCGCTGCTTTTACCTTCCCTGACCCTAAAGAGGGCAGGTACCCATTTACAGCTGGGGGAACTGTACTGAAGCCAAGGCCCGCAAACGGTCACCCATCCAACTGGTAACCACGCTCGACGTTGCTTAACTTGGCTGGGGGAAAGCGAGTGCTCCGACCACTGAGCTATCCCGTCCCCTCAAGGAGGAGGAGGAGAAAAAACAACAACCCAACAACAACTAACCAAACAAACATAAAAAAAAATCAGAAGATTAACACGCCTGATAACAAGCATGGGGGGGAAGCCACACTAGAAACGGGTAATTAATCCCACCAGACATTAGTCAGTTACTGGCATGAAGTGAACCGTTTTCAGATGTGGTGATGGCCTGAAATCAAAGACCATGGTCTATCTATCCTGCTATTCATAAAGCAGACGTCTGGGAAAGTTGCCATTAGGGAAAGTTGCAGTCGTGGCGGGAACGGAACACAATAGTCCTTTGTGGATTGGTTAGTCTGCTGTGAAATTGACGTCATTGATGTAGTCAACCCTTTGACGTCAAAACTACGTTTCTCTTTTAAAAAAAGAAAAAAAAACTTTAAAAAAAGAAAAAAAAAAATGTTCTGTAGTTGATTGCGCTTTCACATTTTAACATTTATTTATGCATGAATAGACAGTTTGTGTGAAGACATTGGGAAAATAGGGTGTGAACGCCTACGTTGATGGCACTGAATCATGCCGAACTTGGGTCTCTCCCCCCTATCCTCCCCCCACCTCCCACCCCCCTGACCTGATAATATCTAGGTCTTTCACTTTTTCGATCTTGGGTCCCATATAAAAAAAAAAAAAAGTTATGTTTCTACTGTCATTTATTTATTTATTCTTTTATATCGAGGATAATGGACTAAGCACTCATGTGCCTTTTTACATACAGTCCCCGTGTGTATGCCGTGTTGTACATTTTGTCATCTGTTCCCACCGGCACACAATGGCCTACTCTTTCGAAAAGCGGAACAGGATTTAACGTGTGCGCAAGATGTTCTGCATCACACGGGGCCTCGGTTTATAGTCTCATCCGAAGGAGAATGTCATGAAGAGTGTAGGTGCTTGCAGACTGAAATACTGACGTATATTTGAATAAGATCACAGTGGGCGTCTAACCACCCACACTCTGATCAGGCAATGCCTTGTTGACAGGAGGCACCCCACCAAGCCACAGTGCAGTTCATCCGCATGGCACTAGGACAGGACAGTGACAGTGACAGTGACAAGGCTTTTACGAAGCCAAGCGACAAAGTTTCCCACTGAACCACCAGTCCATGACAAACAGGGGGAAAAATCCAGAAAGAGGTGAATGGAGGCTCTGTGGACAACCCCTCTCTTGAAGACTGTAGCCGAGTGGTTGAGACCTCTTGGGTTTCAATCCCGTTGGGTCCATGAAGGCGTGGGGGCGGGATCCAGTCTCGGCAGTGCATTAAGGATGAGGATTGTTAGGGTTTTTCTTCCAGGCCAACTTCAAGTGCAGACCTGCCAGTGCCTTAGTTTTCTTAGCGTATATACACTTACACACACACACACACACACAGCACACACACACACACACACACACACACACACACACACACACACACACACACACGCTGAAGATCAAATATGCACGGTAAAGATCCCGTAATTCATGTTAGCGTTCACTGGGTCACAGAAATACGACTACACCCGACATGCATTTTGTACCCCCCCCCCCCCAACCCCCTCCTTCTTCCCCACCCAAAAAACCAACAACATACAAACAAACAAACAAACAACAAACAAAACCCTCCAAAAAAAGCTGCTCTGAAGTCGAAATTGGTCATCTGAGACAAGGGTGCCGACTTCCCGCAGAGCGACACGCAAAGCAACAGACCAGGCACTGTACATCCCGCCACCCAAAAGAACCTGAGAAGAGGACAACCCCCTCCCCCAAAACCGCCCCCCCCAAAAAAAAAACCAAAAAACCCCAACCCCTCCGCCCTTCCCTCTCACCCTCATCGAAAGCCAGCCAAGACTGCACCCAGTCCATACCCCCCCCCCCCCCCCCCCCCCCCCCCCCCCCCCACCATCCCCCTACTTCCACCCTCCAAACCACACATAGCTTTTATAGATCTTGCTTCAGCATGTAACCTGAGTCGTAAAAAAGGAAGGGTTTTTATGTCAGTAAATCAAAGAGCAGGAGGCACCGTGGTCGAGTGGTTTAGGCAGGTCAACTCGTGATCCAGAGGTCGCGGGTTCGATCCCCGCTTGGCTCGGTGTTGTGTCCTTGGGAAAGACACTTTACTCCTAGTTTCCTCACTCCACCCAGGTGTACAAGTGGGTACCAGCTCTGCTGGGGAAGTATCTGGCGACAGACTAGCGTCCTGTCACAGGGGTGATGAAAAACCATCAGTTCGCTTAACGCTACAGAAACCGGGATAAGCTCCGGCTCTATGGGCCTTCTGGCTCGAAAGAACATACTTTACTTACCAAATCAAAGAGCACAGATGATACGAGAACATAAAGAACACAAAGAAGGAAAGCAGGAGAACAGGCCCTGAGGGAAGAAGCCCCCTACCTACCAGCAAGTGTTCCGGCCCTCTCTGACAAGAACTCCTAAGCATCAGATCCCCCTCCCCCTATCCCCCCCTTTCCCTCCCAGGATGGGATCCATAATTATGACAGCTTGTATCCCGAACTGGAACTACTATGCTTGACTAAATAGTAGTAATAATAATAATAATAATAATAATAATGTATGGAATTTATATAGGGCTGAATCTTGTAAAGCAACAAATCAAAGCGCTTAGATGACTTTTTTTTATGCGTGTGTATGGGGTTTTGTCAGTTTTGTCATCTGTTCCCACGGGCAGACAATGGCCTACTCTTTCGAACAGCGGAACAGGATTTAACGTGTGCGTTCCCACATGTGGCCTCGGTTTATAGTCTCATCCAAAGGACAAGAAACTTCACATTCCGAATATACATTGACCTGTAAGTTTAGCACATAGGCGTGTATATATAAAGACCCAGTTCTAAGCAGAGGTGTTGAATGTCTTAACCCCCCCCCCCCAAAAAAAAAAAAAAAAAATTTCCACTGAAAAGATTTCTTTAATTCTATAGACAGCTTCTTGGTCTGTTTTATTTGCGTGAACAGGGAGAGTCAGCGAAGCACTGATTTGGGACGATGATATGATGGATGGAGTGTCTGTCAGCGTTACAATGGCGAAGGTCTTCTAACCCGTACTCGAGAACGAAGATGGCGCCACGGTTCAGACGTCCACACCTGCCTAACAAGTACACCGTGAGGGTCTGGTTCGGTTCCCAGCCTTGCCCTTTCTTCCCAGATTGATGGGAAAGTCAACAAGTCTTTCGGATGTCTGAGACTATAAACTGAGGCCCGCCCCGTGTGTGAATGCACCCAGAACATCTTGCGCACACGTTAAAAACCCGTTCCACCTTTCAAAAGAGTGGGTCATTTCGTGCCGGCAGGAACGATAGACAATTTTAAAAAAAACCACAAAAAAACCCAAACCACGATGCAAACATATATGTTTAGACACCAGCCCCGAATGGGGAATGCGGCTACCTTAATGGTGGGGTGGGGGAAACGCTCGCGTACGCAAAACTCTCACCCTTGGTGAAACTCGTATTTTTCGCATTTCATTTCATGTCGTATTTCATACCACTTTTAAATCACGGCAGCAGATTTCTCTCCGTGAAATTCGGGCTGCTCTCCCTGGGGAACAGCGCGTCGCCACAAGAGCAGCGCCACCCTTTTTTTGTTTTCTTTTTCCTGTCTGCAACTGTATTTGTTTCCCTATCAGAGTGACTTTTTTTCTACATAATTTTGCCAGGGACAACTCTCTTGTTGCCGTGGGTTCTTTTACGTGCGCTAAATAATTATGTGTAACACACGGGACCTCGGTTTATCGTCTCATCCGAAAGACTAGCGCCCAGACCACCACTCATGGTCTAGTGGATGGGGGAAAAGTTTCGGGTCCAAGCGGGATTCGAACCATCGCACACTTCCGACCCGGACTTTTGGCTTTCTAGACAGATGCGTTACCTCTAGACCACCGATCCACCGAAGCTCTAACCGAGCAAGGAGGGGCTGACATTTCTTCAAATGTAAAATACTTCAGAAAAATAACACCAGACGAAACTGATATAAGATAATTCTGTTTTTAAGAAAATCAAAATTTCGAGTTACATGGTGTAACCAACGCATACAGTTTAGCCTATGGACATATAATAATAATAATGTATGGAATTTATATAGCGCTGAATCTTGTAAAGCAACAAATCAAAGCGCTCAGATGATATATATATATATATATATATATATATATATATATATAACATTTTTGTTTATTTTTTTAATAATAATTTTTATTTATTTATGCGTGTGTATGCAGACGATCAAGACTTAACACACATCGAAGACCCCATGTCAGGTCATGGTTGGCAGGTTACAAAAAAGGCTGAAGTTCCTAGCACGTGTCTGTACATGAAGCTGGGCATGGAGCCATACATACACACCATCGCTAAAGCATCCACGAAGCCAAGTTCTGGCCAGATAAGATAATTATACATAATATATATACAGCTTATGGGAATATTATTCCACATGCGACGAGGCTTCTTTGTGGCCGTAAAAACGTACTGTTTTTACAGAAAATTAACGAGGTCTGTTCAGTAACTGGAGTATACACGCCACTCCTTGAATTTGTCTATGAGAGGAGATTTCTCAGAATGTTAACTCTCTCTCTTTACCCCGCCCCCTCTCTGTCTCCACCACCCCCTCTCTCTAGCCAGCCCCTCTCTACCCCCCCTCCCCCCGCTCTCTCTAGCCTCTCCCCCCCCCCCCCTCTCTCTCTCTCTCTGGATAGCCTGGTGGTTAGAGTTATGTAATCGTAATCTGCTGACCCGGGTTCGAATCTCGTTCAAGAGGATTTTTCCTCTGGAGTTCACATCAGTGCCGACTCCACTCTTCCCAAAAGTCCTTCGGATGAGGTTATAAACCGAGGTCCCGTGTGTGAAAGCACGCAGAACATCTTGCGCACACGTTAAAACTCGTTCCGCTTTTCGGAAGAGTATGCCATTGTGTGCCGGTGGGAACGATTGACAAAATGTGCAAAAATGCAGACACACTGGGTCTGAATGAAAAAAAGCACATGAATGCTTATTCCAGTATCCTATAATAATGATAATAACAACAACAACAACAGCAACACTACTACTACTACTACTACTACTACTACTACTACTACTACTACTACTACTACTACTACTACTAGTAATCTCTCTCTCTCTCTCTCTCTCTCTCTCTCTCTCTCTCTCTCTCTCTGAAGGCACCTTTACATATCTGTATAACTATCACATCATTGCTTTACAAGGTAAAACTTGGACGCTTATAAAACATTTTTTAGTAAGAATGTCCTTGTGGTAAAAGATTTTACAAATCAGCGAGTACTATTTGAATGTCCAGGTTTTCAAGATATTTTACCTCCTTTTTAAGGTGAAAAAATTTTATGGCACATCGTGCCCAATACTGAGTTAATACTTGAGATAACGTTATGTTTATTTTATTCAGTGTTCAGTAGATTCCTTTAAATTCTGTTAATCTTGCTTGTTAATAGGTAGTTATTTGCATACATGTGATTTGTTTGTTTTGTCGTCGTCCAAATCACATGATGTGCATGGATGTTAATTCAAAGACTACTACTACCACTACTACCACTACTACTACTACTACTACTACTACTACTACTACTACTACTACTACTACTACTACGACTACTACGACTACTACTACTACTACTGCTACGACTACTACTACTACTACTACTACTACTACTACTACTACTACTATACTTACTACTACTACTACTACTACTACTACTACTACTACTACTACGACTACTACGACTACTACTACTACTACTACTACTACTACTACTACTACTACTACTACTACTACTACTACTACTACTACTACTACTACTAGTACTTCTACTACTACTACTACTACTACTAAGACTTCTACAACTACTACTAAGACTACTACTACTACTACTACTAAGACTACTACTACTACTAAGACTACTACTAAGACTACTACTAACACCACCACCACTACTACTACTACTACTACCACTACAACCACTACTACTACTGCTACTACTACTACCACTACAACCACTACTACTACTGCTACTACTACTACCACTACTACTACTTCTACTACTACTAAGACTATTACTACTGCTGACTACAATTACTACTACTACCACCACCACCACCACCACCACCACCACCGCCGCCGCCGCCGCCGCCGCCGCCGCTACTACTACTACTACTACTACTACTTCTACTACTACTACTACTACTACTACTACTACTACTACTACTACTACTACTACTACTACTACTACTTCTACTACTACTACTACTACTACTACTCCTGCTGTGTTGGTGAGTGATTGCTTCTTATCTGAAACTCTCTCCTGTCCTCTTTCAGAAGCAGTCAAGCACTAAAGGTCCTTCGGATGAGACTGTAAACCGAGGCCCCGTGTGCGAACGCATGCAGAACATCTTGTGCACACGTTAAATTCTGTTCTGCTTTTCGAAAGAGTAGGCCATTGTGTGCCGGTGGGAACAGATGACTAAATTTACAAAACCGCATACACACGGGGACTGGATGTAAAAAAAAAAGCACATGAGTGCTTATTCCATTATCCTCGATATAAAAAAAAAAGTCATCTGAGCGCTTTGATTTGTTGCTTTTCAAGATTCAGCGCTATATAAATTCCATACATTATCATTATTATTATTATTATTATTATTATTATTATTATTGAAAGCTTTAAAAACAAAAAAAACTACAATATTAGAAATGAAAACAAAATTACTACTACTGACCTTGCTCCGCCACAACTGTAGTTCTGACCTACTGCACTAATTTTTGTTCTGTGTGGCATGTGTATTATATATATTAACCATCAATTTATTAAGTTGCATGACGCTGTGTGTATGTGCGTGTGTAGTTTGTAGTGTGTGAAGTGTATAGTGTGTAGTGTGTGTAGTGTGTGTGTGTGTGTAGTGTGGTGTGTGTGTGTGTAGTGTGTGTGTGCGTGCGTGTGTGCGTGTGTGTGCGTATGCTTGCGTGCGTATGTGTGTGTGCGTACATACGTGCGTTAGTGTGTGTATGTGCGTGCGTGCGTGTTTGCTCGTACGCACACACACGTGTACGCGTGTATGTGTGTGTGTGTGTAATTTAATGCGCTCCATACATCAAACCTGCATTAATCAGGTATTTATCTATTCACGCACACACATCCCTGAGTATTCCCTATCTCTGGGTGTTGGTTGGTCCCGTCGCTGCATGGATGCATGCTGGCCATTTGTTTCGGCTGCCGGGGTCTGGTTACTGTTGCAGTGGGTGTATGTTATGTATGCAACATAATGTTCAGAGCATTATGTGATGTGATTGATGGATAGCCAGTCTGCTGCGTTCACCAACACCATCTGTCTTCAGTATGTTGTGTGTTCGTGTGTGTGTGTGTGTGTGTGTGTGTGTGTGTGTGTGTGTGTGTGTGTGTGTGTGTGTGTGTGTGTGTGTGTGTGGTGTGTGAGTTTTGGTGTGTGTTTTTTTGGTGGTGGTGGTGGTGGTGGTGGTGTGTGTGTGTGTGTGTGTGTGTGTGTGTGTGTGTGTGTGTGTGTGTGTGTTTTGGTGGTGGTGGTGTGTGTTGTGTGAGTGTGTGTGGTGGTGGTGGTTGTATGTGTGTGTGAGTGTGTGTGTGTGGTGTGTGGTGGTTGTGTGTGTGCTTGTGGTGTGCTTGTCTGTCTGTCTGTGCATGTGTTTGTGTTCTGTTTGTTGCTGCTTTAGATTCAGCGTGCACTCTTAAAACTTACCCCCCCCCCCCTCTCTAAAAAAAAAACGAAGCATGAATAGATGATAAAGAGGAAGCGTGAAGTATTATTGTATGACAATTCAGCGAAATACAGTCAAAACACACTTATTTTCTACCTGAGACTTTCCCCTCATATCTGTCTCTAATTTTCAACAGCATCTTTCACCTCCTAAGTGTGTTCGCGAGTGTGTGTGTGTGTGTGTGTGTGTGTGTGTGTGTGTGTGTGTGTGTGTGTGTGTGTGTGTGTGTGTGTTTGTATGCGTGCGTGCGTACGAGCGTTCGCGCGCATGGATTTGAAATATGTTGTTCATTATGTTTAAGGAGAGTTGCATGCGTGTAAATGATTTGAGTGCAAGCGCTTCGATTTGTTTGTTTTTACAATATTCCGCGCTATATAAATTCAGGATAGCTCAGTGGTCGGAGCATTCGCTTTCCCCCAGCCAAGTTAAGCAGCGTCGAGCGTGGTTACCACTTGGATGGGTGACCGTTTGCGCGCCTTGGCTTCAGTACAATTCCCCCAGTTCACCCAGCTGTAAATGGGTACCTGTCCTCTTTAGGGTCAGGGAAGGTAAAGCAGCG
>CM054141.1:47869632-47879632 GCA_028751875.1 Rapana venosa | reverse complement strand
CACACACGCACACACACACACACACACACACACCACCACCACCACCACCACCACCACCCACTTAACGCCTACAAGAAAGAATGATTATAGAGATCCCACCCTGATATTCATCAGATTGTGTTCTTCTTCCTGGGTCAGCGCTATCTCACCACACTTTCCACCTCAACTCTACTTTAAATCTTCCAACTATGTCTTACTCAACCTAACCAAATTCTTGCCAAGGCAAAGCAACCCGGATATCCCACGACCCCGCGATATCAAACAGAACTGACTTAAGTGAGTTACAAACAAACCCTGTATTTGTCGTCTGTCCCCTGCATTAGCTTGAATGCACGTTGCAGATTAGGGGACATACCTCGATTGTTAGCAGTAAACGTTCTAGTGGATCACAGTGTCACGGATGCAGTGAGGACATTGGGGCAGGGACCCACCCCTCTTGTTAGAAAAAAAATACTCAGCCGATGTGTCAAGAGATAATGACTTGGTTCGATATGTTAGGTGTGTGTGTCAGTTTGGATGGAACAATGCTGATTGGTAGGACAGGAGGTTTTTGGGTTGTTTTTTTTTAACGCATCCAGGTCGTTATGAGATTATTATTGTTTAAAGTATGGGATCAGCTGCAGGTGTACTTAGTCTACACACACACACACACACACACACACACACACACACACACACACACACACACATGCATGCACGCACGCACACAAGCACATGCATACACACACACACACACACACACACACACACACACACACACACAACACACACACACACACACACACACACACCACACACACACACACACACACACACACACACACACACACACACGGAGAGTCTTTTGAATGAAACTATAAGCCGAAGTCTTGTATGCGAATGCATGCAGAACGTCTTGTATGCAAATGCATGCAGAACGTCTTGCAGAAACCTGGTCCTCCTTTTGGAAGGGTAGGCCACGGTGTACCGGTGGGAACGGATGACAAAAATGACAAAACCGCATACACACAGGGACTGAGTGTGAAAAAGCACACAAGTGCCTATTCTTTATCCTTGGAATAAAAGGGTTTACAATTAAAAAAACCCCCAAACAACAACAACCTCCCTCCCCACACACAAACAAACATACAAACACATACATACATACATACCAACATAGACTCACACATGAGCGCACACGTGTGTTTGGGTGTCAGTTTGTCTATCAATCTATCTCTCTGTATGTATGTCAGTTTATCTGTCTGTCAATGTGTGTGTGTGTGTGTGTGTGTGTGTGTGTGTGTGTGTGTGCACGCGTGTTGCGCGCGCACGTGTGTGTGTGTGTGTGTGTGTGTGTGTGTGTGTGTGTGTGTGTGTGTGTGTGTGTGTGTGTGTGTGTGATAATATGCCTTTTCAATGGCAAAGGGGACAAGCAGCACAGAGATGATTATCACGTTACCTGCATGGGGGAGCATTAGATTACAGCAAAAGACAAGAAGTAACCATGATTTTCACCTGCGTGTGAGAGGAGCATTAATTTACAGCATAAATCAAGAAGCAAACAAGAATTTTACCTGTGTGTGAGAGGAGCATTACATTACAGCATAAAACAGGAAGTGAACATGATTTCTTTGGAGGGGGTGGGGGGAGGGGGTGGGGGGTATCTCTTTTGTTTAAAAGTCCAGCTAACCTCAGGCGTTTTCCCAAAACATAGGCCATTCTTTTGTACTCAAGATCACTGTTGGTCTATGTTGTGCCAACACTAAAAATAAAACAACATCCCCAAACAAACACAGACATAGACGAACAAAAACCAGTAGTCCCATCACAAGCCCCCCCCCCCCCCCCCCCCCACACACACACACACCACCACCACCAAAAGCTACACTTGTATCCTTCACCTTCACCTTCAACCTATCCCGTGGTCCTGTGGACCGTGGGGGCACCAATGAAGATTTTGCAATCGATGAAGATTTTTGCACCGGTATAGATTAACAAAGCTTTTGATATGTGTGAAAAAAGGCCTTTTAGTTAAGTTTAATATGAATAAAGTGTAGATATACTGTAATTTAGTTAAGTACAGTATCACACAGTGTTAAGGGAAAGATCCGAAATGTAATCATAAATTTGCAGAGTAAAAACCAAATCGTTTTTGTTGGTTAACGAAAATAATCGGTGGATCGGTGGTCTAGAGGTAACGCGTCTGTCTAGAAAGCGAAAAGTCCGGGTCGAAAGTGTGCGGTGGTTCGAATCCCGTTTGGACCCGAAATTTTTCCCCCATCTATTAGATCATGAGTGGTGGTCTGGGCGCTAGTCTTTCGGATTAGACGATAAACCGAGGTCCCGTGTGTTACATATAATTATTTAGCACACGTAAAAGAACCCACGGCAACAAGAGAGTTGTCCTTGGCAAAATTCTGTAGAAAAAAGCCACTCTGATAGGGAAACAAACACAGATGCTGACAGGAAAAAGAAAACAAAAAAAGTGGCGCTGCTCTTGTGGCGACGCGCTCTCCCCGGGGAGAGCAGCCCGAATTTCACGCAGAGAAATCTGCCGTGACTTTAAGTGGTATAGATAAAATATAAAATAAATAAATAAAGCACTGCTGTGTGGTTCTATGTTTATCAATACTCGTATAAGGCTAACTTGCAGAATTTTTACGATATGAATAAATGTTTGCTTTGCAAGAAATTTGGAACAGATTTCAGTTTGGAACCATAATTATATCAGACGGTAAGCTAATGATAGTTGTGCGTTTTCCTGAGAAAAGTTGGATGTAACAGTCATAAAATTAAATTGAAACTGACGTTAAAAGATATGAATGACTTCTGAAATGAAGACAGATTTTGTCAAATATGTGATGATAAAATAGGTAACGAATTTCAGTCCATATTTTGATGCTATGTTTTCAGGATTTTCGACTGAGACATAGTGTTTTTCAGAAGAAATATTTGATAAGTTCTGCACTCATTACATAATTTGATCTAAAGCAAGCGCGCGCGCGCGCGCACACACACACACACGCACACACACACGAAACCTACCCATTTATAGTTTGGAAAATTTATTGATTTGTCAAGAATTGCTCAGCTGTGTATGTGTGTGCTTCCGTGTGTGTGTGTGTGTGTGTGTGTGTGTGTGTGTGTGTGTGTGTGTGTGCGTACGTGCGTGCGTGCGTGTGCGTGTGCGCGTGCGCGTGCGAGAGAGAGAGAGAGAGAGAGAGAGAGAGAGAGAGAGAGAGAGAGAGGAGAGAGAGAGAGAGAGAGAGAGAGAGAGAGAGAGAGAGATTTGATTTGATCTGATTTGATTTTTAAAAATTCTTTTATTTCGAGGATAAAGGAATAAGCACTCATGTGCTTTTTAAAAATTTTTTTTTTTTTACCCCATCCAGTCCCCGTGTGTATGAAGTTTTGTAAATTTTGTCATCAGTTCCCACCGACACACAATGGCCTACTCTTCCGAAAAGCGGAGCGGGTTTTAACGTGTGCGCGGGTTTTAATGTGCGCGGGTTTTATAGTCTCATCCGAAGGACTAATAGGGAGAGAGAGAGCGAGAGAGAGAACTCAGAAATTTAATGTATCTCGGCCTTAGGCCATAATACATGGTTGGCGTAGGAGAAATTCACATTGCCACAGAGTGGGCAAAACCCGAATAAAATACACAATACCAAGCTCACTTTCAGTGAAAGAAATAATGAGGACAATGCACAAATGCATAAAAATACATATGTATCAAACATAATTCACTATCTTGATCCTAGTATACCTTCCTTATATCTGGAAAAAATCGATATACATATAGTTTCTCAAAATCATTAAAAAAAATCGATAACCGTATCTTCGTTTGTGATGTAAATATCTTAATACAACAAGCCTTTTCTCGTATTGATGGCATGGAAGATATATCTATACAGGCAGTGATTTTTGTTACTGTTTTCTGCTTTAAGTAGATCGTGTAAAGGTGTATAAACACAATCTCTTAAAAAATTAATTCTTAAACCATTATACACAAAACATTCATAAAGGAAATGCTTTTCATCTTCAACTTTGGGTTTACAGAATGGACATTGTTTCTTCTGATTCTGTGCACTATATCTATGTACATTGTTGTTGAGTGGTAAAACATGACATCTCACCTGTGACACAGCAACTCTAAAGCAGTATCTAACTGTAGAAGATATTCTTCTTTAACAAATGTTGTTTTGAAACACCTGTAGCTATGTATCTGTCTCGGTCTCTGATTGTACTATACCATTCCTGGATAAACATATCAACTAGTCTTTGCTTAAACAGATGTAAGAATACCTTGACGTCACCAACACCCTGTTGAAGCCATACAAAGCTGAATCCTGCATCACATAAAATTTGTCTAATCATAGAAACCCAACAGTTCTTTCCAGATATATCCATGTCAAGCAACATTTGATAAGCATTATATGGTAGTATGTTAGAATTCATTTGTAATAATTTAAACCAATATCTAAGAGTATTTATACATGAGTTGATGTATAGAGGATGTCGACCCAGCTCACCATATATATTTTTATTTGGAGTTTTCAATGGTACACCCAACAATCTCTTGCAAGCCATCATGTGTACCTTCTCTATATGTTCCAATTTATGTGACCCCCATATCTCTGATGAATATAGTAAGATTGGCAGTATTTTAATATCAAAGATCTTGAAAAATGTTTCAGCGTTAATTTCTTTATATTTATGAAAAACCCTATTTAGTTCTACAACAGCTTTCTTTCCCTTGGTCACGAGATGATCTGTGCCCAGCTTAGCACTTAGTTTTGTTGTAAACTTAAACCCCAAATAGCAATACTTATTTACCACTTCTAATTTGAAATTATCGTAAACCCACTGTTCATTTTTTCCAAGAAAACTTCCTTTTCTAAAGACAATTACTTTACTTTTATCAGATTTAACATTTAATTGCAAATCATCACAACACGATTTCAATAATGTATGGAATTTATATAGCGCTGAATCTTGTAAAGCAACAAATCAAAGCGCTCAGATGATATTAAAAAAAATTTATCTAGGATTACGGAATAAGCACTCATGTGCTTTTTAACATCCAGTCCCCGTGTGTATGCGGTTTTGTAAATTTTGTCATCTGTTCCCACTGGCACACAATGGCCTACTCTTTCGAAAAGCGGAACAGGATTTAACGTGTGCGCATGATGTTCTGCATGTGTTCAATTGGTTTTGTAAACCCCCAGGAGTTGTTGAAATAAGAGCCACATCATCTGCAAAGAATAAAATAAAGATTTCCATGATGTCTGGTACTAGTTGTATTCCATGTTTACCTTTTTTACTCATGGTCTCAGATAAATGGTTGATAAATAAAGAAAACAGAGTAGGGCTTAACACACATCCTTGTCTCATACCAATTGGGCATTCAAAAATTCCAGACAATTCACAGTTTTCCTGTATACATGAATATAACGTTTGATACATTGCTGACATTGCTGCAAGGAACTTTCCCTTTACTCCCTGACCTTTGATGCACCCTAGAAGTAAATCATGTCTGACAGAACCAAAAGCTTTTTTAAAATCTATAAATGGAACATATAACTTCCGACCTTTCTTGTTCATGTACTTCTGGACAATTGCATGCAAATTAAAGATCTGATCAACAGTAGAGTATTTTTGAGCGAGAGAGAGAGAGAAAGAGAGAGAGAGAGAGGGAGGGATTGAGAGGGAGAGACAGGTGGAGGCGGGAGGAGATACAGAGACAGACAAAGCGACTGAGACATCCAGACACACAGACAGAAACACAGAAACCGAGACAGACAGAGATAGACAGAGTGTATAAAGTAATCTTTGGACATCTTTTTTTTTCTTCTATCGAAACCAAACCTCTTTTGCGTGTGTAAGTGTGTGTGTGTGTGTGTGTGTGTGTGTGTGTGTGTGTGTGTGTGTGTGTGTGTGTGTTTGTTGTTGTTGTTGTTGTTGTTGTTGTTCTAGGGTTAGATCACAGTGATTCCTAGGTGGGATGATGAGTGCACGCCCTGGGTGATCCCCAGAATGTTAAGCTGGGGATTGCACAACAACAAGGATAACCTCTCTACCCTGATCTGTTCCTCTTCTCTTTTATGTCTTACCAAGTACATGGAGATTTCAGGGTATGGTCCGTGTTGGGGGGAGAGGGTCGAAGAGCGAGCGAGAGAGCGAGAGAGAGAGAGAGAGAGAGAGAGAGAGAGAGAGAGAGAGAGAGAGAGTACAATAAGAAAGCAATTACAAGACAGAAAATGGGAGTGAGGGTGGGTGAACTGACAAAGTCTTCGGTTTGGAAGTGGAGCTGGTTGGCTACATTCAGGTATAGGTGTTGATAGGCGTAGGCAACTAGGTTTGAAATCTGCCAGCGATGTGCCGCTAGCTTTTTACTTTTGGTACATTCAAACGTTTCACCTTGTACTTGACAGTATGAGCCATGGTCTGAAAATCGCTAGACGTGAATAGAGGTTAAAACTGAAGACACTACTATGTGTAGGCCCTAACTGGGACATAGTTACTTGATGCTGAGTTGTGAAGTTTGGATGGAAAGAGAAAGCTAAAGGTCTAATTGGGACATTTGTGTACCTAGCTCTACTGAAGTGAGGGACGAACAGAACACTGCATTGGTAGACCACGTAACACAGATCCTATGGTTTTACTAAAGAAATGAGATTTGTCAAGAGGGTAAGAATAGAAGGATGGGCGGGGGGGGGGGGGGGGGGGGGGGAGTTGGATGGATGGGAAAGCAATCACTGTTTTAAGGGGGTCATTTGCAGAGAGCACCAAGATCTGCCACTTAACCGAGGTAAATAGAGAATTCTGGTAAACAGCTTACGACCCCTCTGAAATCACTAACTAAAACCACACAGCCTAAAGCCTCTGTTATTGAAGACAAGAAGGAAATCTTTTAACGGAAAGCAATGCCATCCTCCAACGCTGGACGGAATACTGTGAGGGATTGTATAACTACCCACTACGCCCAGATACCAACATAGTTTCTGACAAACCCCCTGAACACCAAGATAAAGACCCACCAATACTAGGGTGTGAAGTAGACACAGCTATTAAACAATTGAAAAAGGGGAAGTCCCCTGGAATCGATAACATCCCAGCTGAACTCATAAAAAAATGGAGGGAATGAAACAACAAGGCGATTCACAGAACTTTGTCAGAAGATTCACGACACCAAAGAATGGTCAGAAGAATGGACACAGTCTCTTGTAATACCCCTACCAAAGAAAGGAAACCTCAAGCAATGCCAGAACTACAGAACCATCAGTCTCATAAGCCATCCTAGCAAGATCATGCTGCGGGTAGTCCTCAAAAGACTGAAAAAACAAGCGGAAAAACTCCTGGCAGAAGAACAAGCTGGCTTTAGACCAAAACGCAGCACAATGGAACAAATTTTCAATCTGAGAATTCTGATAGAGAAACATCTCCAACACCAAAAAGACTTTATCACAATTTCATATACTTCAATCTCCATTGGTGGAAGACACCTTTGCAACCTCAGATTTGCAGATGACATTGACCTCATGGGCGGCAGCAAAAAAGAACTGCAAAATCTCACAGATAGTCTATCAGATCGAGCGAGCGCATACCGCATGGAGGTCAGTACAGGGAAATCAAAGATCATGGTCAACAGCGCAAGTAATGACAGCACGGAAATAAAGATGAATGGAGAAATACTGGAAGAGGTGAGCCAATTCAAATACTTAGGCTCCATCCTAACAAAAGATGGCACATCAAACAATGAAGAGAAAGCTCGCATTGCAACAGCAACATATGCTCTAGCCAGACTCCAGAGGATCATCGGAAGCAATAACACCAGCGTCTGCACCAAATACCACCTCTACAAATCCCTCGTGATATCTATCCTCTTATATGGCTGTGAATCATAGACTCTGTCAGCAGAGCTAAAGAGGAGAATCCAAGCATTCGAGAACAAGTGCCACAGAAGACTCCTCAAAATATCATACAAAGAACACAAGACCAACAACTATGTGAAAGAAGAAATCAAAAAGCGTGTGGGCCCCCAAGAACCTTTGCTCTCCATCATAAAGAGGAGAAAACTGATGCGGTTTGGTCACACCACAAGACACAACACCGTAGCAAAAACCATCTTGCAAGGAACAGTTAAGGCAAGAGAAGAAGAGGCCGCCAAAAGAAATCATGGGTTGACAACATCAAAGACTGGACCGCCCAACCCCTGCAACACCTTCTACTAGCCACACAGGATCGTGAAGCATGGAAAAAGATCTCTGTTGCGTCTTCTCTCATGTCCCCCCTACGTCCTTTGGGACATGGGACTGAGTGAGTGAGTGAGTGAGTTCTAGGGCGTTTCGATGTTTCTACAGAAAATGTTAAGGAAGAAAAATAGAAGTAACATTAAATGTGATATACGCATCCAACCAACCAGTCACCCAACCAACCAACCAACCAGCCAACCAACCAGTCAACCAACCATCCAACCATCCAGTCAACCAGCCATCCAACCAACCAGTCACCCAACCGGCCACCCAACCATCCATCCAGCCAACCAACCAACCAACCAACCAACCAAAAACCTCTAACCTAAGCATAAACAAAAAGCAAAAGAAAAAAAATACCCCCCTCCCTCCCTCCTGCAACAACATAAAACATAACAAAACACACAAACCCCCCAAAAAACATCCCTCCAAAAACAAAAACAAAGCAACAACAAAAAAAGCATCAACAAAACAATTAAACAAAAGAAGAAGACCAACACAGGATCCGGTTTGGGTTTCGATAGTAGAAAAAGTGACGTATTGGCTTTCATTGGTGCGAGGTCTGCTTGGTAACCCCCCTCCCTCTCTCTGTCTCTGTCTGTCTGTCTGTCCGTCCGTCCGGTCTGTCTGTCTGTCTGTCTCTGTCTCTCTGTCTGTCTGTCTGTCTCTCATATCACACAGTCTTTCAAGTTGCACTTAAGCATATTTATGAAAACCCCTAAAATGGTGTTGCACTGTCTGTCTGTACTCTGCCTCTTCTGTCTGACACTTCTATCCACACAGTCGTCTGAATAAGATCCTGTTAGCGTTATTTATGTAGACCCCAACGTGTCTCTGTCTTTGGCATGCTGAGTATCTCATATACAGGCTTTCAGTTTGCACCTAACGTTTATATGAGAACTAAATAGAAGTGCTTATTGTTATCTGCTCACTCCGTACTCCCCAGTCTTCACTCTCGTCAACCTCCGTCAACTGTCATCCCATAATCACACGCCTCAGTTTCATAGCTTATGTAGAACCCACCTAAAACAGAGTCGTCTGTGCCCTAGCTCCGTTCAGCTGTCTGAATCTCTGTCTTCCGTCGTCTCTCTCAACACACATCTTTCATCACTTAAGCAATTATGTAGAACCCCCAAAACTGGTGTCTGTCTTCTGTCTGTCTGTCTCTCACACAACAATTTACAGTTGCACTTAACAGTGTATTTATGTAGAAACACGTAATGGTGTCATGTCTCTGTCATGTCTGTCTCTGTCATGTACGTCTCCTCATCACACAGTCTTTCAGTTTGCACTTAAGCGTTATTTATGTAGAACCCCTAAACTGGTGTCTGTCTCTCTGTCTGTCTGTCTGTCTGTCTCTGTCTGTCTCTCATCACACAGTCTTTCAGTTTGCACTTAAGCGTTATTTATGTAGAACCCTTAAACTGGTGTCTGTCTCTCTGTCTGTCTGTCTGTCTGTCTGTCAACCTGTCTGTCTCTCTCATATCACAGTCTTTCAGTTTGCACTTAAGCGTTATTTATGTAGAACCTCCAAACTGGTGTCTGTCTGTCTGTCTGTCTGTCTGTCTCTCATCACACAGTCCGTCAGTTTGCACTTAGCGTTTATTTATGTAGAACCCTTAAACTGGTGCCTGTCTCTCTGTCTGTCTGTCTGTCTGTCTGTCTGTCAACCTGTCTGTCTCTCTCATACCACACAGTCTTTCAGTTTGCACTTAAGCGTTATTTATGTAAAACCCTTAAACTGGTGTCTGTCTGTCTGTCCGTCC
>CM054141.1:47852132-47857132 GCA_028751875.1 Rapana venosa | reverse complement strand
TGGTCAGTGTTAGAATCCCTCTAGCTGTCTTTTTGGGTGTTAGGCTATACCGCTACTGCACCGATCCGCGCTACCTACCAAAGGATAAACGTAACACCTGCGTTCATAACAGAATACAAATCATATAGAGGAGTACCTAGTAACAAGTTTATTTTTTGTTTGGGTGCGTTACCGCTACCTGGTCGATTGATCAGTCCACGCTAAAAGTAGGTGCATTATTAACAGAATACAAACTCATATGTAATGAATAACTAGTCTGAAACTTGACTGCTAAAAATCTCTACAAGAGTTTCTGTCGCTTTGGTTAAGCAAAACAGTGCTTTCTTTATGGTTGTAACAAACTTGATTCGTTCGGAGGTAACGTAGCGCCAACACATGAAATGAGCACAAGCATAAGCTTATAAGTGTGTGTGTGTGTGTGTGTGTGTGTGTGTGTGTGTGTGTGTGTGTGTGTGTGTGTGTGTGTGAGTGAGTGAGTGAGTGCGAGAGAGACAGAGAGGGAGAGAGAGAGAGAGAGAGAGAGAGAGAGAGAGAGAGAGAGAGAGAGGAGAGAGAGAGGAGAGAGAGAGAGAGAGAGACTTTATTTGAATTATCTTGGAATGCTTATACCAATATGACATGTAACTCTCGAGATTGTAATTGCCCTTCATGGAATGATCAAAGTGTCTTTGACTTGACTCTGTGCAAAACCTGGGCTGCAGGTGAACAACGTCATACTTCTATCATCTTTCTCCCCACTATCTGCAGCTGAACAACGTCATAATTCTATCATCTTTCTTCCCACTATCTGCAGCTGAACAACGTCATAATTCTATCATCTTTCTTCCCACTATCTGCAGCTGAACAACATCATAATTCTATCATCTTTCTTCCCACTATCTGCAGCTGAACAACGTCATAATTCTATCATCTTTCCCCCCACTATCTGCAGCTGAACAACGTCATAATTCTATCATCTTTCTCCCCACTATCTGCAGCTGAACAACGTCATAATTCTATCATCTTTCTCCCCACTATCTGCAGGTGAACAACGTCATAATTCTATCATCTTTCTCCCCACTATCTGCAGCTGAACAACGTCATAATTCTATCATCTTTCCCCCCACTATCTGCAGCTGAACAACGTCATAATTCTATCCTCTTTCTCCCCACTATCTTTCCCTTCTTTGTTGACAACTTCGTCGCTCTCTCAGCGAAGTCAAGCTGGGGGTCCACAAGGATGCCAGCCAACCACTTACGAACGCTAATAATAAATAAACTATACTTCCAAGCTACAGATCAAACCTGATCGGGCCTCGCTTGGATGAGTCCTCCCACCAGCCCCCCTCTTCCCTCCCATGCTTTCACCCACTGACTCCTACCAGTGTTCATTCTCTGAATCGAGAAAAATGGGTGCTAAGTAAGAGATTGTAATCTTCCAACCACAATGTCTGATGCCGGCCCCCCCCCCTCCCTTTCCCCCCTCCTTTCCCTCCCCCTAGCTACCAAATTGACCTCTCTAAAGGAAGAGAGAGAGAGAGAGTGTGTTATGGTTTTTGTTTTGTTTTGACATTTTTATTGTTTGGTCTTTTTTTTTTTTTGGTTGTTGTTTTAGGAGGGTTCTAAACCTATAGTGCTTTTAGTATAATTGCTGTGGGTTTTTTTTTTTCCACTTCTTAACCTTGCATTTCAGTCTTTATTTAATTTATTTTATTGCTTCTTTTATATCGAGGATAATGGAATAAGCACTCATGTGCTTTTTTTTTTACATCCAGTCCCCGTGTGTATGCGGTTGTGTAAATTTTGTCATCTGTTTCCACCGGCACACAATGGTCTACTCTTCCGAAAAGCGGAACACGATTTAACGTGTGCGCCAGATGTTCTGCTTGCGTTCGAACACGGGGGTGGGGGGGGGGGGGGGGGGGGGGGGGGGGGGGGCTCGGTTTATAGTCTCATCCGATGATGTGTGTTTGTTTGGTTGTTTTTTTGTTTGTTGTTACTTAACCTACTATATCTAATGTTTTAATATCTCTTCTTCTCTCCTCTTGTGTAGATGTATGGGTATTACAATTATTTCATTATCATGACATATAATTTGAAACGAATATAATCTAAAATGAGTGTTGATGGGATCGCATACTGTTTTGGGAATTATATATTGGATATTATCTCTGAAATACACACACACACTCTCTGTCTCTCTCTCACCTTTTATCGTCTTGCTTATAGTTATAGTATATCCTGATGAAGGATTCATATTTTATATTTTCAATACTTTATTGGACTTGCCACTGTACTTAAGTTTTAATGAGTGCCCTATTTCAATATCTTATAGTTATGTGTAACAAGTATGTGTACCATTTGACAATGTGTAGATGTTTATCTTTATGACTTATTAAGTTTGGTTGTGTTATTTTTTTTGGCTCTGTTGTTGTTCTTGTTGTTGTTGTTTGTCTGTTTTTCTCTTTTTTATCTTCTTCTGTTGGTTTGGTTTTTCCTTCTCTTTTGTTTGTTTGTTTGTTTTTGGTTAGGGTTTTTTAGGGGGTGGGGGTGGGGGGATTTTTAGGGTTTTCTTTATTTGCTTGCTTTGGGGGGGTGGGGGGGTGTTGGGGGAAGCTGTTTTGAAAAGGGTTATTTCCCCTTGTTTTTATTGTGAGACTGTATAAGTATTGAGTTATTATTATTAAGATGTATCCTGGATGTAAAAAAGCACATGTGTGCTTATTCATTATCCTCGAAATAAAAGAATTTGTCATTGTCATTGTCATTGTCTCTCTCTCCCTCTCTCTCTCATTGGCTGGGATGCATGGTGCCAGGTCTGCTCCTGGGCTTGTTAACTGTGCAGGAGGTCTGCCTGCCTCATGGCCTTAGCCCACACCTTCCAACTTCACAGCAGCTCTCTCTTTTGTTGTTGTTTTTGTTTTTTGTTTTTTTGCTGTAATGGGAATGCCGCGCGTGTTTGAAGTCTAGAATCTAGGAGTGAATAGACATTATTGCGGAAGAAGAACGATCTCTTGCTGTGTGTGTGTGTGTGTGTGTGTGTGTGTGTGTGTGTGTTGTGTGTGTGTGTGTATGTGTGTGTGTGTGTGCGTGCGTGTGTGCGTGTGTGTGTGTGTGTGTGTGTGTGTGTGTGTGTGTGTGTGTGTGTGTGGTGCGTGCGTGCGTGTGTGTGTGTATGTGTGTGTGGTGTTTTCTTCCCTTTATACTTTTTTAAAAGGTTGGAAAGATGCAGTTTCCACGGAAATAAACCGATGGGTGTTTAATCCTAGAAGCCCCGAAGTTAGGTACGAGTCGTGGGTTTGAATCTTTGCAGCGCGAGGTAGATGTCAGGTTTGGTTTTAACGTCGTTCGAAGTTAACCCGTAACGACTTCCTTGACAGTCAGTGTGTGGGGTGTGTGTGTGTGTGTGTATGTGTGTGTGTGTGTGTGTGTGTGAGTGTGTGTGTGGTGTGTGTGTGTGTGTGTTGTGTGTGTGTGAGAGAGAGAGAGAGAGGGAGAGAGAGAGAGAGATGAGGAGAGGAGAGAGAGAGAGAGAGAGGAGAGAGAGAGAGAGATAGAGACAGAGAGAGGAGGACAGAGACAGAGACAGAGACAGAGCGCGAACACGCCGCGCCGAGGATCAGAGATGCTCGTTACAGATCCCAGCTCATGTCAGCTTTAGGTGGGCTGAAGAAAAACGAAATCCCCTCTGCATGCACCCAAGGGTTCTCCAGCGTATTGGGTTATGTACCTGGTGAAGCATCTGCTGTAGTCACCTCTCAACAGATGTGAATCGTGTATGGAATGTTTTACATGTGATGATGAGACTTTCGGGGAATATTGAAAACGGACACCTTTTTTTTTCTGGGTAAAGGGAGGAGTGGAAAGATTAGCAGGTTTTTGTTTTTGTTTTTTTGTTGTTTTGTTTTGTGTTTTATTTTTCTCGTTTGGGCCGGTGTTTGATTTTTTTTTGTTTCTGTTACTTTTTGCTTTTGTTAGGTTGTTTTGGTACTGGGGTGGGGGGGGGGGGGGGTGGGGGGAGGGATAGCTCAATAGTTGGGTCTAAAGGAGGCGAGTTGAAGCCCGTCAAAAAATAATACTGAGCTGCTCTGAAGTCAGCATGTGTCGGCTGAGGCCAATGGGCAGACCTTCTGCCGAGCCCAGTACGTAAAGGAACGCGCAGAGAAGAGATAGATTCTACCCCCCTTTTAAGGGTTTCAAATAAGACCACAAAAAAAACTGCAATCCCGTGTGCGAACCAATCAAACATTTAATCAATCAATCAATCAATCAAGCAAGCAAGCAAGCAATCCAATCCAGCCATAAAGTTTTACCGCCCCAGCGACAACAAAGGCCACACCAGGATGTCACCTAATAATAGGCGGTTAAAGCTGAGATGAACGCCGTGCAGTTATGTAATACAGATCAAACCCCAAAGATATCAGCTCGTCTGTCGTTCCTCATTCGTACCAACGATCCTACCCAACCATTTATGGGTCAACGCTCATGGCTGGAAATAAAATACACAAACAAATTGATAAACAATCAAAAGAAACAACAATAAATGATAAAGCAAAGAAATATATTCTTAACAGAAAAGGTCGATGTCATAGATGAGTAGTCGAATGGATTAAATAGTTAAATAAATAGATACACGAAAATCGTCAATCTTGTTGTAGCTGCATGCGCGTAAATGATTTGAGTGCAAGCGCTTCGATTTTGTTTTTTTTACAAGATTCGGCGCTATGTAAATTCCATTTATTATTATTATTATTATTATTATTATTATTATTATTATTATTATTATTAAAATAGACCCGTTATACCGCGTAGTAGGGTTAACACTAATACAGCATCCACCACGCTTGCAATGGTTTACAGAAAAACATTGAGTTATTCAGTCGGAACACCATCTACTTAATTGTCAATAGGTCATAGCGAATATGGTTGACTCTTGCACTCACTGTGACACCTCAACGCGAACTTTTAAAAGCCAATAAATCGAAAAAGCAAACGATGTTCTGCTCTAGTTCTTCAAGAAA
>CM054141.1:47837132-47847132 GCA_028751875.1 Rapana venosa | reverse complement strand
ACTTCGGAATATGTAAAATCCCCCCCCCCCTCCCCCCACTGCTTTGTTTGTTTGATTTAAAAAAAAATTCTTTTTTGTTCCTTATGTCAAATAACAAAATCGCTCTTCGAAAATCTTAGCACATGGGCACATGTTTGTGTGCGCGCGCGTGTGTATGTGTGTTCACACATCAAAGCATGCACGTGTGTACTTATATGTCAACGTATTAAGACGATGTACATACGCGTGTCAACAAAGTGTTGCAGCCTTGTGTATTCTTAAGACAGCGATAAACTAGAAAGTAAAAGAAAGCCGTAAGTCAATGAAATGACCTGTTCATTTGTATTGCGATGACAACGATAGGTCATCTTTTAAAACCAATTATTCGTTTCTCTTGTTGTTGTTGTTTTTCATTTATTGATATGTTTACTTGTTTGTTATCAATCGTTATTTTCTTAGTATTCATTTACTTTTGTTTATTGAATTGTCAAGTCTTATTTCTTTATCTGACTTTGTTCTGTGTGTTTGTGTGTACGTGTGCGTGCGTGCGTGCGTGCGTGCGTGTGTGTGTGTGTGCGTGTGTGTGTGTGTGTGTGTGCGCGCGCGCGCGTGTGTGTGTGTTTATTCTTTTTCATTTGATCCCATCTAGTTTTCTTCCATTCTATTCTGCTTCGTTTTTATTTGAGTTGACTCCACATTATGACATATCTCATTTTACCTTACTTTCGATTTTTTTTGTTTTTGTTTTTGTTTCCAGTCCCCAGTTCCCCAAGGTTTCGTTGATCGAGCATCGTGCACGCTCCGATGGGAGGTAGTCATCCCCACCCGACCAAGAGCGCCGTGGTCTCGGCACAGCCTGGGTTCAAGTCTTCTACTGGGGGCAGTGCCCCCTACCCCTCCCCCTCCCCCAACACCCCCACCTCCCCATCCCGCCTCAGCCCCGCCCATCGCCAGCCCAAACAGAAACACCCCCACCCCCACCCTCCAGACTCGTCCCCCACCCCGATACCTACCCGACCCGGGGCTGTGTCAGTGACGTCACAGCCCGAGTCGCGACCCAGGTTGCGTGGGGTCGGGTTAAAACGTCACAGCGGGTCTCCGCACGATGACACCGCCGCCGATGCAACTCGGCGCACGCTGACGTCAATTACGTCCGACTTTCGTCCAGAAGATGACGACGACACTTTGTTCCAGTACGTGGCGAACAGCATTGTCGGCAAGGATGTTGTCATCAACGGGCCTTTCGGCCAGAGAAAGGGTAAGTGTGTGCGTGTGTGTGTGTGTGTGTGGTGTGTGTGTGTGTTGTGTGTGTGTGTGTGTGTGTGTGTGTGTGTGTGTGTGTGTGTGTTGTGTGTGTGTGTGTATGTGTGTGTGTGTGTGTGTGTGGGGTGGGGTGGGGTGTTGTGTGTGTGTGTGTGTGTGTGGAGGGGGGGGGTGTTGTGTGTGTGTGTGTTGTGTGTGTGTGTGTTGTGTGTGTGTGTGTGTGTGTGTGTGTGTGTGTGTGTGTGTGTGTGTGTGTGTGTGTGTGTGTGTGTGGATAGGGCTGGAGAGGGTTTTTGGTTCGTTTTGATTCTTTGGTGTTGTTTTAAAAAAAACTACTACTACTACTACTACTACTACTACTACTACTACTACTTATGTATGGTATATATATAGCGCTAGACCTTATAAAGCAAACAAATCAAAGCGCTTTAAAAAAAAAAATTATTTTATAGATCTTCGTACATTTCAGTGTTCCTTTGTTTTTCAGGTTGTTTGTGTAATATCCCTTCTTGTCTTATATCTAGCACACAGACTGTTTCATTGGTTTAATTTTTTTTATATTCTTTATTATAGGCTATATTTGTTTTGTTCTGTTTATTACATTTTTCGGGGAGTTTATTACAGGAATTCCAGCTTGTTTTTTGTTTTTCAGGCAAAGATTCGTAATTATGATAAGTGAAGTTCGACTCGCTATGGCTCTGTTTCAGAGTAGTCTTATTACCACTTTGTATTACAGTTTGTGTTGATCCTTGAAATACACATTCGGAGTAAGATACTGTCTTATTCACAAAATATACACACCCAACCATCCTTCTAAACCCTACCCACCAAACCACCCCGCCCCCCCTCCCCCCATGCACGTATACCAATAGAACAAAGAAAACTATGGAAACAAAAAACATACAATTGTATGCTTCTAAACATTGGAGTGACCGCATTGTTGGCCTCATTTAGATGGTTATCAAACTTATTTGAAGTGAATTACCATCTATAAAATAAACAAGCAGACATATCAATAAACAAACAAGCAAACAATTGATAGATCAATAAATAAGTAAAATGGAGGAGGTAGGGCAGGATCTCTCTCTCTCTCTCTCTCTCTCTCTCTCTCTCCTCTCTCTCTCTCTCTCTCTCTTCTCTCTCTTCTGTGTTTCTGTCTTTGTATGTCTTTCTGTCTGCCTGTCTCTGTAAAATCTGAGCACATTACCCCTCTCTTGTGATCTCTCCATTGGCTGCCTGTGCCACAGTGAGTAAACTATAAGATCAGTACCCTCTGTTACAAATGTCTCCACAAAACAGCACCCTCCTACCTCTGTGAATGTCTTCACTTGTACACTCCTTCACGTTCCCTCCGCTCTGCTGCAGATACCTTGTCCTTACTAATACCTAGATTCAACCAATCCACTGTCGGCTGTGCCTTTTCTCTGTTTCTGGTTCATCATCTGGAATGACCTCCCTCTCTCTCTTCGCCAAAAGCCTTCTTATGACACTTTTAAATCCAGTCTCAAGACATTTATTTCAAACCTAAGAGTTTCCTCTCCTGCTTCATCTCATAGCTTTTCCCTGCCTTTAATAGCCAAGATTCTATCGCCCTGCCAGGGTGTGCGACCTGTGTATGTGTGTGTGTGTGTGCACATTTGGACTTGTTGGAACTATTCATTGTTACTGGTTGTATGACTGTGTAAGAAGAATGAGTTGAGTGCAAGCGCTTTGATTTGTCTCTGCAAGATATAGCGCTATATAAATTCAATTTATTATTATTATTAGGCTATTATGTCTGTCTCTTCTCAGCGAATAAATCAATCAACAATGAAAAGTTGCTGGTTGTATAATTATTTCTGTTTTTCTTCTATGCAGCTTATGACAAAACAGATACAGAGCACAAAGACACACAATCCATCCTATCCACTATTCTATCTACGCCTCTTAAACACGCGCTAGCGGCAAAGCGGATTCAGCTCTCCTCTCACTGACCGAAAATGAACTTGGAAAATGCGTCATAGTGCTAACGTCAGCGATCGTGGATTGAAGCAGCCAGAGTTGCACAAGCCAGTCTCAAAAGAGGACGAACACTTCCGAAAACATCCACGGATACATTAATTTATCGTAGTTAGTTGAGGATGCAGGGTTTCCGTTAGCCTGAGCCTTGTATTGTAGTGTGTGTGTGTGTGTGTGGTTGGTGATGCTTTCAGAGGCGTGTGTGGTATTCCCCGAGTCGTGTAAGATGATTGGTTGGTTTAAAAATGGTGTCCGTTACGCTGTGGTGGAGAATAGTGGATTGTTTGTTTTGTTTCGTTTTGAAGTTGGATATGACGTGAGGGATGCCACATACCTTACGTGTGTGTTGTGTGTGTGTGTGTGTGTGTGTGTGTGTGTACTTACTTAAACCTCTTCATCCCATGTGCCGGGACACAAGGCGCCAACAAAATCCCTCCAGCCTTTTCTGTCTTGGGCAAGCCAGCTCAATTCATTCCAGAAAAATGTGTGTGTGTGTTTATTTTATTTATTTCATTTTATTCTTTTATATTGAGGATAATGGAATAAGCACTCATGTGCTTTTTTACATCCAGTCCCCATGTGTATGCGGTTTTGTAAGTTGTCATCTGTTCCCACCGGCACACAATGGCCTACTCTTACGAAAAGCGGAAGAGGATTTAACGTGTGCGCAAGATGTTCTGCGTGCGTTCGCACACGGGGCCTCGGTTTATAGTTTCATCCGTGTGTGTGTGTGTGTGTGTGTGTGTGTGTGTGTGTGTGTGTGTTTATACCACTTTAAGTCACGGCAGATTCCTCTGCGTGAAATTCGGGTTGCTCTCCCCGGGGGGACAGCGAGTCGCCACAAAAGCAGCGCCACTCATTATTTTTGTTTTCTTTTTCCTGTCTGCAACTGTATTTATTTCCCTATCAGAGTGGGTTTTTTTTTCTTTCTACAGAATTTTTCCAGGGACAAACTTGTTGTTGCCGTGGGTTCTTTTACGAGCGCTAAATGATTATATGTAACACACGGGACCTCGGTTTATCGTCTCATCCTAAAGACTAGCACCCAAAACCACCACTCGTGGTGTAATGGATGTAGCAAAAGTGTGTAGGTGTGTGTGTGTGTGTGTGTGTGTGTGTGTGCGTGCGTGCGTGCGTGCGTGCGTGCGTGCGTGCGTGTGTGTGTGTGTGTGTGTGTGTGTGTGTAGTCTGTCTTTTACAAGATGACAGTCCCGATATGGCCTCTATAGTCGGCGGGGCTTATAAACGCAAGGGTTGAATGCAAGCGCTTTGATTTTATTTTACAAGATATTGCGCCATATAAATTCCATTTCTTTTTCTTCTTCTACTACTAAACAAGATTGGATTAGATTGTTTATCTATCTGGCTCTCTAATTAAAGAATACGGGGAGAAAGGCGGTTCTATCTTTTTTTTCTTTTATCTACTCCCCTTTACCTTTTTTTTTGTTTCTTTCTTCGCCCACAACTTTTTTCTTTCTTCTCTCTCTCTCCCTTCCTTGTCTCATGGGCTATCTTTCTTTCTCTGTGTTCGTCTCTCTGTCTGTCTATCTGTCTGTCCGTCTTATTCATTCTTTCTTTCTACACCCCCCCCCTCCCACCCCACCCCCACCCCTCATATCTTTTTGTCCCACACCCACACTACCACCCACACATCTCTCTTCCCTAAAAAAAAAAAAAAAAAGAATATTCTGACGTACTTCTCACCCTCACCCCCACCCTACCCGCTACCCACTTGCTTGGGAATAAACAGCCTTATGTTTACAGCCAAAAATAGTTAGAACGCCCTGAATATCATATTTTAGCTACCACAGCAGTCTTGTGTTGTTAACTGGTAGGTGTGTGTATGTAGGTATGTGGTATCGTTGGTTATGGTTCGCTACCTCCTCCCTACCCCCATCAAATCTGTCCATGCTTGGTTGACTTGTAGTTGAAGGGATTGTTTTGTTGCTGGTTTTGAATGAAAAGCTCTGAAAAGGACGCTATAGCCGAGCTTTTAAGAGTGACTATCTCACTTTCAATCCATTCGAGTCCATTAAGTCGTGGGTTTGCATTTTTGACTGCGGCATCAGGTGAATTAAGAGTGGGGGGGGGGGGGGGGGGGGGGGGGGGTTGATGTTGTTGTTGTTGTTGGTTGTTGCGATCTCCCAAATTTGATTGCAGACTGTACCCGCCAGTTACCTTAATTCCTTTCGTGTAATGTGCACAGTCATGCAGAAGATCAAATCAATATACACGTTAGAAATTCCATCATTCACGTCAGAATTTTGGTAGGTTGCAGAAACACACGCATAGACTTAACATGCTTTTTGATACCCCCCCCCCCTCCCAAAAAAAAAAAAAAAAAAAAAAAAAAAAAAAAAGAATTGGTCTAAAGTCGGAATAAATCTACTGACGCCAGCGGGCAGACCTCCTGCAGAGTTACACAACACACACACACACACACACACACACACACACACACACACACACACACACACACACACACACACACACACACACACACACACACACACACACAGAGGAGAATGCCAGGCACTAAACAGCCTACCTAAATAAAGGAAACACAGAGAGAAGGAGCAATATAGACAGCTTAGTTTGCATCTTCGATTTTTTTGTGGACTGAAATTTGTGTTAGTGCGAGTATTTGATGAAAAGTACATAATCTAGCACACACACACACACACACACACACACACACACACACACACACACACACACACACACACACACACCGCACACACACACACACACTAGGTTAACCCCCCCCCCCCACACACACACACACACACACACTAGGTTACCCCCCCACACACACACACACACACACTAGGTTACCCCCCCCCCCTACACACACACACGGACACGGTCCCCCCCCCCCCCCCCTCCCCAATCCCCGCCAATTCATCTCCACCCCAACCAGTTTTTGTTTTTTTCTTTCTGTGTACACGAGAGTCAGAGACATGGCCAAGCTTACCTACCAGCAGTGAGGAGTATGCACGTTGAAATGTGGTGCTAAAGGAATCTGTCTGTCTGACTACATCTCCTTCCTAGCCTTGTCATGCCAGAGCAAAGTGGGAAACACAACACGATCAGAAAGACCTCAGATCGCCCTGAAGATCTTCCTTCTCTCGATACATCTCTCATTCTTTCACGTTTAGACTATTGTAATTCTCTTTTGGTTGGCCTACCAGCATCATCCATCCACTCTCTTCAACGCATACAAAACTCTGACTGGTCCTAAGAAAAGAAAAACATCTGAACACATCAATCCTCTTCTGCGATCTCGTCACTGGCTGCCTGTCTCACAGAGACTGAAGTATAAGACCAATACCCTCTGTTTCAAATGTCTCCACAAATCTGCACCCTCTTATCTCTGTAGCTGTCTTCACCTGTAAAACTCCATCCCGTTCCCTTCGCTCAGCTGCAGACAGTTTGTGCTTTCGAACACCCAGCCTCAAACAAACCACTGTTGGCTGTCGCTCTTTCTCTGTTTCTGGTCCATCCACCTGGAATGAACTTCCTCTTTCACTTCGCCAAAAGCCTTCACTTGATTCCTTCAAATCCAGCCTCAAAACGCACTTATTTCCTACCTGACACTTTCCCCTCATATCTGTTCCTACTTTTTCAACAGCATCCTTCGCCTCCTTCATCACCACCTAAGTGTGTGTGTGTGTGTGTGTGTGTGTGTGTGTGTGTGTGTGTGTGTGTGTGTGTGTGTGTGTGTGTGTGTGTGTGTGTATGTGTGTGTGTGTGTGTGTGTGTGTGTGTGCATAAACTTGAAATATCTCATGTTATTTGAGGAAAGTTACATGCGTGTAAATGATTTGAGTGCAAGCGCTTCGATTTGTTTTACAAGATTCAGCGCTATATAAATTCCATATATTATTATTATTATTATTATTATTATCATTATTAAGACAAGAAAAGGGAGGTGGTGTGGTCATGTCACCAGGTTCAGCAATCCAGCCTCTCCAAGACTGGGGTTTTTGTTGTTGTTGTTGTTGTTGTTGCTGTTGTTACTGTTGTTGTTGCTGCTGCTGTTGTTGCTGTTGTTGTTGTAAGGCACTGTCCAGGAAGGCAGAAGAAGCTGCAGACAGGGACAGAAGATGGGTGGACAACATCACTGAATGAACACACACACACACACACACACACACACGCACATATATTCAAATCCCCCCCCCCGCCCACACACACACACAAAGGGGGGGGGGGGGGGGGGGCGAAGGCGGGAGTTGAAAAAACAACAATACAACCCATATGAAAGGATTGGCACACGACCGCTGCAAATGCAGAGAGCTGGTTTTGTGTGTGTGTGTGTGTGTGTATGTGTGTGTGTGTGTGTTCTGTTTTGCATGTTAAGTCCTTAAAATATATGCCAACGAGGCTACTCTTTCAGCTTTTTGTGTTTTCTTGTTAGAGAGTACTTCAAGGATGGAATTTAAAGACGACGCATTGAACAGAAATTAACCCCCTTTTTTTGAAGAAAATTGTGTTTAAAAACCCAATATTATCTTTTCATAACAAACAAACAAAAACCACCCCAACCAACCAACCACACAGAAAAGAAAACGAATCCTTTTTATATCATGTGACACTAAGCCATAGGAGTTCAGACTTTTTTTTTTCTTGTTCACTCCCCAAACCATTATTTTTGTGGTCAAAATATGATCGCAAAGCATTCTTTACAGCTAATCCTCATATAGCAGTGTATGACACAGTGCTGAAAGTACGAACACGACAACCTCAATGACTCAAAAGCTATTCAGACCAACGGTTTAAAAAAAAATCTTTTTTATCTGTCTTTCCCACTTTGTTGTTGTTGTTGATATAATTGAACATGTTCGGCCACGTTTGAGCAATAGAAGCAACTGAGGCCCGTGGGGGGCTAATTGAAAGAAAATAATGATAATAGCCAGAAAATAGCAATGCTATCGCGTGCATTATTATGTGTTCCGCTTTTGACACTTTGTGGTATTATGTACTTTTAGAGAGAAAAGCTGGCAGTGAGTTTTATGAAAGCGCCAGTACGAATGAGCTTGTTAATTTGTGATGCACTTGAGAGAGAGAGAGAGAGAGAGAGAGAGAGAGAGAGAGAGAGAGAGAGAGAGAGAGAGAGAGGAGAGAGAGAGAGAGAGAGATTCTTTTCAGCTTGTCAAAATGTCTTATGCATGAAAACAAAGACATTGTTTACGAACACTTTTATTAACTGGAAAACAGACAAATCAATAATTATGGACAACAGACTGTAGACAAAAACAGTGAACTGGAAAACACTTATTACAGAAAACTACTACAATACATTCTAGGGATAGAACTCTTTTCCCCATTTTCCTCACATCACAAGAACAAGAGCACCCAAGAACGTCTGTCTGTCTGTCTGTCTGTCTGCCTGTTTGTATCTCTCTCTCTCTCTGTCTCTGTCTCTCTTTTTCTCTCTCTCATTAACCCCTTTAATTGTTTAACAAGGTATTTTGGACAGGTTTGAACTTAAACACCCACCTGCTCAAGCCACCCTTCTTTGATCGAAATAAAACCCCTCTCAAATTCTTTTATTAGAAACGCCCAGGACAGATTTGAAAGAAGTGCCCCCCAGGATACTTGGGGTTGGAAATAAATCATAGGCTGGCATATACCTCTTTCCCTTCAATCTTGAATGGCATAATTCACCTTTAGAAAGAAAAAGCGACAATCGATAAATATTGCAATGCTGTAAAACAAGACCGACCAAACAGCAACGCGGATGTTAACATTTGTGCAGACTTGTCAGTATCTGAAAGATTTCTAGGGTTTTCATGACGAAACCCACCTTTGTAAGGGAAGATTTACATGCTTTAATTAATAAAGATTTAGGGCGCCGGGTTTCAGGTGAATACTATACACTACACCCCCCCCCCCCCCTAATATCCCAGCACCTTCACACCCCAAAAGTACACACAAGGCCATGACATTCATTTTTATAGGGGTGACAATAACTTGGCACGCACACCACACACACACACACACACACACACACACACACACACACACACACACACACACACACACACACACACACACACACATTCCAGCGGAAATCAGGTGACTGGCTATGAAGCAAACCACCATGGAATTTTTAAGTAAAGAAAGGTGTCCCATAACCTATAAAGTCGTAGGGGAGCGAGGCGTCAGAGACCTCACTTCTCTAGGGGCCAGCATATTGAGGGCCGCAGCCATCTCCTCTCCCTCGCTGCTTTACCTTCCCTGACCCTGAAGAGGCAGGTACCCGTTTACAGCTGGGTGAACTAGGGGACTGTACTGAAGCCAAGGCGCCCAAACGGTCACCCATCCAAGAGGTAACCACGGTCACCCATCCAAGAGGTAACCACGTTCTACGCTGCTTAACTTGGCTGGGGAAAGAGTGCTCCTACCACTGAGATATCCCGTCCCCATGGAAGTTTTGCCTGACGATAAAGCAGCTTTTTTTAAAAAAAAGGAAATGCACTGGAAGTATGTAAATAGGTTTAGGTTGTGCAACAAATGAGTTGAATAACCACGATCATTAATTAAACAAAAGCCTGGGTGTAGCCTACAGGAAAAGGTACTCCTTCACACTTGGAGAACTCTTCATCTCTTGTTTGGGGTAAGCTATTTAATCCTTTTTGCCGTGGGGTTTTTTGAGGGCATGAAGAGGGTGTTCAAAATCGCTTTGTGCAGAAAATGTGTTGTATGTACTTTTAAATTTAATTAAAAAAATATTTTTTTTTTGGGGGAGAGGGCT
>CM054141.1:47787132-47832132 GCA_028751875.1 Rapana venosa | reverse complement strand
TTTATTTGATTATTTTTAAGTCAATCTCTTTTTGTGTGGTAGTTGTGTGTGTGTGTGTGTGTGTGTGTGTGTGTGTGTGTGTGTGTGTGTGTGTGTGTGTGTGTGTGTGTGTAAGTGAATCACGATTAGATTCAGGCGACGCTGCCAAACATAGGCATAATTATCTTCTTTCCACGATAAGGTCACGACAGCAACATGTGCACATCACAGGTTATGTGATAGCATGAGATTAATGGGGAAAAAATCCATTTCGATGATCGTCAGCCGCACACACTACTACTACTGAAAAGTCTGTAAGGTAAAGGTGTCCCATAACCTCTGTGGTCGTAGGGGAGCGAGGCATCAGAGACCCCAGCTTCTCTAGGGGCCAGCATATTGAGGGCGGCGCCCCCCTCCTCTCCCTCTCCCTCGCTGCTTTACCTTCCCTGACCCTAAAGAGGCAGGTACCCATGTACAACTGGGTGAACTGGGGAACTGTACTGAAGCCAAGACGAGCAAACGGTCACCCATCCGAGTGGTAACCACGCTCGATGCTGCTTAACCTTGGCTGGGGGAAAGCGAGTGCATGCTCTGACCACTGAGCTATCCCGTCACCGAAAAGTCTGTGGGCAACGTTAAGCTTGTCTTTCCGGATGATGCGTTGAACAAATTTGCTGTTTTGCATCCAGCCATTTATAAAACTAACAAACCAAAAGAAGACTGAGCGTCACAGTATAGTTGATGATCTTCCCACTGCTATCTTTGGGTAGTATAGTAGCTTGCTTCGTGTTGCCATCTTTGAATCCAAAACTGAAGAGAAAAAAACCCATCCCTACTAGACAACAGTAGCAGAAGGCAATGACGTCATTCATATGATTTTTTTTTTCCATGAAAGAAAAATTAACCTACATCACGTGTAGAAAAACCACTAGTCTCCCCCCCCCCCCCCTCACTCCCCCTCATCTACTTCCTCCCTCCCTACACACACACACCACACCACACACAACACACACATCTCGATTTGTAATAGAACGCGTAGCATAAAAGCCATTACTACTGACTCCGAATTTTTTTTTTAACAGGTTAGAAGCACTCGTATGTGCAGTCGCTTAGCGCTAGTTCTCCATTGACTGTTTAATATGTCCAAAGTACATAGATCTCTATTCATTTACTGTACTGTACTCCTCCACGGCTGACCTCCCTTTAAACCGAATTTTAAGGTGATTGTGGAGAAAACTGGGACAGCATTAAAAGTTATATAGATATGAACTTCTCGTTCGTGGGTGACTCATCATCTTGTGTGTGTGTGTGTGTGTGTGTGTGTGTTGACGTCAAACCATGTGTCACTTTTTTTTTTATAGATGACAATGGCTTGATGGTTATATCATTTATCTTAAACAAACCAGGATGGCTTGATGCTTACATCATTTATCTTAACAAACCAGGAACTTGACCCCCCCCCCCCCCCTTCCCCTTTTAAAGAGAGAGAGAGAGAGAGAGAGAGAGAGAGAGAGAGAGAGAGAGGAGAGAGAGAGAGAGAGAGGAGAGAGAGAGAGAGAGAGAGAGAGAGGATGTGGTATACATGAATGAACGTTTTAGAAGCTTATTACTATGGAAATGGTATGCCTTGACACATGCAAATTGTATCTTTCTTTCTTTTTCTTTCTTTCTGTTTCTTTCTTTCTTTCTTTCCTTCTTTCAAGGGGTCCAAGTATGGACACAGTATAGCTTGCTCCATGCAAACTTTTTCCTTTCTTTTTTTTTGGTAGTCTTTCTTTCTTTCCTTATTTACTGGTTTTTTTTTCTCCCTTTTTCCCCCCTTCTTTTTTTCTTTCGGCATTTTCTTTCTTTTTTGTTTTTTCCTTCTTTCTTTCGCTCTCTCTCTCTCTCTCTCCCCTCCCCCCCCCCCACTTTTTTGTTCTTTCTTTCTCCATCTATTTGTCTCCAGTTTGCCTCATTTCTCTCTCTCTTCTCTCTCATCTCTCTCTACGTACTACTCTCTCGCACCAATCTAATTCATCTCTCTCTACTTTATCTTCTCTCTCTTCTTTCTTTCATTTTCTTTGTTTATGAATTCATTGATCATTCATGTTTGTTTCACTTTTTCTCCCATGATGGCCTGGTGTAAAGAAGCCTCTGGCTTACCCAATTACCCTCATTAAAATATTCGAGTTCGAGTTCTCTGTCTCTGTCTCTCTCTCTCTGTCACTCTCTCATTCTCTTTCTATGATTTCTTTTTTTTTTGTGGTGGTGGGTTGTTGGGTTTGTTTGGGTTTTTTTTCTTCCCAAATAATGTTCATTGTTTGGTTTTGAACGGTGTAATGTGTGGCTATGGTATTTTGATGATTACGACTTAAGGCTGATATATATGTGAGGAAATGTACATGTGTTGGATTTTGTATCCTGGACGATTTGTGTGATTTGTGCAAGGCCGCACGTTAGTTGCTTTTCCGTGCATATTACGCGTAGTGTGTGTTAGTGTGTGTTGTGTGTGTGTTTGTGCGTGCGTGCGCGCGTGCGTGCGTGTGTGTGAGTGTGTGTGTGTTGATTTTTGGGGGAGGTTATCTGTTTAGGGGAACGGGTGTCAAGGATGGGAGTTTTGTCAGTGTTTAATTGGTTTGTTTATTTATTCGATTGGTTTACTTCTGTGGTCTTTCATTGGTTTCATGACTTCAGTCAATAATTGAATGGCAATTTGAATGATTCATTTCTTTGCTTTTTGACATTATCTTGTTTGTTGATCAGTTGGTTTATTCATGTTTGTTTCACTTTTCCCCCATGAGGGCCTGGTGTAAAGAAGCCTCTGGCTTATCCAATTACCCTCATTAAAATATTCGAGTTCGAGTTCGAGTTCGAGTTCTATTTCTTTCTATCCTTTCCTTTTCTATGTTTCTTTTCTTTCGTCTTGTCTTGCTTTGCACTGAGGACCCCAGCGACCGTGGGGTGGTCTACTAGGTAGGTATCTCTCCTATCAGTCGCTTTCTAATGGCGTTCAGGCTGGCTAGCATTACTCTCGTCACTTTACCGGGCGGGTAAGGGGAACGTTTGGTACCATACTGTTCCTATACCTTCGGCCTCCCGCGGTTGTAGTAGTAGAAGTAGTTGTTGTGTGTGTGTGTGTAGTAGTTGTGTGTGTGTGTGTGTGTGTGTGTGTGTAGTAGTTGTGTGTGTGTGTGTGTGGTGTGTGTGTGTGTGTGTAGTAGTAGTTTGGTGTGTGTGTGTGTGTGTGTAGTAGTTGTGTGTGTGTGTAGTAGTTGTGTGTGTGTGTGTGTGTTGTGTGTGTGTGTGTGTGTGTTAGTAGTAGTTGTGTGTGTGTGTGTGTGTGTGTGTGTGTGTGTGTTGTGTGTGTGTTGTATAGTTGTGTGTGTGTGTGTAGTAGTTGTGTGTGTGTGTGTATAGGTGTGTGTGTGTGGTAGTAGTTTGTGTGTGTGTGTAGTAGTTGTGTGTTGTGTTTGTGTTGTGTTGTGTTGAGTAGTTGTGTGTGTGTTGTGTGTAGTAGTTGTGTTGTGTGTTGTGTGTGTGTGTGTGTGTAGTAGTTGTGTGTGTAGTAGTTGTGTGTATGTGTTTCTTCTTCTTTGCTCCTCTTCTCTGCTTCTGGTTTTCTTTTTTGTTTTGTTTTTTAAATGCACGGTTATATATACACATATATTATACATATATAATATATATATATATATATATATATAATATATTAATATATATATATATATATATAATATATGTATATATATTGTTCACACACAATATTGTTATTATTGAGTAAGGCATGGTCCTTACTCAAATATGCCCCAAATGCTGCCTTCAAAGCTTTTTCTTTTCCTTTTTTTCCTTTTTTCGAATCTTGGACAAAAATCAATTTTTGTATATATATATATATATCTGTGTGTGTGCTCATTCGTTCGTTCTTGTATTTAATGTCTGTTTTGCTATAAGTGATGTTAGACAGTTATATGTGTTTTTATTTTTATTTATTCTTTTTATTTCGAGATAAAGTGTGTGTGTGTGTGTGTTCCCCCTATGTGTATGTATGTATGTATGTCTGTCTGTGTGCCTGTGTCTGTTTCTCTCTCTTTCTCTCTCTGTCTCTGTCTGTCTGTCGGTCTGTCTGTTTCAATTTTTTTCAATCTTTGTGTGTGTGTCTCTCTTCGTGTGTCCCTGTCGCTGTCGCTCTCTCTCTCTGTCTCTCTCTGTCCCTCTGTCTCTCTGTCTCTCTCTCTCTGTTTCACTTGTTTTCAATCTTTGTGTGTCTGTCTCTCTTCGTGTGTCCCTGTCGCTAGCTGTCGTTCTGTGTGTATGGTGGAGGGACACATGGAGTCTTTCTGTCTCTCTTTACCTCGATGTCTCTTTTTTCTCTGCCTCTTTCTGTCTTTCTGTATGGCTGTCTGGCCGTCTGTCTCTGTCTGTCTGTCTATCTGTCTCCTTCTACCTCCCCCCCTCTCTCTCCCTCCCTCTCCTCCCTCCCTCTCTCCTCCCCCCCCCCCCCCTCTCTCATCATCCTCGAAATAAAAGAATTTCGTTGCAATTAATTTGATTTGATTTGATTTGATCTCTCTCTCCCTCCACCCTCTCTCTCCCCTCCCCCCTCTCTCCCTACCACCCTCTCTCCCTCCTCCCTCTCCCTCCCTCCCTCTCTTCCCCCTTCTCTCTCTCCCCTCTTTCCCCCCTCTCTCTCTCCCTCCCTCCCCTCCCTCCCTCTCCCCCCCTCTCTCTCTCTTCCCCTCCCCCCTCTCCTCTCCCCTCCATCCCACCCTCTCCCTCCCTCTCTCTCTCCCTCCAACCTCTCTCCCCCTTCTCCCTCCCACCCTAACCTCTCCCCTCGCTCTCCCTCCCCCCCTCATCCCTTCCTTCCTCCCTCCCTCCCCCCTCCCCCCCTCTCACTCCCTCCCCCCTCCCTCCCTCTCTCCCCCCTCCCCCCTCCCTCTCTCCTCCCTTCCCCTCCCCCCCTCTCCTCTCCTTCTCTCTTTTTCCCTTTTCCATTTTTTTTTCGAGTTCTAATAATCTCCACACTTCCCATCACGTCTCTGACAAGTATTGGTGATGATTCCCCCCCTGTGGTGTGTGTGTGTGTGTGTGTGTGGTGTGTGGTGTGTGTGTGTGTGTGTGTGTGTGTGTGTGTGTGTTGCGTGCATGTGTGTGTGCGTGCGTGTGTGCGTGTGTGTGTGTGTGTGCAGGGCCCTCACCTTTATCGAGGAGTACATCACCAAGGAGGTCCTCCCCACCTACGCTAACACCCACACCACCACCTCCACCACCGCCCGGCAAACCACTACCTTCAGGAACGAGGCCAGGTAAGCTTGGAAGATCGAGAGAGGACACACACGCTCGCGAACGCGTGTCTGTCTAGCCGCATGTCGGCGAGATTGTACGCGTGCGTTTGGGTTTTTGTTTGTTTTGTTTTGTTTTGTTTGTGTGTGTGTGTGTGTTTTTGTTTTTGGTTAAGGTTTGGTTTGCAGGAGGGGGTTTGGTTGTTGTTGTTTTGTGTGTTGTTGTTGTTGGTTGTTGGTGTTGGTGTGTGTGTGCGTGTGTGTGTTGTGTGTGTGTGTGTGTGTGTGTATGTGTGTGTGTGTGTGTGTGTGTGTGTGTGTGTGTGCGTGTGTGTGTATGTGTGTGTGTGTGTTTGTGTGTGTGTGTGTTGTTCTTCAATTTAACGTTATTCACATTAAGTGATATGTTGATGTGTTATTTTATTTATTTATTTATTCTTTTATATGGAGGATAATGGAATAAGCACTTACGTGCTTTTTTTTTTTACATCTAGTCCCCGTGTGTGTGCAGCTTTGTAAATTCTGTCATCTGTTCCCACCGGCACACAATGGCCTACTCTTACGAAAAGCGGGACGGGACGAGTATTTGTTAATGTGTAGTGTAGGGAACACTTTTGAAATTCTTTTATTTTTTAGGGGTCGTGGGGTGGGGGTGGGGGGTGGGGTTGGGAGGGGGGAGGAGGGATCTGGGATTTTTTGGGGGGAGGGGTGATCCGTATTGGTCAGAGGCATTGAATTTTTCTTCATGTTGTTCTTTCTTTTCTTTTTCTTGTTTGTTTGTTGTTGTTTGTTTTTCTTTTTGTTGTTGTTGTTCTTATTTCTCACCTTTTCATCATCATCATGATCACGATCTTTCTTTCTTCTTCCTCTTCCTACAACCGCTGTAAAAAGAATTTTTTAAAAAAGAAAAAGAAAAGGGGAGGAGGGGTGGGGGGGGGGGGGGGGGGAGGGGAGTGAAAAGGGTGATGAGTGTTTTTACAGGTTGTTTTTTGTTTTGTTTTGTTGGGGTTTCACTTTCTTTCCTTTCTCTCTCTCTCTCTCTCTCTCTCTCTCTCTCTCTCTCTCTCCTCTTCTCTCTCTCTCTCTCTCTCTCTCTCTCTTTTGTTTGTTTTCGCTTTTATTGATTTTTTTATTTTATTTTGGGGGGGGGGGTATTTGTTTGAGCTACAGTGGAGGATAGGCGTCGGGAATTGGAACGATCCCTTGGCAGGGTTGTTTGATGTAGGCTGGGGTGCTTTCAGACCCTTTCATGCACGAGTGCGCTAACTCAAACGTATCAAACTGCACATTCTGTGCACGTTTCACGTACACAAACACTCACCAGAGCGCTTTCATTCTCTTCTCTCTCTCTCTCTCTCTCTCTCTCTCTCTCTCTCAATCACATCCCTCCCAAACCCCCTCCCCCCCCACTCCGCCTCCTCCTCCCTCCTCCCGCAAGTGGGGCACACAACACACGCACAAAAAAAGCAGAAGACACCTAATAACCATCCCCGCATACCCCCGCACACATAAATAACCAACGCAAACCACGCTGTTTTATCCCCCCACACAACAACAACACACACAACATCCCCCCCACAACCCCCCCCCCCAACACCTTAACCCCAACAAAGAAAACCCGAATACATTTGTTTAAAACAACCCCATCAAACCCCCCCCCAAAACCAACCCAAATAACCCAGTAAGAAACCTAGAGAAAAAAAAAGAGAAAAGAGGAACAGATAAACGAACAAAGATGAGAAGAGAGAGAGAGAGAGGGGAGGGGAGAGAGAGAGAAGAGAGAGAGAGAGAGAGAGAGAGAGAGAGAGAGAGATCAGAGGTGTGACATTCTTTTAGCTAGGTCGGTCTGTATACCATCGATTTTAGTTGATCTTTTTCCTCGATATCTGGACAAACTAACTGTCCGTCCATTCTGACCAGTAGTGCGTGTCTTATTTTTTTCGACTGTGGTGGTGTGACATTCTACCTCTCTCTCTCTCATATATATATCCTTAAGGGCGGGGACTGGATGTAAAAAAGCACATGGGTGCTTATTCATTATCCTCGAAATAAAATAATTTGTCATTGTCATTGTCATTGTCATTGTCGCTCTCTCTCTCTCTCTCTCTCTCTCTCTCTCTCTCTCTCTCTCTCTCTCTCTCTCTCTCTCTCTCTCTCTCTCTCTCTCTCTCTCTCTCTCGTGGTTCCTTTCTGGCACTGTGTGTCTGTATTGTCTGATGTGTCTGTTGTTCTATGTTTCTCTTTTTCCCCCTTTCTTTTCCTTTGTCTCTGTGGGCTGTTTGTTGTTCCTTGTCATTGGAGATAATCATGGTGCATGGATACCGCCTTGGTACACACACACACTCTCTCTCTCTTTCTCTCTCTCTCTCTCTCTCTCTCTCTCTCTCTCTCTCTCTCTCTCTCTCTCTCTCTCTCCTCTCTCTCTCTCTCTCTTGTTGATAATCCCTAATCAGGGCAAGGGTCGGATTTAAAAAAAAGTATGCGCATGCTTATCCTGTTGCCCTTGAAAAATAAAGATTCATTCATTCATTCTCTCTCTCTCTCTCTCTCTCTCTCTCTCTCTCTCTCTCTCTCTCTCTCTCTCTCTCTCTTTTCTGTATATATATCTCTCTCACTCTGTGTGTGTGTGTTGTGTGTGTGTGTGTGTGTGTGTGTGTGTGTGTGTGTCTGTCTGTCTGTGTCTGTCTGTCTGTGTCTGTGTATGTATGTATCTTTCTGTCTGTCTGTCTGTCTGTCTGTTTCTGTCTCTGTACTGTTTGTTATTGTTGCTCTTTTGTTTGTTTGTTTTTCTGTAGTCCCTAATCAGGGCAAGGGCCAGATGAAAAAAGTATTTAAATGCCTTTCTGAAAGCCTTGAAAAATAATGATATCTTTCCTCTCCCCCCCCTCTCTCTCTCTCTCCCTCCATCCCTCTCTCTCTCTCTCCCTCTCTCCTTCCCTCTCTCGCCAACTCACACCTATATTCTCTTATAACACAGTCTCTTAAGTATAAGGGTCTTCAAAAGGAAGAAGAAGGAGGAGGAGGAGCAGTTTTTATAGGGGTCAGCTGGTCAGTTATTTTGAGCTTGACCATAGCTAAAGTTAGCAGGACAGTGTCGGGAGATGGTGGCCGTCTTTTGTGGTCATCTGCTTTGACCACTGTTCCGGAGACTTTGTGGCTATCGACCTGTGTCGTTCATGGTCGGGCTAGAGATCAACTCATTTCTGCGGGTGACCTCAGCTTTTGCTTATATATACATACACACACACAGGCACGAACGCACGCACGCACGCACGCACACACACGCGCGCGCACACGCACACACACACACAGAGCTACGCACCTGCGCATACACACTCATACGCACGTGCACACACACACACATACACCACACATGCGCGCGCGCGCTCACACACATACATACACAGGCGCACACACGCACCTCCCCCCCGCCCCCCCCCCCTCTACCACCCACCACCCACACACACACACACACACACACACACACACACACACACACACAATCACAAGTAAGAGTAGGCAATTGTGTGCCGGTGGGAACGGATGACAAACTTTACAAAACCGTATACACACAGTGACTGGATGTAAAAAAACCAAAACATAAGTGCTTATTCCATTATCCTCGATATAAAAGAATAAATCAATAAATAAACACTCACACACACAGAGGAACACACAAAACACACACACACACACACACACACACACACACACACACACACCACACACACACACACACACACACACACACACACACACACACACACACACACACACACACACACACAAACATACACACGCAACACGCACACATGCGCACACACGCGCGAGTGTTTTGATAGGTTTGTCTTCTTCAAGAGAACACACACTCTATCTAGGACGGAACAGCTCAGTGGTCAGAGCACTCGCTTCCCCCAGCTAAGGTTAAGCAGCATTGAGCGTGGTTACCAAGTGGATCGATGACCGTTTGCGCGCCTTGGCTTCAGCACAGTCCCCCAGTTCACCCAGCCGTAAATGAGTCCATGCCTCTTTAGGGTCATGGAAGGTAAAGCAGCGAGGGAGAGGAGATGGGCGCCGCCCTCAATATGCTGACCCCTTGGGTAGTTGTCTCTGATGCCTCGCTCCCCTATGACCACATAGGTTATGCAACACCTTTACTTTTTTTAATGTTATCTTGAAGGAATTGTTTTTTTGAATGAAAGGCGTGGAGGTGTTTATTTTGGTTCATTGACATAGTATTTGAATGTACTTTTGGGTTTTTTTGGGTGCACAGATGAGATAATTATATGTAAGTACCAGCTGAGATTGTTGTCAATTATTATGTATAGAACGTTGTGATAAGTGTTTTGTTTGAATGATTGCTTTCCTTTTGGTTACGTTTGGAGAAAACTTATGGGGATACATGTTATAGTTTCTGTCTACTGATGATGAGTGTGTGTGTGTGTGTGTGTGTGTGTGTGTGTGTGTGTGTGCACACGCGCGCGCGCGTGTGTGTGTGCGTGTTTGTGTGAGTGAGTGTGTGTAAGTGTGTGTGAGTGTGTGTGTGCGTGAATATGTGAGTGTGTGTGTGTGTGAGTGTGTGTGTGTGCGTGAATATGTGTGAGTGTGTGTGTGTGTGTGTGTGTGTGTGAGTGTGTGTGTGTGTGTGTGTGTGTGTGTGTGTGTGGTTTTGGGGTGCTTGTTGTTTGCTTTTGTTGATATTTTTTGTGTTGGTTGTAGTGGGGGCGGGGGTTAGGAAACATACGATGTAGCCGTCTTTACAAGATGACGGACAGTCTACATCATCATGACTTGTATCATCAATTGCGCCATTTGTTCACACACGTGTGCATTTAATATCCAGAAAGATCAATTATGCATAACAAACAAAAAACCCAAACAAACAACTGATCCAAGCATAGGTCCCTGAGGTAAATCTGTAGTTAAAAGGCTTTCCAGGAAGCAGGTGATGTCATTATTACGAGGCACTTTTTATGCTTTGTTGTCAGGTAGGAATCGAGTCACCTTAGGGTGTTTCTTAAAAAATACGGTAGAATTCAAGTATTCTTAGAAAGATCGTGTAATCGATAGTATCAGAGGGGCGCGCGCGGGCACGTCACGGAAGAGAGGTGAGGGAGAGAGGAGAGAGATGAGGGTGAGAGAGAGAGAGAGAGAGGGGAGGGAGAGAAGGAGAGAGAGAGATGAGAGGGGGGGGGGTAGGGGTGTAGGGTGGGGGGGGGGCAATACACATCCGTGTTGAAATTCATTATCTGAAAAATTATTTGAGGTTCCAAATTCACAAGTTTACTGGAATGACTACTTGGTTCATGTGAAATTGTTGTATGCATTATTATTTCTACTCTTCTTTTCTTTCTCGCAATCTCTTCGCAATTTTCTTCTTGTTCATAACTAACATACTAATACTATACTATACACTACATACTACTACTATATCACTACTATACTATACCTACTGCTGCTACGCTGCTGCGTGCTGTGTGCGTGCTAACATGATAATATACGGCTGTATATTATTGTTGCAATACCACAAGAATACTGATACTGTATTGATCCTGATAATGATGACAAATGATCATCACTATGAGTTGACGTTAGTAATAAATGATAGTAACATTACTACTACTACTACTACTACTACTACTACTACTACTACTACTACTACTACTTACTACTAACTACTACTACTGCTACTGCTGCTGCTGCTGCTGCTGCTGCTGCTACTACTACTACTACTACTACTACGGCTGTTACTACTCCTATTGTTGCAACTACCACAACGACTACTGATACTGTATTGATCCTGATAATGATGACAAATGATCATCACTATGAGTTGACGTTAGTAATAAATGATAGTAACATTACTACTACTACTACTACTACTACTACTACTACTACTACTACTACTACTACTACTGCTACTCTGCTGCTGCTGCTCTACTACTGCTGCTGCTGCTGCTACAACGTACTGACTACTACTACTAAACTACAACTACCAGGCTGTTACTAACTCTATTGTTGCAAACTACCACAACGAATACTGATACTGTATTGATCCTGAAATGATACAAATGATCATCACTATGAGTTGACGTTAGTAATAAATGATAGTAAACTACTACTACTACTAATACACTACTACTACTACTAACACTCACACACGACTCTGATTACTGTACTGATCTGCTATGATGACTAAAGCTATCCTGATTGCGTTGTATAAGCTAGTAACTACTACTATACTACTACTACTAACTATACTACCTTGCTTGCTGCTGTTGCTGCTCTACTAGCTCTTACTACTACTCCCTACTACGGCTGTTACTACTCCTATTGTTGCAACTACCACAACGAATACTGATACTGTATTGATCCTGATAATGATGACAAATGATCATCACTATGAGTTGACGTTAGTAATAAATGATAGTAACATTGCTGCTGCTGCTGCTGCTGCTGCTGCTGCTGCTGCTGCTGCTGCTGCTGCTGCTGCTGCTGCTACTACTACTACTACTACTACTACTACTGCTGCGCTGCTGCTACTGCTACTGCTACTGCTGCTGCTGCTGCTACTACTACTACTACTCTACTACTACTACTACTACTATTCCTCCTCCTCCTCTTGCTGCTGCTGCTGTTGCTACCGGTGCTACCATTACTGCTTCATTACCGGTCCTGATCATAATGACGATATAAATTCAGATCATCACATTTAGGCTGATTATTATTGATAGTCATTTAAAAATATTCATTATTAAAAAAAAATCGTTTATTATCAAAATATTGAGTAGAATATTGACATTATTGGTAGTAATGTAACATAATCTGAAATGGCAAGAATTAAAATTGTATATTTTGTTTGTTCAATATTAACAGGGAGATCATTCACCGAGCCACAAACTGCACAGAAGACGATGTCGCCATTTTCACCGGAAATGGCGTCACAGGCGCCATCCACAAAATCATCCACGCACTGAATTTCACTGAGCCTCCGGTAGGTAAAATTAAAAAAAAAAAAAAAGGTTTAGTTACGTAAAAAGTATTGTTGTTGTTGGCATTGATGTGGCGTACTGTGTGTGGTGGTGGTGGGGTGGTGGTATGTGTTAGTGGTGGTGGTGGTGGTGTGTGTGTGTTTATTTGTTTGTTTGTGTGTGTGTGTGTGTGTGTGTGTGTGTGTGTGTGTGTGTGTGTGTGTGTGTGTGTGTATGCACGCGCGATGGTGGTGGTAGTCTTGTCGTTATTGTTGTGTGTGTTGTTGTTGTTGGTGGTGGTGTGTGTTGGTGGGTGTGTGTGAGGTGAGTGGTGGTGGTGTGGTGTGTGTGGCTTGCTAGCGTGCGTAGCTGCGCGCGCGCGCGCGCGCAACCATGCAACAGGAGTTTCTACACAATACAGCACTATATAACGCCTATACCGTTTGACACACCAGAAAACAAAACAACACACACAACACAACACAATACACAACACAATTCAATACAACACAAGACAAGTCACTGTACGAAACAGCCCACTCCAAGCCGTGACTAGATTGAGGGATGTTTTGTGTTGTAGGTGGTGTTTGTGGGTCCCTATGAACATCACTCCAACATTCTGCCTTGGAGAGAAATGAAAGCGGAGGTGAGTCATCATTCATTTCAATCATCACCCAAGACATCGTCCTAATGATCAGATCAGACGTAACTCTTGATTGTTATATGAAACATGATTCTAGTCATCAGATAAGAAACAATTTTCGTGATTAGATTAATAAAATAAAATAAAAAAGAGAAAGAAAATTTAGATATTACGTCATTCTAAGTATGCTAAAAACAGTATTATAAGGTTCTGACGATATAGAGTTAAGAAATGACGTAATTCTAAGTATGATAAAATAGTGTTATACGGGTCTGATGGTCTAGAATTTAGAAATATCGTCATTCTAAGTATGCTGAAAATAGTATTCTAAGGGTCTGATGTATAGAACTAAGATTTGACGTCATTCTAAGTATGATAAAAACTACAATATAAGGATCTGATGATAGAGAATTAAGATTTGACGTCATTGTAAGTATGCTAAAAACAGTATTGTAAGAGTCTGATGATATAAAATTCTAAATGTTGCATGAAACGTAGTTCTAATCATCAGAATCAAAAAAGGCATAGTTCTCAGTTTACAAATGACAGATTCTATTCACCAAACCAGATATAATTCCAAATATGAAATGAGACAACATTTCACTTGTCAGTCGAAGGATAATTATAATGATCAGATATGCCATTCAGTTTATTGAAATCATCATATAAGACATAATTCTAAGTTCAAATATGATATAATGGTTATCTAAGAGACACGAGTCTTATAATCAGACATGACAAAATTATAAATAACAGATGAGGCATTATTTTATGATCGGATATGATATCTAATCATCGGAATGAACACAACTCTAACAATAAGACAGGACGTAATTCGAAAGAAAGATGCCACACAAAAATTTAAAAAGAAATAAAGTCAAAAAGAAAGAAAGAAGAAATAAAAGAAGGAACGAAAGAAATGAAACAAAGAAAGAAAATAAGAAAGAAAAAGAAAAAAGAAAGAAAGAAAGAAGAAGAAAGAAAGAAAGAAGAAGAAAGAAAGGAAGGAAAAAAAGGAAGAAAGAAGGAAAGAAAGAAAGAAGAAAAGAAAGAAGGGAAAGAAAAAAAAAGAAAGAAAGAAAGGAAAAAAAGAAAAAAGAAAAGTAAAAAAGACAGGAAAAAGAAAGAAAGACAGACAGACAGACATACAGACAGACAGACCAACCATACGAAAGAGAGAGAGAGAGAGAGAGAGAGAGAGAGAGAGAGAGAGAGAGAGAGAGAGAGAGAGAGAGAGAGAGAGAGAGAGAGGGGGGCTGTCTAGAAAGAGAGGCAGGTTTGGCTGTTATATGACCGTGTTGAATAATGACAATCGGATTGATGGTTAAACTAATAAACAAAAATAATAAATGCACCATATTTTTTCTTCTGAATGACTGAGTTTATGATGAATCAAACGCAAGATTGATTGTTGGATTGATTGACGGTTGATTGTTTGATTGATTGACGGTTGATTGATTGATTGATTGATGTCGACAGGTTATTCGTATTCGTCAGACAGAAGAGGGTCTTGTGGATCTGGAACATTTGGAGGAAGAACTACAGGTAGTAGTGTGTATGTGCGTGTGTGTGAGTGTGTGTGTGTGAGTGTGTGTTTTGTGTGTGTGTGTGTGTGAGTGTGTGTGTGAGTGTGTGTGTGTGAGTGTGTGTGTGTGTGTGTGTGAGTGTGTGTGTGAGTGTGTGTGAGTGTGTGTGTGTGTGTAAGAGAGAGAGAGAGTATGTGTGTGAGTGTGTACGTGTGTGTGAGTATGTGTTGGAGTGTGTGTGTGTGAGAGTGTGTGAGAGTGTGTGTGTGTGTGAGTGTATTTGTGTGTGTATGTGTGTGTGAGTGTGTGTGTGTGTGTGTGTGTGTGTGTGTGTGGTGTGAGTGTTTGAGTGCGCGCGCGCGTGCGTTTGTGTGTATGTATGTATGTACGTATGTATGTATGTATGTATGTATGTATGTATGTATGTATGTATGTATGTATGTATGTATGAATGTATGTATGTATGTATGTATGTATGTATGTATGTGTGTTAGAATGTAAATTGAGTTCGAATATAAACGCTTTTGTAATAGCACTTGAAAATTTCTATGACGATTATAATGAAAATGATGATGGTGAAGATGGTGATATGACAATACCTTCTTCTTTTTCTCCTGCTTCTTCTTCTTTCTTCTTCTTCTTCTTCTTCTTCTTCTTCTTCTTCTTCTTCTTCTTCTTCTAGGGTAATAAACATGATGAAGTGATTGCCTTTTCTCCTCCTCATACTGGCAATCTTTACCTGTCACTTCCATGATCATCATCCTCACGATCATCGTCGTCATGGTCATTATTCTCATGGTCATTATCCTCATGGTCCTTATCCTCGTGGCATTTTCCTATCCTCATGATCATTACCCTCATGGTCATTATCCTCGCGAGCATTATCATTACCCTTCACGGTAATTAATATCATGTCATTATCCCATGGCAATTGTCCTCATGACCATTATCATTACCCTCACGGGGCGCTAACCTCACGGTCATTATCCTCATTGTCATCATGGCCACTATCCTCATGGTCATTACCTCATTACCTAATGGTCATTATCCTCATTCACCTCCCTCATGGTCATTTCCCTCATGGTCATCATCCTCATAGTCATTATCCTCATTCACCACTCCCATGGTCATTACCCTAATTACCCTCATGGTCATTACCCTCATGGTAATTACCCTCATGGTCGTCACCCTCGCGGTCATCACACCCTCATCACCCTCACGCTCACCAACTCCCCCCTCATCACTCTCACGGTCATCACCCTCATGGTCACACCCCCCCCCCCCCCCTCATTACTCTCAGGGTCATCACCCTCACGCTCATTAACTCCCCCCTCATCACCCCCCTCATCACCCTCACCCCCACCCCCACCCCCCATCACCCTCACCCCCATCACCCTCACACTCACCCCCCCATCACCACCCCACCACCCCCACACACCCCACCACCCTCCTCATCATCACCCTCACGGTCATTTCTCCTGGCGGGCAGAGGTGGCAGGGGTCAGGGCGGAGGATGGTGGGGTCGTTCAGCGGAGCGTCCAACGTGACGGGCATACTGACGGACGAGGTGGCGGTCAGCGTCCTGCTGCACAAACACGGAGCCCTGGCGCTCTGGGATTTCGCCACCGCCGCTCCCTACGTCCGCCTGGACATGAACCCTGCCCTGGCCGGGTCAGTGGTAGCTGTTTGTTTGTTGTTGGTTTGGTGTTTGGTGTTGGTTTGGTGTTTGGTGTTGGTTTGGTGTTTGGTGTTGGTTTGTTTGGTGGTGATTTTTGGTTGGTTTTTGGTGGTTGTTTTGGTGGTTGGTTGGTTGTTGTTGGTGTTTGTTGGTGTTGGTTGTTGGTTTTTTTGGTGGTTTTTGTTGGTTGGTTGGTGGTTTTTGGTTGTGGTTTTTGTTTGTTTGTTGGGTTGGTGATTGTTGGTTGTTTTGTTGGTTGTTGTGTTTTTGTTGCTTGTTGGTGTTGATTTTGTTGTTGTTGGTGATTTTGTTGGTGGTTTGTGGTTGTGTTGGTTGTTGGTGGTTTTGTTGGTTGGTTTGTTTGTTGGTTGTTTGTTTGTTGTGGTTTTTTTGTTTGTTGGTGATTTTGTTGTTTGTTTGTTGGTGGTTTTGTTGTTTGATGGTGTTGATTTTGTTGCTTGTTGGTGATTTTGTTGTTTGTTGGTTGATTTTGTTGTTTGTTTGTTGGTGATTTTGTTGTTGGTTGGTGATTTTTGTTGTTTGTTGGTGATTTTGTTGTTTGTTGGTGGTTTTGTTGTTTTGATGGTGTTGATTTTGTTGCTTGTTGGTGATTTTGTTGTTTGTTGGTTATTTTCTTTGTTTGTTTTGCTGTTGGTGATTTTTGTTGTTTGTTTGTTGGTTTTGTTGTTTGTTGTTGGTGATTTTGTTGGTTGTTTGTTGTTTGTTTGTTGTGGATGTTGTTGGTTGTTGTATGGTTGTTGGTGGTTGTTGGTGGTGGTTGTGTTTGTTGTTGTTTGTTGTTGTTGTTGAAGTTGTTGCTGTTGTTGTTTTTGTTGTTGTTTATGGTGTTTGCTGCTGCCGTTGTTGTTTTTGTTGTTGTTGAAGTTGTTGTTGCTGTTGTGTTGTTTGTTGTGTTGTTTATGGTGTTGCTGCTGCTGTTGTTGTTTTTGTTGTTGTTGCTGCTGCTGTTGTTGTCGTCGTTGTTGTTGCTGTTGTTGTTGTTTTTTATTGTTGTTGCTGCTGCTGTTGTTGTCGTTGTTGTTGTTGCTTCTGTTGTTGTTTTTATTTGTTGTTGCTGCTGCTGCTGTTTTTTGTCGTCGTTGTTGTTGCTGTTGCTTGCTGTTGTTGTTTTTTATTGTTGTTGCTGTTATTGTTATACTGTTGTTGTTGTTGTTGTTGCTGTTGTTGTTGCATCTGTTTTAGTTGTTGCTGTTGTGAGTTGCTGTTGTTTTTGTTGCTGTTGTAGTTGCTGTTGTTGTTTTTTGTTGCTGTTGTAGTTGCTGTTGTTGTTGTTGTTGATGCTGTGTTTTTGTTGTTGTTCCTGCTGCTGTTGTTATTTTTGTTGCTGTTGTTCTTGCTTGTTGCTGCTGCTGTTGTTGCCGCTGCTACTACTTTTGTTGTTTTTGCTGCTGTTGTCGTTGTAATTGTTGCTGCTGCTGTTGTTGCTGCTGCTGCTGTTGCTGCTGTTGCTGTTGTTGTTGTTGCACTGTCATTAGCTGAGCTCTTTAGAAGGCTCACCCAGACAGAATGTGTACTCTTGACTCACTCAGTTCACCTGGAGATCATGGTGACATTTTTATTTTTCTTTGTTCATGCTCCTCGGCTAGAGCTCCGAGGCTGACCAAAAGGCGAGATTGTTGCGTATGCGACTGTTTTCTTTTGTGTGTTTGTTGTTGTTGTTGTTGTTGTTGTTTTGCACCACCATCAGTTAAGGTAGCTAGCCGCATTCCGACTTCGGGGATACTGTGAAATCGAAAGTACGCACTGAATGAAAAGTTTTGGGTGTGTGACTCTTTTCGAGTACAGACGTCTTCCTCACAGAGGTAGGCAGCCATACTCCGACTTGAGAGGAGGTTTTTTTTCTCCCTTTTTAGTAAAGGAGGGTGCAGGTTGTTAGGCGTCATGATTTTTTTTCCCTATCTGGAAATTGTAATTCTATCCCCCCTCTCTACCTCTCTCTGTTTGTCTGTCTGTCTGTCTCACTCTCTGTCTCTTAATGGGAATTCCAGGTTTATTTGTTTGTTGTTTGTGTGTCTTTTTAAAATTTAATTGAAATTTGTTATGCAATTATTTACATTTGAGATGTTTTTTTGTGGTTTTTTCTCCCTTTGTGTTTTTCTTTAGGGGAAAGGGAATGGGTGGGTGGGGTTGAGGGCATGGTGTAAAGAAGCTGTAAGCTTATCCATTTACCCTCAATAAAAATTTCGTATTCGTATTGGTATTCTGTCTGTCTGTCTGTCTCTTTCTCTCCCCTTCCCCCCTCTCTCTCCCTCCTGCTCTGCCCTGCCCTGCCCTGCCCTGCTCTGCTCAGCATGTACTCAATAAAATATTTTATTGGTTATGTTTTGTGTTGTTTCTGGTTTTTCAGCAGAGACGCTGCACTGGCATACAAAGATGCCATCATGGTGTCTCCGCACAAGTTTGTTGGGGGAGTTGATACTCCAGGTAAAATATTGTTGGTGTTTTTTTTAAATATACGCTTGTTTATTATCAACTAGTTCTATTGTTTTTGTATTCACACTCAGACATAGTTATATGGACAGACAAACAGACACAGACAGGCAGGCACACACACACACACACACACACACACACACACACACACACACACACACACACACACACACACCACACACACACACACACACACACACACACACTGTACACACACACAAGCAAACACGCACACACACACACACACCATGCATGTGTGTGTGTGTTTATGTGCGCGTTTGCGTTCATGCGTGCGTGCGCTCGTGGATGTGTGTATATGTGCGTGCGTGTTTGTGTGTGTGTTTGTGGTGTGTGTGTGTGTGCGTGTGTGTGTGCGTGTTTGTGTATATGTGCGTTCGTGTGGGTGGGTGTTCGTGCGTGGGTGTGCGTGCGTGCGTGGGTGTGCGTGCGTGCGGGTGTGTGCGTGCGCGCGGGCGTGTATGTGCATGCGTGTGTGTATATGTGTTTGTTGTTGCCGCGATTTAATGTATGTTCCCTCAAAGTGATATTATACGGTGTGTGTGTGTGTGTGTGTGTGTGTGTGTGTGTGTGTGTGTGTGTGTGTGTGTGTGTGTGTGTGCATGCGTGTGCATGCGTGTATGTATATGTGTTTGTTGATGCCACGATTTAATATACGTTCACTCAAAGTGATATTATACGGTGCGTGTGTGTGTGTGCGCGCGCGCGCGCGTGCGTGCGTATGTGTGTATGTGAGCGTGCGTGTGTGTATATGTGCGTGTGTGTATGTGTATGTGTGTATATGCGCGCGCGTGCTTGTTTGTGTGTGCGTGTTAGCTTGTTTGTGTGTGTGCGTGTTAGCTTGTTTGTACGTGCGCGGGCGTGTGTGTGTGTGTGTGTGTGTGTGTGTGTGTGTGTGTGTGTGTGTGTGTGTGTGTGTGTGTGTGTGTGTGCGTGTTTGCGCGCGTGTGTGTATGTCTGTACGTGCGTGCATGCATGCGTGCGTGTGTGCGCGCGCGCGCACGCGGAGGCACAAATACGCTTCGCAAGCTTATGCCAGGGCACACGCTATGTGTGTGTGTACAATTGATTTTATTTTTAATTTAAATTTAATTTTATTGTTTTATATCGAGGATAATAGAATAAGCACTAATGTGCTTTTTTTTTATTTTTTACATCTAGTCCCCGTGTGTGTATGCAGTACAAAGAGCGATGTGACTTTATGGTATTACCTTTGTGCTGTCTCGTGTGTACAGGCCTGTTGATCGCCAAGAAGCATCTGTTCCTGAACCAAGTACCTCATCACTGTGGAGGGGGAACAGTACTGGTGGTAAGCTCACTTGGCTTCTTTTGGTGGTGGTTGGTTGTTGGTTGCTGTTGGTTGTAGTTGCTTTGTCTCTCTGTGTGTGCCTGTGTGTCCGTTTGTTTGTTTGTGTGTCTGTGTGTCATGTCGGTGTGTCTGTCTGTCTGTGTGTGTGTGTCTATCTATCTGTTTGTCTGTCTATCTATCTGTCTATCTATCTATCTATCTATCTATCTATCTATCTATCTATCTATCTATCTATCTATCTATCTATCTATCTATCTGTCTGTCTGTCTGTCTGTCTGTCTGTCTGTCTGTCTGTCTGCCTGTCTGTCTGCCTGTCTGTCTGTCTGTCTGTTTGTCTGTCTATGTATCTGTCTTTCTGTCTACCTATCTATCTGTCTGTCTGTCTATCTTTCTATCTAGCTGTGTGTGTGTATATCTATCTGTTTGTGTGGGGTGTGTCTGTCTATCTATCTATCTATCTACCTATCTATCTATCTATCATCTATCTATCTATCTATCTATCTATCTATCTATCTATCTATCTATCTATTCTTCTGTCCGTCTGTCTGTCTATCTGTCTGTCTATGTAGCTGTCTGTCTGTCTTGTCTGTCTTTCTTTCTTTACAAAGGGAAAAACCCCAACAACAACAAAATCCAACAAAAAGACAAAGGAAGGGGAAAAAAAAGATGAAAGTTAAACTGAAAGAAAACATTAACAACAGAAACTTTAAGTAAAGGGGGAAAAAAGCAACCCCCCCCCCCCTCTACAAGAAAAGCACAAACAAACAAAGCAAATAGGAAAACAAAAACAAAACCACACCAAAACAAAACAACAAACAAACAAAGAAAAAATAGAAAAACAACAACAAACAACAAACAAAACAACAAAACAACAAACAAACAAAACCCCCAAGCATCACTCCTTTTCAACAAACAAAAACAAACAAGAACATGAAAAGGATGAAGTGTGTCTCAGTCTCTCTGTTTTTCTGCCCGTCTGTCTCTCCCCTCCCCAACCCCCCCACTAAGCACTTTAATTGATTTGGTTTTACAAGATAGAGCGCTATAGAAATTCCATTTATTATTATTATTATTATTATTATTATTATTATTATTATTTATTATTATTATTATTATTATTATTATTATCGTTGTCGTTGTTGTTGTTGTTGTTATTATTATTATATCCCTTCTTCCTTCTTTCTTATCTCCTCTCTCATATATCATCTTTCTCTTTGTTTTCTTTGTTGTTGTTCTTCTTCTTCTTGTTGTTGCATCTTTGCCCCTGTCCTTTCTCGATATTAATGTCTATCTTACCTGCCTATGTCATTATCTGACCTACCTTTGTCATCATCTTACCTGCCTGTGTCATCAACTTACCTGCCTGTGTCATTATCTGACATGCCTGTGCCATTATGGTGGATCGGTGGTCTAGAGGTAACGCGCCTGTCTAGAAAGCGAAAAGTCCGGGTCTGAAGTGTGCGGCGGTTCGTACCCCGTTTGGACCGGAAATTTTTCCCCCATCCATTAGACCATGAGTGGTGGTCTGGGCGCTAGTCTTTCGGATGAGACGATAAACCGAGGTCCCGTGTGTTACACGTAATTATTTAGCGCACGTAAAAAAACCCACGGCAACAAGAGAGTTGTCCCTGGCAAAATTCTTAGAAAAAAGCCACTCTGATAGGAAAACAAATACAGCTGCAGCAAAAAAAAAAAAAAAAAAAAAAAAAAAAAAAAAAAAAAAAAGGGTGAAAGGGTGGCGCAGCGCTAAGTGGCGACGCGTTCTCCCGCTCTCCCCGGGGAGAGCAGCCCGAATTTCACGGAGAGAAATCTGCCGTGACTTAAAGTGGTATGAATTAAAATCTGAGCGCTTTGATTTGTTGCTTTACAAGATTCAGCGCTATATAAATTCCATACATTATTATTATTATTATTATTATTATTATCTTACCTGCCTGTGTCATCATCTTACCTGCCTGTGTCATTATCTCATTATCTTACCCGCCTGTGTCATCATCTCATCATCTTACCTGCCTGTGTCATTGTCTCATCATCTTACCTGCCTGTGTCATTGTCTCATCATCTTACCTGCCTGTGTAATTATCTCATTATCTTACCTGCCTGTGTCATCATCTTACCTGCCTGTCTCATCATCTTACCTGCCTGTGCCATCATCTTACCTGCCTGTGTCATCATCTTACCTGTCTGTGTCATTATCTTATCATCTCACTTGCCTGTGTCATGCCTGTCCAGGTGCGGCAGACAGGTCACCGGTACCTGGAGAACGTGGAGGAGAGGGAGGAGGGGGGCACCCCCAGCATTGTGGGGGCCATTCGCGCCGGACTTATCTTCCAGCTGAAGGAGGCCATCACCCCAGAACGTATCATGGCCCGTGAAAGGCAGCTCTTCAGGTAGGTTGAGGGAGGAAGAGAGAGAGAGAGAGAGAGAGAGAGAGAGAGAGAGAAAAGGGAGGGAGGGAGGGAGAGAGAGAGAGAGAGAGAGGGAGGAGGGAGGGAGGGAGAGAGAGAGAGAGAGAGAGAGAGAGAGAGAGAAAGAGAGAGAGAGAGAGAGAGAGAGAGAGAGAGAGAGAGAGAGAGAGAGAGAGAGAGAGAGAGAGAGAGAGAGAGAGAAGAGAGAGTGAGAGAGAGAGAGAAAATGACAATGACAAATGAGAATGACGAATTCTTTTATTTCGAGGATAATGAATAGGCACTCATGTGCTTTTTTTTTACATCCAGTCCCCGCCCGTAGAGAGAGAGAGAGAGAGAGAGAGAGAGAGAGAGGGAGGGAGGGAGGGAGGGAGGGAGAGAGTGGAGGGAGGGAGGAGAGAGAGAGAGGTGAGGGTCTTGTAGGGGGGTGGTATGGCTGGGGTGGTGGAAGGGGTGGTAGTGGTTGGTGGTGATAGCTGTGGTGGATGTTGGTGTTTGTTGTAGTTTGGAGGTGGTGATGGTTGATATGGTGTGGGCCTGGGGTAAGGTGTATTGATGAAGGAGTAGTAGTAGTGGTGTGTGGGTAGCGGTGATGGTGATTGGGTGTAGGTGGGGGGGGGGGGGGGGAAGGAGTGCTTATCTGCTCCATTACCATTTATCACAGTATTTGTGTTCTATTTCATCCCACTTTAATGTTTATCTTTTTAATTCAGTATCTTCGTAAGCTTTTCCTTCAGCTTTTCTTGATCTTTTTTGTGATATGCAATGACGATGATGGTGCTACTGATGATAAAGGGCAACGGTTTTTATCCATGACGTTGACAATGGTATCAATGATATCAATAATGCTGCTGCTGCTGATGCTCATGATGACGATCATCATTATGATCTTGGTCGTCATTATCATCATCATCATCATCATCATTTTATCTCATTGTATGTGTGGTTGATTTGGCTTCTCTCGCAACGGCGTTGACTATCCTGGGTGGACCCTTAAGGTTTGGACAGGGCGTTGATGGAAGGAATGACAGTAGAGTTGATGAAATTTGTATACCCTGTTTTAATCTGTGTATTAGTCGCACAGTTTTAATCTGTGATTTAAAATTGTACGAAGCAGAAGACGAGCCCCGATATGGCCTCTGTGGTCGGCGGGGGCTATAAAACAACCAAATTGAATCGGATTGCACAGTCACGATGCAACAAGATTGAACTGGATTGAACAGTCACGACAACAAAATTATCATCATCTTTATACGACTTCCAAGATTCAAGATTTAATTCGCCTTTAACCCCCTGCTTAGGGAAAGAACGATTTCAGCTCAGTAAACAAAATCAACTGTAGCATACATACCTTGCATTCAACAAAATACGTTTACAACACTGCATGTTAAGTCCTTCGGATGAGACTATAAACCGAGGCCCCCGTGTGCGAACGCATGCAGAACATCTTGCGCGCACGTTAAATCCTTGTACCGCTTTTCGGAAGAGTAGGCCATTGTGTGCCGGTGGGAACAGATGACAAAATTGACAAAACTGCATACACACGGGGACAGGATGTAAAAAAAAGCACATGAGTGCTTATTTCATTATCCTCGATATAAAAGAAAAGAATAAATAAATAAATAAATAAATGAATAAAAAAAATAAATACATTTTTAAAAAAGTGACAGAAATAAATATAAAAACTCAATTTCTTCCACACACACACACACACACGCAACAGAGCTGCTCGGGAGATTTGGAAGAACGTACCCAACCTGGTGATTCTGGGCAACCTGGGGGTGGAGAGGCTACCCGTGTTCTCCTTCTTAGTTCACCACCCGACCACCGGCTACTACCTCCACCACAACTTCGTCGCCTGTCTCCTCAACGACCTCTTCGGCATTCAGGCCCGCGGAGGGTGCGCCTGTGCTGGACCCTATGCCATGGTGAGACGGGGCTTGGGGGGCTTGGCGGGCTTGGCGGGCTTGGGGGGCTTGGTGGCTTGGGGGGCTTGGCGCTGGGGGCTTGGGGGGCTTGGCGGGCTTGGGGCTTGGGGCTTGGGGGGCTTGGGCTTGGGGGCTTGGGGGGTGGCGGGCTTGGGGCTGGCGGGCTTGGGGGCTTGGGGCTTGGGGGCTTGGGGGCTTGGGGCTTGGCGGCTTGGCGGGCTTGGCGGGAAGGGACTGGGTCAGTTTGTTGTGCTTGAAGAGTCGCGTGTTGTCTTGTGTTGTTGTTGGTGGTGGTAAGGGGGTGGTGTGTGTGGGGTGTGTGGTGTAGTGTGGGGTAGTGTGGTGGGGTGGGGTGGTGGGGTAGTGTGTGGGTAGTGGGGTGTGGGTAGTGGGTGGGGGTTGGGTTGGGGTGTGGTGTGATGAGGGGGGGGGGTTGTGGGTGGGGTTTGGGTGTGGTGTGGTTTTGGTGGGGATGGTGGGTTGTGGTGGTTTGGGATGTGTGGTAGGGTGGGTGGGTGTGGTGTGATGGGGGGTTGTGGGGTGTGGTGGGGTGTGGGATTTGTGTGGGGTGGGGTGTGGTTTTGGGAGGGTGTGGTGGGTTGGGTTGTAAGTTTTTGCGTTCTTTTATGTTGCATCGCATTACATTGAAGGGTAGTGGGGTGCGTAGTGCCTGGTCTTCTTCTGTGTTTGTAACTCTGCAGGAGATTTTTCCTTCTCTTTGTTTGTTTCTTTTCCTTCTTTCTTTTTCCTGTCTGCCTGTCCGTCTGTCTATCTGTCTTTCTCCATTTCTTTCTTTATACTGTTACCTTTCCTACATTTTTCTTCTGTTAGAAAAAGAAAGAGTTGTGCTTAGTATCAATCGAAATGGCAGAGACTTTTCGTCGTCCCATTTTCAATGTCCTTTCAGATTTGAAGTAGTGTCACATATTGTGTATTATGCAATTGATTTGATTCTTTTTTTGTTGTGTGTGCTTACAATGTGTTCATCTAAGATTAAAGATAATTTTGATACTTCTTCTTTTTTTAGTATATTCAGACATCTTTGTGTAATTCCATGATCTTTTTTCCAGGATCTTTTGGGCATAACCGAAGACCATGCAAAGGAAATAGAGCAACTTCTCATTGCAGACACGTAAGTTTTTGTAAATCGCACCCCCAACCCCCCAAACAAAGCAACAACAACAACAACAAACAAACCCAGTCAACCAACCAACCCCTCCCCGCCCAAATAAAACCTCAAAAAAACAACAACAACAAAAACAAACCCAGCCAACCACCCAACCCCTCCTCCCAAATAACCCCCCCCAAACAAAACAACAACAAAAACAAACAAACCCAAACAACCAACCCCGTCCCCCCTATATAAAACCCCAAAACAAAACAACAACAACAACAACAAACAAACCATCCAACCAACCAACTCCTCCCCTCAAATAAAACCTCAAAACAAAACAACAACAAACAAACCCATCCAACCAACCAACCCAACCTCTCCCCTAATAAACCTCAAAACAAAAAAAAACAAAAAGCCGCACACACCCTGAAAAACAAGTGTAACAATCCTGTTGCTAGGCCAAAAAAAAAATAGGGACGTTTCCGCTTGCTGTGATGAAAGAAGCAAATTCGTTACCATCTGTACCACACAGACAGACAGATAGACAGACAGATAGACAGACACACAGACAGACACACAACGCACACATATATCTATCTCTGTCTCATCGTTTGCAGATATATATATTATATATATTTATATATTTATATATATATATATTTTTTTTTTTTACATCTAGTCCCCGTCTGTATGCGGTTTTAAAAACTTTTTCATCTGTTCCCACCGGCACACAATCGCCTACTCTTACGAACAGCGGAACAGGATTTAACGTGTGCGCAAGATGTTCTACGTACGTTCGCACACGGGGCCTCGGTTTATAGTCTCATCCGAAGGACTTTTGGGGAGAATGGAGTCTGCATTGATGTTAACTCCAGGGGGAAAATATTCTCCTTGAACGGGAATCGAACCCGGGTTCGATTTTGTGTGTGTGTGTGTGTGTGTGTGTGTGTGTGTGTTAAGAAGAAGGGGAAAAAAGCATACAGCAAAAACGTCTTCTGAGTGAATACTTGCTCTTTTTGCAGGAAACCAGACAAATCGAAGAAACGGGCTCCACAGCAGCAGTTCGGGCAATCAAAGCGAGAGATCTTCAAGTGAGTAGAGGACTGCACATTTCTGTCTTTTTGAAAACATCCTGCTCTCACGAGGATTGCTTCTTTGTGTATCACCAGTAATGAAGGCGTGTGCCTCCTCACAGAATGGTTTTGGCCTTGTTGTTGTTGTTGTTGTTGGGTGTTCCCCAGCTTAACAGGGTCACCCGGAATTAATTAATGCACTCTGTCTCAGTCATCACTCCCTAAGAATCACTTTAATGATGATGATGATGATGTGATGATGATGATGATGATGTTATTGTTGTTGCTATTATTAGTATTGTTATTATTATTAGTATTATTATTTGTATTATTAGTATTATTGAAATAAGCACTCATGCGCTTTGTTTACATCCAGTCCCCGTGTATACGCGGTTGTGTAAATTTTGAAACTGTCAGTACACACTGGATGAGGGTTTGCGAACAGGGCTGGGTTTTTTTAAAACACCCCCTCCCATTTAAGGCTGCTATACTCCGACTTCAGAGTACTTTTATGAGCATTTTGATAACCTTTTTGTTGCTAGTGTTGAGCCTTCGGGTCATTTCGCTTGACCTTGAACACAGATGTATGAACAATGGTGATCTTTAAGTTTATCATTTTTATTATCCTCAAAGTCGGAATGCGGCTACCTCAATGGTGGGTAAAAACGGTTACATACGCAAAATTTTGTCATTGTCTGTCTCTTTTTCTCTGCCTCTCTATCTGCCAGTCTGTCTGTCTGTCTCTCTGCTCTCTCTTTCTCCCTCCCTCGGGACTGGATGTAAAAAAAGCATATCGGTGCTTATTCATTATCCTCGAAAGAAAAGAATTTGTCATTGTCATTGTCATTGTCATTGCCCCTCTCTCTCTCTCCGTCTCTAGCCTCCCTTCTCTCCCCTCCCTCCCCTCCCTCTCTCCCTCTCTCTCTCTCTCTCTTCTCTCTCTCCTCTCTCTCTCTCTCTCTCTCTCTCTCTCTCTCTCTCTCTCCCTCTTCCCTCTCTCTCTCTCTTCCCTCTTCCCTCTCCCTCCTCTCCTCCCCTCTCTCTTTCACCCCCTATTCTCTCCCTGTACCTCTCCATCCCAAAAGTAATACTCACGCTGCCTGTCACGCTGCTAACCTTCCCCAGGCCTGGCTTCACTCGTCTCAACCTGCCTTACTTCCTCACCCAAGACCAGCTGCACTTCGTGCTGACGGCTGTGGCCATGGTGGCTGAGCACGGATGGAAACTCCTACCCCAGGTGAGTGCATCACCCCTCCCCTCCCCTCCACCCCCCATAACCCACCCACCTCACCCCTCACTTTCACACCCCACCTTCCCCACCCCTCCAAAGGTAAAAGGTAAGGCATCCCATAACCTATAAGTCGTAGGGGAGCGAGGCGTCAGAGAACCTCACTTCTCTAGGGCCAGCAAAATGAGCGGCGCCATCCCTTCCGCTCAGCTGTTACCTTCCCTGACCCTAGAGGGCAGTACCATTTACAGTCGGGTGTAACTGGGGAACTGTACTGAAGCCAGGCGCGCAAACGTACCCATCCAACTGGTAACCACGCTCGACACTGCTTAACTTGGCTGGGGGAAAGCGAGTGCTCCGACCACTGAGCTATCCCGTCCCACCCCTCACTACAACTGTCAATTTCCTCCACTTTCAGCTACTCCCAACTGCTATCCATGCTATTCCATCCCAGCCCAGCTTGGAGGCAGCTGGTGTTAATTATAACAGGAACTGACCACACTTGGACTTGGTAAAAGGAATCGTTGTTGGGTATCCATAGTTAAGGGGGCGGGATAGCTCAGTGGTAGGAGCACTCGCTTTCCCCCCAGCTAAAGTTAAGCAGGGTCGAGCGTGGTTACCACTTGGATGGGTGACCGTTTGCGCGCCTTGGCTTCAGTACAGTTCCCCTAGTTCACCCAGCTGTAAATGGGTACCTGCCCTCTTTAGGGTCAGGGAAGGTAAAGCAGCGAGGGAGAGGAGATGGGCGCCGCCCTCAATATGCTGGCCCCTAGAGAAGTGAGGTCTCTGACGCCTCGCTCCCCTTACGACCTTATAGGTTATGGGACACCTTTGCCTTTACCTTTATCCATATGTTTCGAAAGACTTTGGAGTTGCGCTCTAAGTGTTACTTCTGGTACAGCGACGGTTTGTGGTTGGCCAGGTAAAAGGACAGGACACGCTAATTCTAGCACTGGGTCCTGGGCCTTTTGACTGAGTTTGAGTTACGTTGGATTGGAGCCCAGTGCCAACTCTCCATGTGGTAAAGGATGGCAGGTTACTTACTCTTTTTTTTGTAATGAGACAAGTTATCGGTAAAACGAAGGATTCTATTTGAAAAGCCAGTATTTCGGTGTTTTAGTGTTTCTTCTTTTTCAAAGTATGATGGATGATTGAATGAATGAATGGATGTATGTATCATTAAGTTCAGCAGGTGAATAATTGAATGAATGTATCAAGCGTTTAAATAATTATAAGAAAACCACCCTCATTCTCGGACCCATAGATGCGATTGCTGTTCCGGGGGTGGATGGTTGGAAGGGGGGTAAAGAAACGGGTGGGGGGGGGGGGGAGAAAAGGTATTTTTGTTGTTGTTTTTTGTTCAAAGAGTGGTGGGATAAAGAGGGAGCAGGGATAAAGGTATGGGCTACAACACACACACACACACACACACACACACACACACACACACACACACACACACACACACACACACACACACACGCGCGCGCGCGCGCCGCGTAAGCACGCACGCACGCATGCACACACACACAACTACACACACACACACACACACACACACACTACAACTAGCTAGACGAGTTAGATGAGCATTCATGGGGTCGTAGCTATTGGTTGGAAGCAAAAAGTTTTTAGTGGTTTGCGTTTGGAATCAATGTGTGTGTGTGTGTGTGTGGTGTGTGTGTGTGTGTGTGGTGTGTGTGTGTGTGTGTGTGTGTGTGTCTGTGCATCTGTGTGTTTGTGTTTGTAGGAGTGAAAAATGTTCGATTTTAGTCAGCAATATGATTGATGTTTGTATTGGTTGTGATTTCAGTACAAATTCAACCCGAGGACTGGAGAGTGGAAACATGAATTGTCCCAGGTAAATGATTTTTTGAGGAAATGCGATGTATATATACATATATATATACATATACATTTATATAGACATTTATATATATGAATGTATATATACACATACATACATACATACATACATACATACATACATACATACATACAGACACACACACACACATACATACATACATACATACATACATACATACATACATACATACATACATACATACATACATACATACATACATACATGTGTGTGCGTGTGTGCGTCCTATGTCTCTTTGTAGTCTCAATTTCTGTCAATCTATCTCTGCCTTTCAGTTGATTTGACTACTTCTCGTGTCTCTGTCTCTCTTTGTCTGTCTGTCAGTCTCTCTCTCTCTCCGTATCTCTGTCTGTCCCAAGGCTTCTGTACATTACATTTTGTTTCTTTTCTTTTTTGCTCACTTTTTATGGTTTGAGTGTGTGCCATTATGTATATAGATCTGTGGCCTTACATTAAAAAATTCGCTGAGTCTCTCTGTCTGTCTGCCTCTCTGCCTGTGTCTCTCTATCACTGGAAACAGATGACAAAATTTACAAAACCGCATACACACGGGGACTGGATGTAAAAAAGCACATGAGAGCTTATTCCATTATCCTCGATATAAAAGAATAAATAAAAAAAACAACTGTCTCTGTCTCTCTCCTTCCACCTAACTTCCTCTCTCTCTCTCTCTCCCTCCCTCCCTTCGTACCCTCTCCCCTCCTCTCTCTTTCCATCCCCTCCTTCTCTCTCCACTTGTCCTGACCGTTCCTCATCCTGTTGTTTCCAGGAGAGCAAGCTCCAGAAGCACCTGGACCACCTGTCCTATGCCAAAGGTTACCTGGAGGTGCAGCTTCCTAAGGGGACAGGGGATGAAGAGGCCCTCCCTCAATCCCTGCAGGACTGCCTGGATGAAGCAAGCCTCATCTTTGCTGAAGCTGAGAAGGTGAGAGGAATTTTCGTTATTGTTTCCCCCCCCCCCCCCACCTCCCTCTAAGTGTTTTGGTTTCAACAGGGTTGGTTTTTTTTTATAATGAAACTAGAGCATTTTAGGCAAAAAGGTAAAGGTGTTCTATAACCTATAAGGTCGTAGGGGAGCGAGGCGTCAGAAACCTCACTTCTTTAGGGCCAGCATATTGAGGACGGCGCCCATCTCCTCTCCCTCGCTGCTTTACCTTCCCTGACCCTAAAGAGGGCAGGTACCCATTTACAGAGCATATTATATATATTTATTGTACGAATAACAATCATCAGCAGTATACTAACAACAAGCTGAAAACTTATATTGTTGGTGCTCAAAATGACATCGTTAGTATGTCGACAGGTGGACAGAATACTGCCATCTTCATGATAATGCTCCGTGCTGTAATCATTCTGAATCAATTTTTACATGCAAAACAGAAGGAAGAAGGAAAAAAGCTTGAAATTAAAAAAAAAAAGTCTGAAGTTGCCGCACTCCGACTTCGGGGATGATGTCTGAACACAACATTAGTATACGTTATGTTTACGAGATTTTGTCATTATGTTGCAACCAGTATGCAATGGCCTACTCTTCTGAAAATCGGAACGGGTTTAATGTGTGCGCGATGTGTTTTTGCATGCGTGCGTACATGGGAGCCTCAGTTTATAGTTTCATCCGAAGGACGTTCAGGGGTGTGGAGTCCCGTACTGGTTTTAACTCCAGGGGGAAAAAATCCATTCAGTACGGTGGTTGTTCGAAGCTGCGCTGTCAGATTGCAGTTCAGGGCTCTGACCACAAGGCTGTCGTGCCCTCCCCCCCACCTCCCCCCCCTACCCCCCACCCCCACCCCCAAGCTAGAAATGAACCGATAGCTCAAATCTGACAAAAAATAGGAACGAATATTTCAAAAGAACTTTTAGTTTAGTGGAAGATGAGAAGGGGTTCGGGTATTTTTTTCTCCAGATTTTTCCTTTTTCCAGTTCTCAGATGAAGGTGACATGAACTGAAGGGATTTTAAAACATTTTTTTTTCTACTTTGTTTCTTTTAGGGTTATTTTTGCCGATGGTCAGAGGGATTAAGGGTGGGATTTTTTTTTTACTGAATGTTGAGGGTTTAAAAAAAATATATATTATCTGAAAATCAATTAAAAAAATCCTACTAAAATGTTGCGGGGGAAAAAAACCGTTGAATTCCCTATTATCTTTCGCTGAAAACGAAAAAGAAAAGACCTGACAAAAAATTGCCCCGCCACCCCTCCCCCCTCCCCCAATTCCTGTTATTAATAAGGTTTTCAGCTGAAGAAAAGAGGGAATCTGTATCCAGATAATATATATTTTCAGGGATTTTTCAGTAGTTTGACTTGGATTTGCTTCTTTAGTTTTCTAATGGAAAGGAGAAGGGTTTGGGTGCTTTGTAATTGTTTGTTTCAGTTCTTAGCTGACAGTGAGAAACGTTTCAGGTTGTTTTTTTTTTTAAAGTTTTGCTTTCATTTTTAAAGCCTTAGTTTTCAGCTGAGAGTAGGAGGGTTTGTTCTTTTACAGTTTTTTTCCTTCAGACTTTGTTTAGGCTTCAGCTGAAGAAAAGACAAGTTTTACAGCATCTTTCAGGGTCCCCCTCATTCCCCCTGTCTTCGCCTTAGGAAACTTATTTAACCACACCTCAACCTACCTCAGTCAAACAGTTGATCTACTTCTCTCCACCATGTTTTCATTTTCATTTCATTCTTCTTCTTCTTCTTCTTCTTCTTCTTCTTCTTCTTCTCCTCCTCCTCCCCCTCCTCCTCTTCCTTCTCCTCCTCCTCCTCCTCCTCCTCCTCCTCCTCCTCCTCCTTCTTCTTCTTCTTCTTCTTCTTCTTTTTCTTCTTCTTCTTCTTCTCCTCCTCACACCCCTCCTCCTCCTCTCCTCCTCCTCCTCCTCCTCCTCCTTCTTCTTCTTCTTTTTCTTCTTCTTCTTCTTCTCCTCCTCCACCCCTCCTCCTCCTCTTCCTCCTCCTCCTTCTTCTTCTTCTTCTTTCCTCCTCCTCCTCCTCCTCCTCCTCCTCCTCCTCCTTCTTCTTCTTCTCCTCCTCCTCCTCACCTGCTCCTCCTCCTTCTTCTAGTTTGTATAATTCTTATGATTATGATTGTAATTATCATCATTACTCTTCCTGCTCTTGTTTCTTCACTTTCTCACCTTTTTTTTTGCAATAAAACGTATACGTCCTATTCAACCACAGCCAGACTGTTACCTTGTTGGCAGGTTGCATGTTCGATTGAACTAAGTATTCTTTGTTTGCATATGTTAAAGTATTCAACTAGCATATGCGTTAGTTAGGAATAGTATATGAATTAATTAACTGTTGTTAATACTTCGAAATCATCTGTCACAATGTGTGTATGAATATACGAATTGATTAACTGTTGTTAATACTTCGAAGTCATCTGTCACAATGTATGAATATCATCACTGGACTGTTATAGGTCTACTTGTTGTCCTGTAAGTGTTATGCTTGTGTTTTTGTCCCCCTTTTTCTTGAATAAAATTCCTTGTACACCACTAGCACTAAAACCAAAATGCTCATTTACACCCACTCAACCCAAAAATTGTCATTTACGCCACTCAAACCAACATTCTCATTTACGCCACTCAAAAATTCTCATTTACGCCACTCAAAAAATCTCATTTACGCCACTCAAACCAACATTTTCATTAACGCCTTTCAAACCAACATTCTCATTTACGCCACTTATACCAAAATTCTCATTCATGACACTCAAACCAAAATTCTCATTCATGACAAACCAAAATTCTCATTCATGACACTCAAACCAAAATTCTCATTTACAACTTATAAAATAAAAATGATCATTTACGCCACTCAAACCCAAAAATGATCATTTACACCACTCAAAACCAAAAAGTACCATTTACACCACTCAAAACCAAAAATTCTCATTTACACCACTCAAAACCCCAAAATGCTCACATATGCCACTCAAAAACCCAAACATTCTCATAATTAAACGCCACTCAAAAAACCCCAAAATGGTCACACAAGAAGGCACCACCAAGTCTCACCTCTCGCCCCCTTTTTAACTTACAGAACATGGTCACCATCCCAGACCAGTCGCATCTCTTCGAAGATTTCGCTCGGTCCAGTCGATGGTTCCTGCTGCCTAGCGAAGCCAACGAAATCCTCCACATCTTCTCTCAGATCAGCGGGCTGGGACCGGAGAAGCCTTTCATTCTGCCTCACAAGGCTCGAGGCACTCAGCCAACAGTGTCGCTACTGGGTCCTGTAGCCTCCTCTGCCGAAAGCAGCAATTCTTCAGGCTCCAGAACCACGACCACCAGTTTGGGCAGCGGTTTGGTGATGGTGGGCGGAAGTAGCCCCCAGACCGGAACCGGAAAGGGAAAGAGTGGAGTGTACGTGCGCAGAATCAAAGTGAACGGGAGCCAGGAGGAACAGCCTCGATGGAAGCACTGAAGACTTACTGAGACGTGGGGTTGGGGGTTGGGGGGGTGGAGGTTAAGTGTGTGTGTGTGTGTGTGTGTTTGTGTGTATATGTGTGGTGTGTGTGTGTGTGTGTGAGGGGTGGTGGTGGATGTTAGGAATCGGAAGGACTGTTGGGGGTTGTGTGTTCTGAGAACACACTGAAATGTTGTTGTTGTTGTTGGAAAGAACAGACTTGGAATGGTTCAACAGATTAAGCTTCACAGTGACGTGAATATATTGCTTAAAATTATGTTACTCGATCCCTGTTTCGATTTTTGGAGATGTTCTGTAAGCATATGACATGCGTGTGCGCGTGTGTGTGTGTGTTTATTTATTTTATTCTTTTATATCGAGGATAATGGAATAAGCACTTATGTGGTTTTTTACATCAAGTCCCCGTGTGTATGCGGTTTTGTAAATTCTGTCATCCTTTCCCACCGGCACACAATGGCCCACTCTTACGAAACGCGGAACAAGATTTAACGTGTGCGCAAGATGTTCTGCGTGCGTTCGCACACGGGGCCTCGGATTATAGTCTCGTCCGAACGACTTTTGGGGAGAGTGGAGTCGGTACTGATGTTAACTCCAGTGGAAAGTATCCACTTGAACGTGTACACTGCACACATACACGAATATTCGTATAGTTATGTGCTCGCTTACCTGCCTGTGTTTAAGCATATTCTGTGTGCGCACGTTCTAGCCAGTACGATTGTTTTGCGTTGATATAACCTCTTGCCGTTATCGCAAGCACAAGACGTTGTAGTGTTATGTAGCGCTACATATTTCGCTTTGGACTTATCGGTGAAGTGATACCTTTTTGATCTGAAAACCTAAGATTCTGATTTCAACCACGGCGTGTATATATTTTAACTTGTATCTTTTTTTCCCAGTTCAGTTTTGTAATAGAAATACACCGTTCTTTGCTTAATGCTTAGTTCCGAATTTGAATGTGTTTTATTTGACTTGCTCTGTGTCTTTTAAAATCACGGGTTTTTGGGGGGTAAAAAACGAATACTCCCTTTTTTACTTGATATTTTGTTCTGAATTTTTGTTTCACTTATATTATGTGTGGATACTCAGTCTGCGGAATCTCAGTCGGTTTATTGTTTTTTTCTGCGTTAGTGCTTGTGACTGCTTTTGATGTGGTTGTAGTGTTTAAAATTAAAGTGACATCAAAGAGATTGGTGAACTTTTTAAAGTTGATAGTTAGATGTTTCTGTGAATATTGAGTAGAAAAAAAAATCAGTGGTCAGGTGTGTTCATTACTTTACAAAGTTGTGTGTGTGTGTGTGTGTGTGTGTGTGTGTGTGTGTGTGTGTGTGTGTGTGTGTGTGTGTGTGTGTGTGTGTGTGTTTTATTTATTTTATTTGTTTTATTTTATTCTTTTATATCGAGAATAATGGGATAAGCACTTGTGTGCTTTTTTACTTTCAGTCCCCGTGTGTATGAGGTTTTGTAAATTGTCATCTGTTCCCACCGGCACACAATGGCCCACTCTTACGAAAAGCGGAACAGGATTTTAACGTGTGCGCAAGATGTTCTGCGTGCGTGTGTGCGTGTATGAGTGTTCTTCTTTAATTTAACGTCTTTTCACATTACGTGATATTAGGTGTGTTCATTCGCGTGTATGAGTGTGTGTGTGTGTGTTGTTGTTGTTGTTGTCTTCGATTTTACGTCTGTTCACTCTCAGTGATATTAGACGAGAAAGAAAAAAATATATATACAAGAGGTGTATGATAATTGAGGTGGTTGTAGAGGCCCTACTGAAAAATGCGAGGGGGAAAAAGTAGTCTAATCATGAAAAGAAACCGCGCAAAGCGAAAGATACAATAAAAAATATTTTTTAAAAACACACCACAGAAACAAAAATATAAAAAGTGATTAACGTTAATGAAACTATAACAAATGTCCTATAGGACTATGCCAGAGACCTTTTGCAATATCAAATGCCAAATTCAAATTATTGAATATGCTTCTAAGGGAGTTTTCAGAAAATTGAGGTAAAAAAGCTTTCGTATTCTTACATTCAAATATTATATGAGTATTAGAAATATTCTCACCACATAGACATTTACTGTTTCTACTGAATTTGGTTACGAATGCATTAAGTTTTATTCTTTAAAACAAACTATTCACTCTTCTTGCTGTGGAGATATTTGAACAAGCCTTAGAATGGCTCACGACTCTTGCTTTATCAGTTTTGATGACAGATCTGTTTAGAAATCTCTCTTTTAGGTGATACGTTTCTGTGACCTTTTTCCATGATGTTTGTTCTAATAAGTGGTAGCCCTCTTGTAATGATAAAGGTACGTGCAATGTTGCTGATTCCCGTTCATGCTTTGCTCCTCTTTTAGCAGCTCTATCAGCCCACTCATTTGGAAAGAATCCACTGTGTGAAGGCACCCAACAGAAAGTGACACTTGTGCCCTTTAAGGTTAAAAGGTGTATGACATGATTAATCTCTAATGCAATGTTTGAAGTTTTCTTGTACCACAAGGATTTTAAAGCATACAATACCGACTTAGAATCAACACAAATAAGGATTTGAAATATACACAATGGCAAATCAAGAACATAATTTAGAGCCATTAAGACTGCTACTAATTCCGCGGTAAAAAGGGTATATCAAAGCCAGCTTGATAACATCGACAAATATATGATTGAAAATGGATTTACTTTGTCCACAGAAAAAACTCATGTTGTGCTTTTTAATAATGGCAGTAATCCGGAGGAACTACCAAGATTTAAGATTGGGACTGAAATAATTGAATACAAAAATACAATAAAGTTCTTAGGTGTTATTCTAACTTCAAAGCTAACTTGGAATACACATATTGAGCACTTATTAACAAAGGCAAGAAAGTGCATAAACTTACTGAAGATAATTAGTAAACAGTTCTGGGGACAAGACATATTCAATCTAAAATGTTTAGCTACATCTCTTGTTCGTTCGAAATTATCATACGGACAAGAAATCTTTTTCAGCGCTCCAAAATCTTTACTTAAAAAGCTACAAAGTGTAGACTGCAGAGCTTACAGGCTTGCACTTGGAGTTCCATATCATGCATCAGCTCTGGGAACGTACAATGAAGTTGGTACATTGCCTTTGGATGATTACCGTCAACTGGCATGTGCAAAATATGTTCTTAGAAACAGAAAAACTGATAATTTCATTTCTGAGGAAGTAGAAGTAAAATCTGAACTACAGTTTCCTAAAAGAGCAAAAGATATATCTTCCTTAATGCCCATTAACACATATGTGTCTGATCTAGTGTGTGTGTGTGTGTGTGTGTGTGTGTGTGTGTGTGTGTGTGTGTGTGTGTGTGTGTGTGTGTGTGTGTGTGTGTGCAAGTCAAGTTAAGTCAAGTCAATTTTTTTATTTCCAGATTGTACCTTGAATAAGCAATGCATTTGCTTTTTTCCCATCAAGCCATCTATCTAAAAACAAATGTCTTAATCTTCGTGTATGTGTGTGTGCGTGCGTGCGTACGTGCGTGCGTGTGTAATAGTCTAACGTCTCTTTGTTCAACGATATTAAACGGTGAAGAAAATGATCTCTAAGTACGTATGCTACTTGTTGCGAAGCCTGTGATTCAATATTTGTGCCGTTTTTACTCGTGTAAACCTATCATCGCGCGTATACTATAATGCTGTTTTGTTTGACCACGAAGTCTCGTATGATACCTAACGCAGGAATTTAGGGAATAAGAACCCTTTCAACTTCATATATTCAAAACTTCTCTCTCTCTCTCTTTCTTTACTTATCTCTCTCTCTCTCTCTCTCCTCTCTCTCTCTCTCTCTCTCTCTCTCTCTCTCCTCTCTCTCTCTCTCTCTTTTCTTTACTTATCTCTCTCTCTCTCTCTCTCTCTCTCTCTCTCTCTCTTTACTTCTCTCTCTCTCTCTCTCTCTTTACTTATCTCTCTCTCTCTCTCTCTCTCTCTCTCTCTCTCTCTCTCTCTCTCTCCCTCTCTCATTGGGGCCTGTCTCCCTCCCTCTCCATCTATGTTTATGTTTGTGCGTGCGTGTGTGTGTGCGTGCGTGCGTGCGCGCGTGTGTGTATGCGTGCATGCATGCACGTGTGTGTGCGTTTTAATATCTCACCAGTGTGCCTTGGCGCACACTTACTTATTGCTGTTTTTATATCAATGTTTAGATGTCAGAGTGTATTTATCTATTTATGTTTTATTCCTGGATGGATGTATTGGCAAGTTTGTTTCTATTTTTGATGTATTTGTTAACGTATCTAGTTTAGTTATGAAAACAGTCCCAGGGACGATTTATCCGGTTGAAAATTGAGACAACATGTTATGAACAATTTTGTGGTGATGTTTTGAATCCAATAGTGCTTCTTATGTGGGGCTTTCATGTGCGTGTGCGTGCGTGCGTTTGTGTGTGTGTGTGTGTTTATTTCTTTTATTTTGAGGATAATGGAATAAGCACACATGTGATTTTTTCTTTATTTTTTACATCCAGTCCCGGTGTATATGCAGTTTTGTACATTTTGTTATCCGTTCCCACCGGCACACAATGGCCTACACTTCCCGAAACGTGGAACAGGTTTTAACGTGTGCGCAAGATGTTCTACGTACGTTCGCACACGAGACCTCGGATTATATAGTCTCATCCGAAGGACTTTTGGGAGAAGTAGAGTCGGCACCTGTGTGTGTGTGGTGCATATGTGCGTGCGCGCGCGCGCGTGTGTATTGTAGCTTTGCACGTGCACGCACAAGGATTTCATGTACTTTGTTTTCTTTCTTGTATTGAAATAAGACTATTTTGATTATAATAAAGACAACGCAAATGGAACTGTACAAGTAGTGTTTGTTTGTTTGTTTTGTTTTGTTTAATGTCTATTCACTACATGGTGATTTAGACACACCCGCATTCATACCAAAGTACCTATTATTACACACCGCATCTCTCTCTCTCTCTCTCTCTCTCTCTCTCTCTCTCTCTCTCTCTCTCTCTCTCTCTCTCTCTCTCTCTCTCTCTTTCTCTCCCTACACGCACCCACATCCACACACACATAGGTATATAAATTATATATATATATATATATATATATATATATATATATATATATATATATATACTTGTCAGAAGTACAAGTAGTGTGTATGTATGTATGTATGTATGTATGTATGTATGTATGTATGTATGTATGTATGTATGTATGTATGTATGTGTGTGTGTGTATGTATGTATGTGTGTGTGTATGTGTGTATGTATGTACGCTTCGATCTGTTTGTTTTTACAAGACTCATCGCTATATAACTTCCATATATTATTATTATTATTATGTATTGTATGTACTGTACGTATGTGTGCGTATGTATGTATGTATGTATGTATGTATGTATGTATGTATGTATGTATGTATGTATGTATGTGTGTCTGTATGTATGTGTGTATGCATGTATGTATATGTATGTATGCATGTATGTATGTATGTATGTGTGTATGCATGCATGTATGTATGTATGTATGTATGTATGTATGTATGTATGTATGTATGTATGCATGCATGTATGTATGTATGTATGTATGTATGTATGTATGTATGTATATATGTATGTATGCATGTCTGTATGTATGTATGTGTGTGTGTTAGCATGGTACAGCTATATATAGGCTATGCGTGCGTATGGGTACACTTGTGTATAAATATGCGTACGCACACATGCTTATGCATTTGGAAGCATACATAGTTACGAAAAATGAGAAGAGAGATCATTAGAAAGTCAAGCAGACAGACGGACAGACACTCTAACAGAGAGAAGCGAGACAAGAGAGGAAAAAAGATGCAAACCTATCCATCATTGTGCACGCTCTTTTGTACGAGCACGCACGCACACACACCACACACACACACACACACACACACACACACACACACACACACACACACACATACACACACGCGCAAGCACGCGCACACACACACACACATACACACACGCGCAAGCACGCACACTCACACACACACAAACACACACACAAACACTCACGCACTCACTCACACACACACACAAACACGCACGCACTCACTCACTCACTCACTCACTCACTGTCTGTCTGTCTGTCTCTCTCTCTCTGTGTTTCTGTCTGTCTCTCTCTCTCTCTCTGTGTTTCTCTCTCTCTCGTTCTCTCCCCACCTCTCTCTCTCCTTCAGTACAACAACCTCCCCCCCCCCACCACCCTTCCTCGGCTCTGAACACACTAGGAATCACACACATGTCCCCAGTCTTGCAGTATCACACAGTGACTAAAGTATCACACAGTGACTAAAGTATCACACAGTGTCTAAAGTATCACACAGTGACTAAAGTATCACACAGTGACTAAAGTACCACACAGTGACTAAGGTACCACACAGTGACTAAAGTATCACACAGTGACTAAAGTATCACACAGTGACTAAAGTATCACACAGTGACTCAAGATGCAAGATCAACATTTTCTTTTCAGTCTAGAAAACGAGAACAACAAAACCCTCGTAAAAAAAACAACACAAAAAAACCCTTACCCTAAAATTAACACCACCCCAACCCCCTACTCCCAACCCTAAAAAAACCCCAACAAAAAACAAAAACAAACATCTCCCCCCCAAAAAAAAAATAAAAGCTCACCAAAAAACCCCACTCTCTGAGAAAAATATATAAAAAATCATCCGAAAACAAAAAATCCAAACAACCCTTGCCCCTTCAATCCCCCCAAATCCTTCACACCCCCACCCCCTTCTTTTTACACATCTTACAAAGGCTTGATAGTGCAAGCACTTTGTCCGAAGTGAAACACGTTGAAGAAGCCACAGCGGGCCACGTGGTTACTGGAAGTGAACGGGGGAGTGCCAGAGCCGGGCCCAGTGCAGCTAGCGGACCCTAGGTTCCCTTCCCAGCCTCCCACCAGGGATTTGAACTCGAAGTAACCGCCCTCTGTCTTGGAACAATCCATGTCTATATCCACTAGCCAGTAGTGGCTTCCGAACCTGAAACACAGACGTGGTTTCAACCCCCTCAAAAAATATGATCCAGAAAATCACACCTACGCACACTGACATAATAATAATAATAATAATAATAATAATGTATGGAATTTATATAGCCCTGAATCTTGTAAAGCAACAAATCAAAGCACTTTTATAAAAAAAACTTATGCCTGTGTATGCGGTTTTTTAAATTTTGTCATCTGTTCCCACCGGCACACAATGGCCTACTCTTTCGAACAGCGGAACAGGATTTAACGTGTGCGCAAGATGTTCCGCATGTGTTCGCACACGGGGCCTCGGTTTATAGTCTCATCCGAAGGATCAGAGAAAGAAAAAGGCTAAAAAGCTTATAGTGTGCTTGACAGCTATGAAAGAAGGGAGAGAGAGAGAGAGAGGGGGGGGGGGGGGGAGGGAGGGAGGAGAGACACTTACATCAGAGAAAGAAAAGGATAAAAAGCTTATAGTGTGCTTAACAGCAATGAAAGAGAGAGGGAGAGAGATGAGGGGGGGGGGGGGAGGGAGGAGGAGAGAGAGAGAGAGGGGGGGGGGGGGGGGGAGAGGGGGAGGGAGGAGACTACGGAGGAAAGAAAAGGGAAAAAAAGTTAGGTGTGCTAACAGCAATGAAAGAGAGAGGGGAGGAGAGAGGGGGAGGGAGGGAGGAGAGGGGGGGGGGGGGAGAGAGAAGATCGAGAAAAAGGATGAGAGGAGAAGGAGGGGGGGTGGGGAGGAGAGAGTGAAAGGGGAGAGAGAAGAGAGAGAGAGAGAAGAGAGAGAGAGGAGAGGAGAGAGGAGGAGGAGAGAGAGAATGACAAATTCTTATGACAATGACAAATTTTTTATTTCGAGGATAATGAATAAGACTCAGGCTTTTTTAAATCATCCCCGCCGTAGGGAACATCTAATAATAATCCAATGCTTATATCTCAAAGTAGAAACAAGGGAAATAATCCTTTTCAAAACAAACAACAACAACCCCCCAAATAAAAACCAACAAAGAAACAAACAAATAAAAGAAAACCATAAACCCCCCTCCACCCCAAAAAATTCCCAACCAAAACAAACAAACAAAAGAAAGAAAAAACAAACCAACAAAAAGAAGGAAAAAAGAAAAAAATAGAGGAAAAACAAACAACAACAGCATAACAACAAAACCAAGAAAAATAACAACCAAACTTAATAAGTCAAAAAATAAACATATACACATTGTCAAATGGTACACTATTGTTACATATAACATAAGATATTGAAATGGGCATTCATTAAAACTTAGTACAGCGAAGCCGATAAAGTATTGAAAATAAAAGTATGAATCCTTCAACAGGAACACTACAACTATAAGCAAAACGATAAAAGGTGAGAGAGAGAGAGAGGAGGGGAGGAGAGAGGAGAGAGAGGAGAGAGAGAGGAGTGAGAGAGAGGGACAGAGAGAGGGGAGAGACAGAGACAGAGACAAAGAGTGTGTGTGTGTGTGTGTGTGTGTGTGTGTGTGGTGTGTGTGTGTGTGTGTGTGTGTGTGTGTGTGTGTGTGTTTCAGAGATAATATCAAATATAATTCTCAAAACAGTAACAATCACCATCAAATCAGGGAGGGGAGGGAGGGAGGTTAATCAGAGAAAGAAAGGCTAAAAAGTCATAGTGTGCTTAACAGCAATGGAAGAGAGAGAGAGGAGAGAGGGGGGGGGGGGGGGGAGGAGGGAGGGAGGGAGACAGGGAAGAGAGACTTCTCAGAGAAAGAAAAGGCTAAAAAGTTTAATGTGTTTAACAGCATGAAAGGAGAGAGGGAGAGAGAGAGAGAGGGTGGAGAGAGAGAGAGAGAGCAACCAGCCAGCCAGGCAGGGGGGCTAGAGACAAGAGGCACACAGACAGAAAAAAAAAGAAACAAAGTGACACTGAAAGAAAAAAACAACACAGGAAAACAATCAAAACAAGCTACCCCCCTCCTCCCCACCACCCACCCCCCCAAAAAAAAGAAACCTAACCAACAACAACACACCAAAAAGAACCCACATAAAAATGACAAAAACAAAATAACCCCCCACAATGGACTGCTACCAAGGACAACTTCTGACGTACGTGTTCAGCTGGTTATAGCCAGGTTGACTGGGGTCATTGGTGGTCCACACTGCCGGGGTGCCTTCTGCCGGCCGACCCTGGAATCGACCCTGCCCAGCTTCTGCCCCATACCAATCCAGGAAGTTGTCACCTTGGCTCCAGGCCTTGACCTTGGCGTAGTGACTTCCGCTTCCGTCCGCGCGGTGACGGATGGGAATGGCGCATGGGCTGGTTGTTACGTCCTGCGTGCATCCTGTCATTCGTGGTTGTTGATTTTGTCGGAGTTAGTGAGTGTCTGGTTTTTTTGTTTTGTTTGTTCCGTTCCGTTTTGATTAATTTTGTCTTTATCAGGGGTAGTACCTCATCATCATAATCATCATCATCATCATCATCATCCTCAGCAGCAGCAGCAGCAGCAGCAGCAGCATCAGCATCAGCATCATCATCATCATCATCATCATCATCATCATCATCTTTTTCTTCTCCTCATTCCCCTCTACCTCCTCGTCCTCCCCCCACCTCCCCCGCCCCCACCCTTTTTTTTCTTCAAATGAATCCCAAAAGAATTTAGGAAAAAGTCATGAGCACAACGAGACAAGCCAAAGCGCTCCTTCAAAAGGAAGGTAAACCAGGTCCTGTTTGCAACATGCATTTGTGCACGTAAAAGAACCCAGGCAGCAAGAGACTTGCTTGCCCCTGACAAAATTCTCTGGGGGGAAAAAAGCCACCCTGATAAGAAAACAAATACGAACACAGACCCAAAACAATTTTAAAACATGGGCGGTGCTGCTCTTGTGGCCATGAACTCTCTCCTAAGGAGAACAAGCCCGAATTTCACGCAAAGAAGTCTGCCGTGACTTAAAGTAGTACATAAAGATACGATGTATATAAAGATACAATGAATATAAAGATACAATGTATATAAAGGTACAATGGATATAAAGATACAATGTATATAAAGATACCATGGAAGAACAAGCAGGTCAGATTGCAAGATGAAAAGACAACAGATGGACAAAGAGGCGCGCAGAATGACAGCAAAAAGAAACGGTCGCACAGCATCTGGCAGACCGGCAACCAACAAGATTGCTTGATGATATGAAGAAATACATGGGCGTGACATCGTACAGACTGGTACAAGGCATGAACCGATTGAGGGAGGGCTGCAAGGGAGAGCTCCATCTTGCTTTGGATGGACAATGCCAAGGTGCTGCAGCTTGGAAGACCAGAGGCCACATGCACGGTTTTGTCATGTGAAGAATATGAATGTGGACTGAGATTTTTTTTATGGGGTTTGATAATCATACGTTTAATCCCATCACTAGCTTGAAGTGATGTGCCCTGTGTGTGTGTGTGTGTGTGTGTGTGTGTGTGTGTGTGTGTGTGTGTGTGTGTGTGTGTGTGTGTGTGTGTGTGGTGTGTGAGTATGTGTGTGTGTGTGAAGTCTCTATAGTGTAGGCCTATCGTACCTATTCGATGCTCATGTCCAATGCCTCCTCGAATGAAAAGATCTTCTCCCGGATTTGTACGTCGCTCAATTAGAATCACTGTTCTCTTCCATGAAGTGTTACCGTCATCTGCAGTTGTCTGTGGTCCGGAAGTTGGTTGCACATCACCGGAACTTCCGCCTGCAATGTTATTTCCCTTTGTTAATCCGTCCACGCAAGCATTCACTGATAGGCATCATTTCTATCAAGCGTCAGATGCGTAAAAATATACTTAAACGATATTATGGCTGGTTTTTGATGCTGTGGTAATCTTTTTAAGTACTAAAGTAAGACTATCAGTAGTTTTTTTCCAGCTGAACTTTGTTGGGAAAGCCGTATATATGAGAAATGTCAACCTTTTATTTGCTAAAGATACTCTAGGTATTGGGGACGGGATAGCTCAGTGGTCGGAGCACTCGCTTTCCCCCAGCCAAGTTAAGCAGCGTCGAGCGTGGTTACCAGTTGGATGGGTGACCGTTTGCGCGCCTTGGCTTCAGTACAGTTCCCCCAGTTCACCCAGCTGTAAATGGGTACCTGCCCTCTTTAGGGTCAGGGAAGGTAAAGCAGCGAGGGAG
>CM054141.1:47767132-47779632 GCA_028751875.1 Rapana venosa | reverse complement strand
AATTTACAAAACTGCATACACACAGGGATTGGATGAAAAAAGTACATGAGTGCTTATTCCATTATCCTCGAAATAAAAGAATTTAAAAAAATGAATAAAATAAATGGTGTGGTATGGCGTGGCAAGGTGTGGCAAGGCATGACAAGGCATAAGAAGGCAAAGCAAAGCAAAGCAAAGCAATGCAAAGCAAAGCAAGGCAAGGCAAGGCAAGGCAAGACATGGCACGGCATGGAGGACACGGCATGGCATGGCATGGGAAGACAAAGCAAGGCAAGGTAAAGCAAAACAAGGTAAGGCAAGGTAAAGCAAGGCAAGGCATGGCAAGGCATAGCAAGGCAAGGCATGGCATGGCAAAGCAAGGTAAAGCAAGGCATGGCAAGGCATGGCAAGGCATGGCAAGGAAAAGCAATGTAAGGCAAGGCAAGGTAAAGCAAGGTTAGGTAAGGCAAATCAAGACATGGCAAAATAAGACAAGGAAAGGCAAGTTAAGGCAAAGTAAACCAAGGCAAGGTAAGGCAAGGCAAAGCAAGGTAAGGCAAGGTAAAGCAAGGCATGGCAAGGCAAGAAAAGGCAAGGCAAAGCAATGTGAGAAAAAAGCAAAGTTTTTTTTTCAAAACCCCATTAGAAGCACAGGAAAAAGCTACATTTGATTGTAACTAACTCAAAACATGGAACATGGTCTGACCTTTCAGAAAAGAAATGAAACCACAATCATTGAAGTTGTTCAAGAAAGCAATGTATGTGTAGTGTAGTGCAGTGCAGTGCAGTGTAGTGTAGTGTAGTGTAGTGTAGTGTAGTGTAGTGTAGTGTAGTGTAGTTGGTGTGGTGTGTAGTGTAGTGTAGTGTAGTGTAGTGTAGTGTAGTGTAGTGTATGTGTAGTGTAGAGTACTGTAGTGTAGTTTAGTTTAGTGTAGTGTGGTGTAGTGTAGTGTAGCGTTGTGTAGTGTGTGTGGTGTAGTGTAGTGTAGGTAGCGTAGTGTAGTGTAGTGTAGTGTAGTGTGATGTGGTGTGGTGTAGTATAGTGGAGTGGAGTGGAGTGGAGTAGTAGCGTGTGGTGTGGTGTACAGTAGTGTAATGTAGGGTGGTGTAGTATAGTGTAGTGTAGTGTGGTGTGGTGTAGTGTAGTGTAGTGTAGTGTAGTGTGGTGTAGTGTAGGTGTTTAGTGTAGTGTAGTGTATGTGGTGTAGTGTAGTGTGTGTGTGTGTAGTGTAGTGTGTGTAGTGTAGTGTAGTGTAGTGTAGTGTAGTGTAGTGTAGTGTGGTGTAGTTTAGTGTAGTTTAGTGTAGTGTAGTGTGGCGTGGTGTCGTGGCGTGTGGAGTATAGTGTAGTGTGGCGGTGTGTGGTGTGGTGTATAGTGTGGTGTAGTGTGGTGGGGTGGGGTGGGGTGTAGTGTGCGGTGTTGTGATGTATGGTATGGTATGGTATCATATTATGTTATATGTATCATATGTGCTGTGTTATATTGTATGGTATTGTGTTGTTTTGTATCATATCGTATCATATTGTATTGCAATATATATATATATATATATATATATATAATAAAATAATATATATATATATATATATATATAGATATAGATATATAATATAGATATAGTTAATGCAGTGAGTACACTATATATACTATAATAATAATAATACTAATATATAGATCATATACACATACATACAGTGTAATGCAGGCATACACTCACACTACACTACCCTACACTACACCACACACACTACCTACACCTACACTACACTACACACACTACACTACACTACACTACACTATACATACTCTACTCTACACTACTACACATACTACTACATACTATACCTACATACTTACTACCTACACTAATAACACCTACACTCACTCTACATCACTTACCTCTACACTACTACACCTCAACTACACTACACTACATACACACTACATACACATATACAACACTACCTACATCTACACTTCACTACTACTACCCATACACTACACTACACTACCTCACACCTTACCACACACTATACCACTACTCACAACTACACTACCTACTCCAACCTACTACCACACTCAACCACTACTACACAATACACTACACACTCACTACACCAACCACACTAACACATCTACACTTATACCAACACTTACCATATACACTACACCACACTCACACACCACTACACACTACACTACCACTACACACCACCACACTACATCAACACTACAACACCACTACTACACTATAACTACCCTACACTACACACACTACACACTACAACACTACCACTACACCTACATACCACACTTACCAACACTACACTCCAATCACTACACACCACACTACATACACTCAACCACACTACACCACCTACACTAACACTACCTACACTACACTACACTACACTACTACACACTACACCACACACACACACTACACTACCACACACACTACCACTACACTACACTACACTACACTACACACACTACCCTACACACACTACCTACACTACACCTACACTACCAACTACCACACTACACATACACTACCTACCTACACTACACCACACCTACACACACTACACACTACACTACACTACACTACACTATACTACCCTACCCTACACTACACACATACATACACTACACACACTACACTACACTACACTACCCTACACAACACTACACTACACCACACCTACACTACCTACACCACACTATACTACCTACACTACATACCACACCACACCACACTACCCTATACTAACACCTACACTACACTACACTACAACTACACCTTACACTACACTACCACTACACCTACCTATACACTACACTACACCACACATACACTACACTACACCTACACACTCACTACACTACACTACACTACACTACACTACCTACTACCTACACATACTACATACACTACACACTACACTCACTCACTACACTACACTACCTACACTACACTACACTACACTACATACACTACACTACTACTCACTACACTACACTACACCACACACAACACACACACCCACACATACACCACACTACACTACACTCCCTACCTACACTCCCCTACCCTACACTACCCTACACTACACCACACACATCACACTACCTTACACTTCACTACACCACACCACACTACACATCACCACACTACCCTACCCTACACTACCCTACACTACACTACACTACACTTACCTATACTACCCTACACTACAATACCCAACACTACACTACACTATACTACCCTACACTACACTACACTACACTACACACACACTACCCTACACTACCCTACACTACACTACACTACACTACCCTACACTACACTACACTACACCACACTACCCTACACTACCCTACCCTACACTACCCTACACTACCCTACACTACACTACCCTACCCTACACTACCTTACACTACCCTACCCTACACTGCACTACACTACACTATACTACACTACACTACCCTACACTACCCTACACTACCCTACTACCTACCTACCAATACACTACCCTACCCTACCCTACACTACCTTACACTACCCTACCCTACACTGCACTACACTACACTATACTACACTACACTACCCTACCCTACCCTACCTTACACTACCTTACATTACCCTACCCTACACTACCTTACACTACCCTACCCTACACTACCCTACCCTACACTACACTACACTACACTATACTATACTACAGTACACTACCTTGTAAAGCCTGCAAAGTGTGGAGTGGAGTGAAGTGGAGTAGGGTGTGGTGTGGTGTGATGTGGTGTAGTGTAGTGTGGTGTGGTGTGATGTGGTGTAGTGTAGTGTGGTGTGGTGTGGTGTGGTGTAGTGTAGTGTGGTGTGGTGTGGTGTAGTGTGGTGTAGTGTGTGGTATGGTGTGGTGTATAGTGTGGTGTGGTGTGGTGTAGTGTGGTATGGTGTGGTGTAGTGTATAGTGTGGTGTGGTGTGGTGTAGTGTGGTGTGGTGTGGTGTAGTGTGGTGTGGTGTGGTGTATTGTGTGGTGTCGTGTGGTGTGGTGGGGTGGGGTGTAGCGTTCGGTGTTATGTTGATGGTATGGAATGGTATCGTATGGTGTTATATTATCATATGTGCTGTGTTATATTGTATGGTATTTTGTTGTATTGTATCATATCGTATCATATTGTATTGTATTGCATTGCATCGTATTTTATATCTATCAATATATATATATATATATATATATATATATATATATATATATATATATTTATATATATATTATATATATATATATATATATATTATATATGATATATGTATATATTATACACACACACATACAGTACAGTGTAATGCAGTGCAGTACACTACACTACACAACTCTACACTGCCATGCAATGCAGTGCAATACACTACACTAAACTACACTACCCTACACTACCTTACACTACCCTACACTACCCCACACTACCCTACACTACACCACACCACACCACACCACATTACACTACACTACACCACACTACACTACACTACACTACACTACACAACACTACACCCAATCACACCACACTACACCCACACCACACCACACTACACTACACTACCCTACCCTACCTACACTACACTACCCTACCCTACACTACACTACCCTACACTACCCTACACTACCCTACCCTACACTACCCTACACTACCTTACACTACCCTACACTACCTTACACTACCCTACACTACCCCACACTACCCTACACTACACCACACTACACAACACTACACAACACTACACAACACTACCCTACACCACACTACCCTACACTACCCTACACTACCCTACACTACCCCACACTACCCTACACTACCCTACACTACCCCACACTACCTACACTACACCACACCACACCACACCACACCACACTACACCACACTACCCTACACTACACCACACTACCTTACACTACACTACACTACACCACACTACCCTACACTACCCTACACTACCCTACACTACACCACACTACCCTACACTCCACTACCCTACACTACACCCACACTACCCTACACTCCCTACCCTACACTACACCACACTACCTACACTCCCTACCCTACCCTACCCTACACTACACCACACTACCCTACACTACACTACCCTACACTACACTACACTACCCTCTACCCTACCCTACCCTACCCTACACTACACCACACTACCCTACACCACACTACCCTACACTACCTGGTGAAGCCGTAGTTCCAGGCCAGTGTGAAAGCAGAGGCCAGCCTCAACTCCAGAGGTTTTCGGAATGTGGTGATTCTGCCCCCGCCTCCGTGCGATCGCTGGTTGTCGTGGTTGTTGACGAAGATGAGGGCGTGGTCGTTGTCTGCCATGCCCCACCCGTAATCCACCACCCCTTGCAGAGCCCCGAAATTCTCCACACCTTCTGTGATCTTTTGGCAGTAACGGAATTCCGTCACTTTTCCCAGGTCGTAGTATTCGTTGACCTAGATGACAGACAAGAGGGTGACAGGTGAGGGAAGGCAAGGGCAAAACAAGGCAAGGCAAGGTGAGACAAGGGAAACGGAGGACAAGGTTAGGCAAGACAAGGCAAGGTAAGACAAGGCAAGGTAAGACAAGGTAAGGCAAGGTAAGACAAGGCAAGGCAAGGCAAGACAAGGTAAGGCAAGACAAGGCAAGAAAAGGCAAGGTAAGACAAGGCAAGACAAGGCAAGGTAAGGTAAGGAAAGGTAAGGCAAGGCAAGACAGCAGGCAAGGCAAGTCAAGTTAAGGCAAGACAAGGCAAGGCAAGGCAAGTTAAGGCAAGTTAAGGCAAGGTAAGACAAGGCAAGTTAAGGTGAGGCAAGACAAGGCCAGCAAGGCAAGGTAAGACAAGGCAAGACAAGGCAAGGCAAGGCAAAGGTAAGACAAGGCAAGGCAAGGCAAGATAAGACAAGGCAAGGCAAGACAAGGCACGTTAAGGCAGGACAAGGCAAGTTAAGGCAGTCAAGGCAAGACAAGCCAAGGCAAGTCAAGATAAGTTAAGGCAAGGCAGGTCAAGGCAAGACAAGCCAAGGCAAGTCAAGATAAGTTAAGGCAAGGCAAGGCAAGTTAAGGCAGGACAAGGCAAGGAAATTTAAGGTAAGGTAAGACAAGGCAAGTTAAGGCAAGACAAAGCAAGGCAAGGTAAGAGAAGGCAAGGCAAGACAAGGCAAGGCAAGACAAGGTAGGACAAGGCAAGGTAAGACAAGGCAAGGTAAGGCAAGGCAAGTTAAGGCAAGGCAAGGCAAAGCAAGTTAAGGCAAGGCAAGGCAAGGCAAGCTAAGCTAAGACAAGGCAAGGCAAGACAAGGCAAGTTAAGGCAGGACAAGGCAAGTTAAGGCAGGTCAAGGCAAGACAAGCCAAGGCAAGTCAAGATAAGTTAAGGCAAGGCAAGGCAAGTTAAGGCAGGACAAGGCAAGGCAAGGAAAGTTAAGGCAAGGCAAAGCAAGGCAAGGTAAGGAAAGGTAAGGCAAGACAAGGCAAGAAAAGGCAAGGTAAGACAAGGCAAGACAAGGCAAGGTAAGGTAAGGAAAGGTAAGGCAAGGCAAGACAAGGCAAGGGCAAAACAAGACAAGGCAAGGTAAGGCAAAACAAGACAAGGCAAGGCAAGACAAGGCACGGCAAGGCAAGGCAATTTAAGACAAGTCAAGACAAGATAAGACAAGACAAGGGAAGGCAAGACAAGACAAGGCAAGACAAGGCAAGGCAAGTTAGCAAAGGCAAGGCAAGGCAAGACAAGAGAAGTCAAGGCAAGGCAAGGTAAGACAAGGCAAGGTAAGACAAGGCAAGACAAGACAAGACAAGACAAGGCCAGCAAGGCAAGGTAAGACAAGACAAGGCAAGGCAAGGTAAGGGAAGGCAAGGCAGACAGGCTAAGGCAAGACAAGGCAAGACAAGGCAAGACAAGGCAAGGCAAGGCAAGGCAAGGTAAGACAAGGCAAGGCAAGGCAAGGCAAGGTAAGACAAGTTAAGGCAGGACAAGACAAGGCAAGGCAAGGCAAGTTCAGGTAAAGCAAGACAAGGCAAGACAAGGCAAGACAAGTCAAGGCAAGACAAGTCAAGGCAAGGCTGTCTTCTTCCACGACAAGCTCCTAGAATAACACACCATGTCCGTCTATTAAAGGAAGGAAATAAATCCCCTGTAGATAAATAGAAATAGGGCTGCCCATAATTACAGGCGAAATACTTGAAAACACTCGCGCTCAACAAACTTCTCATCCAGTGTAAACTTATAGCCTCAGTGATTCCCCAGGCGTGAGGAGGGAGTCACAGTGCCTACTCTGGGTGATCTCCGAAGTGTTAAGCTGGGGAACGCGCAACAACAACAACAACAACAACAACAAAGCAGTCATCATCATCATCATTATTCATCATCATCATCATCATCATCATCATCATCATCATCATCATCATCATCATCATTGTCGTCGTCGTCGTCATCGTCGTCGTTGACTTCTTCTTCTGCATTGTCATCGTCGAACGCTCATACAGCGACTATTGGTGTCTGTCAAATGACCGAAAATGCGTTGCGCTGCCGTTAAGCGCCTGACAAGTCAGGTCCAGCGCATCCGACTTCAGCATGGGAGAAGACTGTTATCGTTTAAGTCTTTCTGTAGAAGAAAAGGCAGGAGAATGGACCAGAAGGCAGAAAATAGATTCTTTTTAAAAAGGTGACAGGAAGAAAGGGAAAAATCAGAAACGAAGAGAGGGATAGAAAAGATAGAATTTCGAGCCCAGAATTTCCAGAAGGTGGGGGGTGCTATTTATACTGACAGACCCCCCAGCATCCATCCCCACGGGGAGGGAAGGTGGTGGTGGGGATGGGGGGGGGGGGCAGCGATGGATTGAGGTGTGGAAAAAGTGAAAGAACTTGTGACTCGACAACTCACTTTGACAGCGCCGTCGTTCTGATCGATGACCTCGTGTATGTAGAAGGGTTTGCCGCCAAAGAGGGTGTCCTTGGTAGCGGCTTCAATGGCGGCCAAGTCCTGAGGCCACATGTGCTTGGAGGCATCCAGCCGGAACCCAGCCACCCCGATATCCAGCATGTGGTTGAAAAACCCCACGATCATTTTCCGTACGTGGTCCTGACTCTGCGTGACAAGTAGGATAAATAAATAAATAAATAAATAGATTTTGTTGAGGCACATGTTTTAATATTGTTTGTTATAACATATTATATTATTTGATTGCATGATTAATTAATAATGTATCCTTTGATTGTCTTTGCAAGATATAGCTATATAAGTATCCATTTATTATTATATACACAACACAATCACACACACTAACTAAACACACACAACACACTAACACTACACACACACACACTACCTATACATCACTGCTAGGCACACACCACAGGGTCGTCACACACTACACACCACACTATCACATTGATTAATTATATATTATTATTATACATCGCGAGTGTTACTGTTGGCAATGTGAAAGCAAATGCGAGAACCAAGTATTATTTGCGATCGAAGTAATGTTGCATTATTTTATGGTGGGAATGTGTGTGGGGTGAGTGTGCAGCAGGAAGTTGTCTGCTGAGTTACCGATGTAGCAAAAGATGCGACACTTGGGAGTCATTCGTATTGTGGAACTGAGTGTTGTGTGTGTGTTGTGTGTTGTTGTTGTGGTGTCTTGAAATTGCTATCTGTTCAACAGATTGTTGATTAGACAGTTGTAGAAAAATTCAAGGGTGAGTATGTAAATTGATTGGTTTAGAGGCCCTACGAAAAACAGGGGTTGAGCTTGTGTGGTGTGGATGTGATGTTTGTAAGTGTGTGTGTGTGTTGTGTGGAGTTTGTGTGAATTGGATTGTTGGTCAGTGTTGTTTCTTTGTATAGTTGAGTGTAGTGTGATTGGAGTTGGTGTGTGATGTGGATTAGTTGTGTCGATGTTGTGTGTGTGAGTGTGTGTGTTTCATTTATTTGTTAGCGTGTGGTTTTTGTAGGTTAGTAAGTGAGTGTAGTGTTTTGTTTATTTTGGTATTTAATTATTATGATGTTGTTTGAATGGTGGTGGTGGTCTTGTGTGGTGGTGTGTTAGTGTGAGTGAGTTGTTGGGTGGTGGTGTGTGTTTTGTAAATGTAGTGTGTATATTGGTTATGTTGTGTGTGTTGTTGGGTTATGTTATGGTGGTATGGCGGGAGTGGTGGTTGTAGTGGTGGTGGTGATGTAAGGTAATGGGTGTGTGTGTGTGTGTGTGTGTGTGTGTGTGTGTGTGTGTGTGTGTGTGTGTGTGTGTGTGTGTGTGTGTGTGTGTGTGCGTGGTTGCGTTGTGTGTGTGTGTGTGTGTGTGTGTGTGTGTGTGTGTTGTGTGTGTGGTGTGTGTTGTGTGTGTGTGTCTGTGTGTGTTGTGTGTGTAGGGCAAAAGTAACTGGCTATCAATTGTAAGAATGAAATTGTTTGAATACGGCCTCGGCTTTCTTTGGACAAATCAAGGTGTTGAAGATGTAAAAGAATTTATTCCAATACTTAGAAAGAGGCTGGTTGAATGACGATGGCAGCACTGGAATTTCCATGTTTAAAACAGTGACAGATGTGATTTTTATTAACTGTTCACACATACGAATTGTATACCAACCTACATGTCTTTGAATATTGATAGACACATAAAACGTATCATGACCAAATTCAGATTCGGAATTTCGGATATATTTGTCCATTCTAAACGCTATAGGAAATCATATGATAAAGCTTTAACATGTCCATTGTGTAAGGATTCAAAAGAAGATGAGGTTAGGTTTTTTAACTTTCTTGGCCAAATTAAAAGATATTAGAGAACAATTTATTCCAAAAAATATTTCAGGTATCCATGTCTGTTTTAACTCATACTGTTAATGTCAGAATAAAGTTACTGATAAGAAATTAAGCATTTATTTTGTACAAAACATGTAAAAGGTGAAGCGAGTGTGTAATAAAATTTATTATTAATGTGGATTTGTCTTGTCAACAGTGTCTTGTACAACCCCCTTCTAAGGGGTCACGACCTATATGAATAAATATCGGAATCAAAATCGGAATCTCTCTCTCTTCCCCCCTCTCTCCCTTCCCCTCTCTCTCTCGCCTTTCTCTCCCTCTCTCCTCCCTTTCTCCCCCTCTCCCTCTCTCTTTGACCCACTCTCTCCCCTTCCCCCTCACTCTCCCCTTCTCCCTCTCTCTCTCTCCCCCTCTCTCTCTCTCTCTCCCATCCCCCCATTCTCTCCTCTCTTTCTCCCCCTCTCTCTCCCTCCCCCACTCTCCCCCTGCCCCTCTCCTTCTCTCTCTCTCTCTCCCTTCTTCTCTCTCTCTCTCTCTCTCTCTCTCTCTCTCTCGCTCCGCTCTCTCTCCTCTCGCTCTCTCTCTCTCTCTCAGTCTGTCTGTCACCTGATCAAGATCTGTCAAGCTCTGCAGATAGCAGTCGCGGACAATGTGAGGGTCCGCATAGTTATTGACGTGGCCGTCTCCGGACGGACATTTGCTGCGAGGATTGAAGTTGGCCGCGGAGTAAGGAACGCCAGGGTAGCTGAGAGACCCCCCGTCGAAGGGGGTCCCGCCCGACCCTGTGCCAGTTCTCTCGGAACCCGTCATGTGATTGATGGCAACGTCCACGAAAATTCTGGGAGGGAGAGAGAGAGAGGTTTTTAAAATTTTTTATTTTATTTATTCTTTTATATCGAGGATAATGGAATAAGCACTCGTGTGCTTTTTTTTTATTTTACATCTAGTCCCCGTGTGTATGCGGTTTTGTCAATTTTGTCATCCGTTCCCACCGGCACACAATGGCCTACTCTTTCGAAAAGCGGAACAGGATTTAACGTGCGCGCAAGATGTGCTGCGTGCGTTCGCACAAGGGGCCTCGGTTTATAGTCTCATCCGAAAGAAGTGAGAGAGTGAGAGAGAGAGTGAGAGAGAGAGAGAGGAGAGAGAGAGAGAGGAGAGAGAAGAGAGAGAGAGAGAGAGAGAGAGAGAGAGAATAGGTTAAGGGTGGTGGGTGGTGATGGTGATGGGGGTTGATGGTGTTGGTTGTGGAGGTGTGGTGTGGTTGTTGTTCGTAGGTGGTGGTGGTGGTGGTGGTACAAGGTGGGTGGTTGGGGTTGGTGGTGTGGGTTAGGTGGGTAGGTGTGGGGAGGTAAGGTGAATGGATGTTGAATGGTACTTGGCTAGTAGTAATGTCTATTGTTCTGTTTTGTGTTTTTACTGTTGATGTTATTGCTGTTATTCTATTTTGGCTGAGTTGGGATGTTAAATGTTGTTGGTGTTGATGGTTATGATAAACAAGATAAAGATGTGCATGATGTATAATCGATGATCGGATGTGGATGTGATGATGATGATGTTGACGATGATAATGAGAGAACGACGGACGATGAAGAAGAAGAAGAAGAATGAGAGAAGGAAGAAGAAGAAGAGAAGAAGAAGAAGAAGAAAGGAAGAAGGAAGAGAAAGAAGAAAGAAGAAGAAGAGAGAAGAAGAAAAAGAGATGATGAAGAATGAGATGAGAAATGGATATGGCAATGATGATAGATGACGATGAAATGACGATGAAGAGAGAAGATGAAGGAAAGGAAGAAGGAAAAAACAAGAAGAACAACAAAGACGAAAAAGAAGAGGAAGGATGAGAATGATGACAACAACCACAAAAAATAAACAACAACAACAAACAAAACACAAGCGTGAGGAGCAGCAAGGACATGGGTGATGGGCGTTCCTTTGTTGTGTGTGGTGATACCGATCAATGGGAACGATGTTTAGACCACGTTTAGCGCCCGACAGCATTGCCAATCAACAAACAACACAACACAACAACAACAACCCTGCCTGACCACCATATTAATATAATAATGTTAATGTTAGTATGTATGTGATGATGATGTGATGATGATGATTGATGTGATGTGATGTGATGTAATAGAATCTATATCAACTAACAACAACATAACTATCTATCTACACACAACACAAACAACACAATCGCAATCAATCTAGCACATCTATACACAACAACTATCTACATATCGCGTGTAGAAGCTGTGATGTGGTTTTTGTGTGTTGATACGTAGTTTATGTTGATGTATCAGACTCCTTTGGAGAGTAGGCGCACGGTTGCATCACACATACATCTATCCATCCCTGCTCTCTCTGCTCTGTTTTGTCTGTCTTCTGTCTTCTGTTTTGTCTGTCTGTCTTTGTCAGTACATCATTTATTATATATCTATCTATCTATTATTGATTATTATTATCTATCTATCGATCCTATCATAAGTATTATTATATAACATCTATCAATAACCTGCCTTACCTATCCATCTATGTTATGTCTTATGTACACTAGAATAAGTACTAGATCCAATCCTCTTGTACTTACTTTTATTGTATTATGTACACCACTCTATCTCTCTATACCACTCTCTCTCCATCTCTCTTGTATCTCTCTGTCTCTGACCTGCTCTCTCTTCCTTATTTATTATATCTATAAATAAAGAAATGCACTAT
>CM054141.1:47747132-47762132 GCA_028751875.1 Rapana venosa | reverse complement strand
GCGTGGACTTGAGGTGCGGAGATAATAGTCGCGAAAGGTATCGGCATGTGATATTGCTCTCAAAATGGCTTGAGAACACTGCAGATTTCTGGTGAAGATACCCATCTGTTATCTGGAGAAGAATGGGCTCCACCAAGGCTCAACTTGCCCGCGACACACTGCCTGAAAGCTTCCAGTATGATGGTATCCCAGTGACTCCTCAAGGAGTTAAGAGAGAAGCCAAGGAAAGTCAAATCGAGTCACATTATACTTTGAACAATGTGAACATGAAGAATGACCGCTTTGCTTCTTTGATACCATATCTCTGCGCGCTGGTTAGCTAAGCCGCTCAAATGTTACTGCTTTGTTACACACACATACACACACACACACACACGCGCGCGCGCGCGCGTGCACAACACACACACACATACACACACACACACACACACACACACACACACACACCACACACACACACACATTAAATCCATTGTTTATCGTTTTAATGCCTCATCTTGTCGACATTTCCTCTTCTTCTTTTCCTTCTTTACCCCTCGTCCTGCTCCTTTTTCACTTCCTCCTCCTCTCCTGCTTCTTCTTCCCCTCCTCCTTCTTCCCCTCCTCCTTCTTGACCTCCTCCTTCTTCTCCTACTTCTTGCTCTCTTCCTCCTTCTCTTCCTCCCCCCTTCTCTTCCTCCTTCTCCTCTTCCTCCTCCTCCTCTTCCTCCCTCTCCCTCTTCCTCTCCCTTCTTTCTTCTTCATCTTTGCATTCTTCTTCTTTTAGATTCTTCGTCTTCTTCAAATTCTTCTTCTTTAAATTCTTGTTCTTGTTGTTCTTGTTCTTCTTCAAATTCTTCTTTTTATGACCACAGCAAAATTCCATACTGGTTAATGGACTCTGAACAAAAGAACAACAGCTAAATGGGGAGCAGAGCAGGGGGGGGGGGGGGGTGAGGAGGGAGGGGGGTTGAAAGAGTGAGAGGCCTGACAGACTGTGGGTGGGTGGTGTGTGTGTGTGTGGGGGGGGGGGGGGAGCAGGTTGCGGGTTGGGGGGAGAGTGCTTATGAGTTCAATCACACTGTCCAGCACACTCCGTGTGGCTGCTACCCTGGATATGGGGTCCACCCGGTGTGAAGTAAGCTCTTGTGTCAACTCTACCCTGAAATCGCCGAAGGATTACGAAAACAGCAACTGCTTTGCTGCTTTTGCCCCTTTCTATTTCCTGGCGCAAAAAAACCAGGACCGTTCATTTGCCCCCTTATTGTGTTTGGCGTTTAAACACGGTCTGCCACTGAACGTGCGTATGATACAGGCATAGACGAGGAGAGCTCTGGTCTGAGTCATTTACTTACAGGTGTCCAGAGTTATATACGTTGTATGTATGTAGGTGCAGGTTCTGGATTGCTAAATGTTGTATTGTTGCATGCATCCTGTCCGAACCGTTCCACGGTCTGATATATATATATATATATATATGTTTCTTTGAGTCCCATGTAGTCAGGCGTGTTCTAAGTGGAAACTTTCATTCATTTCTTGTTGTTGTTGGAATCCTTGTGAAATGGACACACAGATATTAAATTATGTTTGTTGATATCCACGGTGTAGCCATGGCTTATTAGTGGGATTCACATGATCTAAATCTATTATTTTTACTTACACAAGAAAAAAAAGAACCTCGACTGCACAACCACCACGTAAGGCTCATCCATTGTCATTTGACATTGCTATAAATATAGCTCCTTGAGCAATTTTATATATCTTACAAAATACCTTTCTACTTTCAGGCCAGAACTTTTCCATCACCATAGATACAAATTCACACAAAAACACACTCCCACGTGTACTCAAGCACTTATGCATGCACACATCTGCACACACGCACGTTCGCACACATATCTTGAAAACATTAAGTTCATGCAGTATTCTTTACTTTCAGAATAATAGGCACTAACGGTATCCTGAAGTCAGATAATCTGCCTAAACGTTCTAGACAGCAAGTAAAAAGGAGAGAAAATAATGGCAGAGAGTGAGAAAGCAAGAGAGAGAGAGAGAGCGAGAGAGAGAGAGAGAGAGAGAGAGAGAGAGAGAGAGAGAGAGAGAGAGAGAGGAGAGAGATCTTTTCCTATCCCTTTATTTCAAGGATAATGGAATAAGCACTCATGCCTTTTTCTTTTCTTTTTTTACATTCATGTGTATGCAGTTTTGTAAATTTTGTCATCCGTTTCCACCTGCAGAGAATGGTTTACTCTTCCGAAAGGCGGAACAGGTTTTAATGTGTGCGCAAGATGTTTTGCATGTGTTCGCACACAGGATCTCGGTTTATAGTCAAGTCAAGTCAAGTCAAAATTTTATTTCCAGATGGTACATTGAATAAGCAATGCATTTGCTTTTTTTCATCAAGCCATCTATCTAAGAACAAATTTCGTAATGATTATACTAAGACATTACATTATTGCATCGTTTACCGTTAAATTAAACCAGTAAAAAAAGAGGAAAAAATCGATAAGGAGATACATTGAAAATACAAATTACCACATATACATATACATGCACACACATACTCATGCACGCCTGAGCGCGTGCGCGCTCACGTCCACACACACATTTAAATAAAAATGTTTTAAGAATTAAAAAAAGAAAATCATAAAACGTCAGGACAAACAAATTACTTCACCTACTGTTACATCCATTCTTTCACGTTTATACTTTAGATAATAAAAAGGTACAAGAATAAAACGTTAGAAAATACTAGGCATTCGTCATTACTGACAATATTACCTTCAATGACCTCCCTCCTCTCCTCCTCCACCCAGCAAACGTGTGCTTTTTTTGCGTTCATACTTTTCAAATAGCGCTTTTAAAAAATGACATATTCACACAATAGCTATCAAAGCAAGATAAGGCAAATAAGATTATAATAATGGTTATCATAATAGAGATACAGTTATAACAACAATCGCCCATCACCATGAGACAACAATATAACAAATGATCCCCATCACCATGAGACAACAACATAACCATGATAACAGAAAAGCATTGGAAAGGATGGGGGTGGGGGAGGAGTATCAAGGGGGAAGGGGAAATACATATAGTCTCGTGCGTGCGTACGTGCGTGCGTGCGTGCGTGCGTGTGTGTGTATGTGTGTGTGTGTGTATGTGTGTGTGTGTGTGTGAGAGAGTAGAGAGAGAGAGAGAGAAGAGAGAGAGAGAGAGAGAGAGAGAGAGAGAGAGAGAGAGAGAGAGAGAGAGAGGAGAGGGAGAGAGAAAGATAGTAACACTGCGGAACGTGGAAGAAAGGGAATAAGAAAGAGAGCCAATGGAGGAATCAATGAACAAATGAACGAATGACCTCTAATACGCAAGCATAAAGATCGTAGGCCAAGCCCAGTTTTACGATCTGTCCTTGTAAAGATAAATATACATCAGAACAATCAATGGAAGATAGAAAACAATAAAAGCATTAGCGAAACATACTCTCAAACAGGCATTAGAATATTATAACAAGAGAGAGAGAGAAAAAAAGAAAGAAAATAAGAGAGAAAAAAGGAAGAAAAGAAAGAAAAGAGAGAAGGAAACATACAAATATGAAACAAAGGAGAACGCAAAAGCGAAAGAAAGATAACAAACAGATTGGAAATAAAGGACAATACAAAAGCAAAGATATAATAATAATAATAATGATAATAATAATATAATAATAATAATAACAACCAACAATAATATAATAATAATAATAAATAAATAAAAAGCAGAAAGAAAATGAAAGCAAAAAAAAATACCCCAACAGACAAAGACAGCACAAAAAAGAAGTAAGTAAAAAAAGAAAGACAAAAAAAAAAAAAAGAAAGCTAGCTAGCAAATGGAAAGAAAAATCTACAGGCTATTGTCACGCCCCAGGGAGAGAAGAAAAAAAAAAGGTTGAGAGATTTACCTGTCGATTGTTTATCCAATTTACCCAGCACACTGTAGGACTCATGTAATGGAGGAACTCTGGCAGCCGAAAATGACCAATGCACCCATGCCCTTCTTTTCAGTGGATAATCCCTGGACCATACTCTTCCCCCCCCCCCCCCCCACCCCCCCGCACCCTCCCCCCCCCCCCCCCTCCATCCCGCACCCACTTACCTCCTCCTTCCTTCCTTTTCTTCTCTAACCGTCCTCCCTCCACCCCCACCCACCCCGTCCTGTTCTCTGTCCTTTTTTTTCTTCTTTTTTCTCTCTCTCTCTCTCTCTCTCTCTTTGTCTCTGTCGCTCTGTATGTCTGTCTCATTCTTTCTGTCTCTGTGTCTCTCTCTTGTCTCTGTTTCTCTCTGTCTGTCTCTCTCCGTCTATCTCTTTCACTCTGTCTATTTTTCTGTCTGTCTGTCTGTCTCTGTCTCACTATTCTCTTTCTCTCTCTCTCTGTCTGTCTCTCTGTCTCTGTCTGTCTGTCTCTGTCTCCCGTCTCTCTCTCTCTCTCTCTCTGCCTTTCTGCTCTCTGTCTCTGTCTGTCCTGTCCGTCCTCTGTCCGTCTGACTGTCTGTGTGTGATTTTTCTTTTTGTCTGTGTCTGTCTGTCTGTCTGTTTCTTGATATGTGTCTGACTAGATGAATATGTGTGTGTTGTGTGTGGGTTGGTGGGGGTGTTGAGTGTGAGTGTGTGTGTGTGTGTGTGTGTGTGTGTGTGTGTGTGTGTGTTGTGTGTGTGTGTGTGTGTGTGTGTGTGTGTGTGTGTAGTTGTATTAGTTGTAGCTGCAGCAAGTATGAAAACGGCTACGAAGCCAATGCTTTTGTTACAGGAAAACAAAGTATAACTCCCTGTCTCTCTCTGTCTCTGTCTGTCTCCCTGTCTCTTCCCTTCTCTCTCTCTCTCTCTCTCTCCTCTCTCTCTCTCTCTCTCTCTCTCTCTCTCTCTCTCCCCCTCTCTCTCTCTCTCTCCTCGCCCACCCCCCACCCTCTCTCTCTCTCCCCCATGAGGCCATTTCCCTCTTCTCCCACTCTCCCTCCTTCCCACCCCTACCCCTCCTCACCCCTTTTCTCTGTTTCTGTTACATTTCTTTACCTGTTTCGATCTCTCACACACTCATTAGGTTGGAGTGGTTTTTTGGGTTTTGGATTTATCGATTTTGGTATGGTATTAGAAGTAGATTCATATCGGACTGGTGTGTGTGTGTGTTGTGTGTGTGTGTGTGTGTGTGTGTGTGTGTGTGTGTGTGTGTGTGTGTGTGTGTGTGTGTGTGGTGTGGTGTGGTGTGTGTGTGTGTGTGGTGTGGTGAGTGGTGTGTGTGGTGGTGGTGTGGTGTGTGTTTTGTGTGTTGTGTGTGTTGTGTGTGTGTGTGTGGTGGTGTGTGGTGTGTGGTGGCGTGGTGTGGTGTGTGTGTGTGTGTGTGTGGTGTGTGTGTGGTGTGTGTGTGTGGTGTGTGTATGTGTGTGTGTGTGAGTGTGTGTGGTGTGAGTGTGTGTGTGTCTTTTTATCTGTCTGTGTGTAGTGTGTTGTGTGTGTGTGTGGTGGTGTGTGTGTTGTTTAGTGGTGTTGATGTGGTGGTTGGGGCTGTTTATTGATGTGTGGTGTATTTGTAAGGTAGGTGTTTAGAGTAATGATTGTTGTTAATGAGAAGAGTGGAAATGTACAAAGGATGTAGGGTAGCGGTGTTGGCGGTTTGTTTGGTTGTAAGAGCTTTCTCTGTCTGTCTGTCTGTCTCACACATACACACACACACACCGTGGCTTTCACACACGTACATTCGCGCGCGCGCAAACACACACACACACACACAACACACACACACACACCACACACACACACACACACACACACCAACACAAACACACACACACACACACACAACACACACACACACACACAAAGAGAGAGTGAGAGAGAGAAACAGAGACAGAGACAGAGACAGAGAAAGAGAGACAAACAGACACAAAGAGAGAAGACAGAGACAGAGAAAGAGAGACAGAGAATAAACAGACAGACAGACAGACAGACAGAGAAGAGAGAGAGAGAAGAGAGAGAGAGAGAGAGAGAGAGAGAGAGAGAAGAGAGAGAGAGAGAGAGAGAGAGACTGACAGTGACAGAATACGAGGCAGCGACAAGTAGTGAAAGACACAGACGGACAGAGAGACAAGACCAAACGAAACAACAACAACAATAACAAAAACAAAAAAACAAAGCAAACAAAGAAGCAAACAAACACCCCCCTCACCCCCACCCCCACCCCCCACCAAAAAACCCAAAAACGAACAGCAGCAAAACAACCTCCGAGCACATCGTAAGAGCAAAAGAAAAATCAGCATGGCTTGACACTTTGGACTCGAGCACACTCGCTCTGGCAGTGCCGGACCTTATTGTCAAGGAACCAACAGAGCTGCTAGGCAGCGGAGACGGTTCGTCTGCTGGAGGTGACCTCTCCGAGTCGCTTTGGATCAGACAAAGAAGGATGTATTGTTGACAGTGCTATTGTTGCAGGATGATATGGACATTCCTCTGGAGGAGAGACAGTTTTTTTGTTGTTGCTTCGCTTAACGTGTTGGTCTTCTTTTAGAGAATTTTGCAGGTAGGAATTTTTAGTTGTTTTTTTTTATAATCAATATTTCGTTTTGTTCTTTTTTAAATATATATTTTGCTTGTTTTTTGTGTCTATTTTATTGTTTGCGGGTTGGAATTGCTTTTTTTTTTCATTACTTCGTTTTGTTCTTATGTATATTTTGTTAAGGTTTTGTATATTTTTTATATTTGCAATATTGTCGTAATGATTTTTATTTTTTGGTGTGTGTATGTGTGTGTGTTTTCTTTGTTTGAATTCGATTTTGAAAAAAAAGTGAGTCTTTATCGTCCACTTACTGATATCTGTCTGTATGTGTGTTTGTTTGGTGCTTATATTATTTTATTTTCCTTACTTTAAATTTTTTTTCTTTTTTTACAGAAACCAAAATTTTCGGGTTTACAAGTAAAAACAATGCCTTTTCATAAAAAATGTCTCTTTTTATAACAAGTATACTATGCCGCTACTATCTAAATAACACAATATAGCAACAAGAACATCTGGCCAGGAATATCAGAAAGACCACTTTAAATGACAGCCTTATGTTTAAAAAAACCCATCAGATATCTCTCTAGTCTCTCTATTCTTTTCTCACCTCACTTTACTTTACCTTACCTTACCTCAACTCATCACACCTGACATTACAACCATGTCCCATAGTCTTCTAGACCGTGAGGGCACCATGGATGACACCACAACCAGCCCTCTCCATCCCAATCTTTGTCTCCCGTCTCCCAAGGTACTTTACTCAGCCTCAGGCCTGTCCAATCTATGATGTTGTCCTTTCTCTCTGTGTCTCTCTGTCTCTTTCTCTGTCCCTCTCTGTCCATCTCTGTCTCTCTCTGTCTCCTGCAAACTTATTGTGATAACATGCAGTTAAATGTTAATATTGATAAAACGAAGGTCATAGTATTTAGAAAAGGGGGATTTTTTTTTTAGCAAAACATGAAAAATGGTTTTATAAGGGTGTTAAGCTGGACGTAGTTAATCAATATTGCTATTTAGGTTTCACTTTTAAAACAAAGATTAGTACAAAGTTTGGCACTGAGAAACTAGTAATTAAAGGTAAAAAAGCAGACATCCAGTTAAACAAAGCATTTAATAGGTATAAGGAAATGAATGTAAGCACGGTTTTTTTTTAAAGGTTTTTGATGTTAAAGTTCAGCCTATTTTGTTATATGCTTCAGAAATATGGGGTTTAAGTAGATTGGACCATATTAAAAAAGTTCACATGTCAGCAAGTAAGAGGTTTTTAGGAGTTCCAATAAGAACACCCAATAAAATGGTGCATGGTGAATTGGGTAGGTATCCTCTTCATATTAATTCTTATACTAATGTTATTAAATACTGGTTTAAGTTACTACAAATGAGTTCAAACAGATTGCCATACAGTGCCTACCAAATGCTATTGGAACTAGATAAAAATGGAAAAGAATGCTGGGTATCAAAAATAAGAGAAATTTTGTGCGAAACAGGATTTAATATTGTATGGTTACAACAAGGTGTTGGTGATGAAAAGGCTTTTTTACGTGTATTTAAGCAAAGATTAGTAGACATGTTCATTCAAGAATGGCATGGAACCATAAGAGATAAAGAGAGGTATGAAAATTATAGATCATTCAAAATTATCTTTGGAAAAGAGGAATACATTTACTTTACAGATACTTACTGTTTTCGAGTTGCTATTACACAGGCTAGATTAAATGTTTTGCCTCTTATGAATAATGTCCATAGATACAGTATTAATGATCAAGAAAAGTTCTGTCCATTTTGTAAAACAAAAGTCGAAAACGAAGCCCATTTTTTGCTTGATTGTCCAATGTACTCAGATCTAAGGGATAAGTTTTTGACTAACTGTATAAATATACCATTGTCAGTTTTACTTATAACATCAAATAGGGAACGTAGTCATTATCTATCCAGATATATTTTTCATTCTATTAATAGAAGGAAGAAATTGCTGTGTCAAAATATCAGTTAATGGTGGGTGTGTTAAAGCTTTGTATGCACATGTATGATGCAGATCCTGAATTGTAATGTTGCATTTTGACTGATACTGATTTTGATGTCTACTGTCTAAAGTATTGATGCAGTATGACATGAATGTGTATCAAATGCTAACCTTGTTCGAGATATGAGCCTCAAAGGATCGGTTGTTTTCCATGTGTGACCAAAATTTGCATACCAATATATTGGTTTTCCTCTTTCCCCCAAACTCCGTGTATTGTGGCCTAAGGCCAATGTACATATTAAAACTGTTCAGAGTTCAGGTTCAGAGTTCTGTCTCTCTCTCTCTGTCTCTCTCTGTCTCTGTCTGTCTGTCTGTCTGTCTGTCTGTCTCTCTCTCTCTCTGTCTTCTCTCTTCTCTCTCCTCTCTCCCTCTCTCCCTCTCTAGCTCTCTCTGTGGCTTAGATGGAAAATGTGACGATCTCCTTTTTAGCATTTCGTTTCCTTCACTTGCCTTTTTGCCTTGCTCATGGTACGTATTGTGGCCAAAGGCCAATGTACATTAAACCGGTTCAGAGTTCAGAATTCTCTGTCTCTGTCTGTCCTTCTGCCTATCTCTGTCTGTCTGTCTCTGTCCGTCTGTCTGTCTGTCTGTTTGTCTGTCTCTGTCTGTCTGTCTCTCTGACTGTCTGTCTCTGTCTGTCTGTCTGTCTGTCTCTGTCTGTCTCTCTGTCTGTCTCTCTCTCTATCTCTCTCTCTCCCCTATGACAGAACAGCTTCATTCCTGATTTCTTCTCATCTGTCTTGTAGGCTGCTGGACACTGGTGTACACTGGAACCGTCAAGATGACCACTGTCCAAGCATTTGGGCGGTCTGTGTCTTGGATTCTGCTGCTTCTAGCCTGCTTCTTCATCACTCCTGGTAAAATGAAACGACCAGAGAGAGAGAGAGAGAGAGAGAGAGAGAGAGAGAGAGAGAGAGAGACAATTTGACACAATTTTATTGCTATTTAGCGATCAAGCCATATAGCGCTGCGGCGCGGTAACAACGATATCGAACGCGACGCGATTACAATGACATGGAAACCATGGCAGTGGTGGTATGTACATCAAGATTCGATACATTATTGTCTGTGTCTCAAGTGTCTCAATTTTCAAACCAGCCTTTCCTTTTCCAGTCTACAGCCAGCGAAGACAGCCCATGTAAGACTGGATCAGGTCCCGAAGATGATGTAACTCCTGCTCAGCACTCGCCACCACTGTCTCTGTGTGTTGTGTGTTAGTACACTGTTTCCCTTTACGAAGTCTGGCAAGCCTGACACGTTCTTCTGGCAACATGTTTTTCTCTTCTTGCTTGATGTACCAGAACACACACTTAGATTCCTCGCCAGGATCTCCATTCCAAGAGTATTCCAGGATGATGTCATCTGAATTCACACATCACAATGTTTGATCAACCGAACTATGTACCACCACCTTTCGAAACCGTGTGTTTCTCTTGCTGTCCCTTAATCGACGCTGTACACGTTTGTCAGTTAGAGTAGACACATACTGTTTCACAATACCAGTATCAGTATCAGAGTCATCCACTGTGCAGCCAACTGTCAGCTCTTCCTGCACATCAGACGCCTCAGAAGACACACCGATCTTGCTGTCTGTTGCTGGATCACACAGTAGATCAAGTGAATATGGTGTGGCTGAGGCATTCAATTCACTGCTGACACATAGTTCTGTGTATACACTGGTTTGTTTTCCTTCTGTTTCCACATCCAGCAGGGAGTCAATGTTACACAGGACCGGCTCTTCCAAGACACTGTCATTGTCACATTGTCGACTTGTCTGTCTTTCTTGGTGTTGTCTACTTCTTTGAACATCGCGACGTCTTTGACAAGGGGTTTCTTGCGATAGTACTGAACACGGGAGTTACGGTTCAGCACCGGGTCCGCCATTTCTGTTGACACTGGCTTGTCAGCTGGCTTCATTCGCAAGACGAACACAACACTGCCGCTCTCCCCCGCGACTTTCCAACTCGATACGACGTTGTCGATCAGCAGGGCGTTTAAAGTTGTTATTACAGTAGCTGGAAGGCCAGTAACTGACATTTTGAAGCTAAAATGCAAAAATTTGCAGCAGCTTACTAACAGCACACCCGTTCAGTTCTCGTCCCCTCACGTCGTCCGAGAGAGAGAGAGAGAGAGAGAGAGAGAGAGGGAGAGAGAGAGAGAGAGAGAGAGAGAGAGAGAAAGCGAGGGGAGGGGTAAGGGGTGGGGAAGGAGGTGACGGAGAAAGAGAGGGAAAGAGACAAAGAGAGAGAGAGAGACAAAGAGAGTCAGAGAGAGAGACAATGACAATGACAATGACAAATTCTTTTATTTCGAGGATAATGAATAAGCACTCATGTGCTTTTTTACATCCAGTCCCCATCCGTAGGGATACAACTTCATAATAACCTAATACTTATACTCTCACACAGTAGAAACAAAGAGAGAGAGAGAGAGAGAGAGAGAGAGAGAGAGAGATACAGAGACAGAGAGAGAGAGAGACGGACACAAAGAGACAGAGACAGACAGACAAAGACAGCTACAGAGAGAGAGAGACATAGAGACAGAGACAGAGAGAGACAGAGAGAGAGAGAGAGAGAGACAGAGAGAGAGAGAGAGAGTCAGATACAGAGAGAGAGAGATATTGGTTGATTGATTGATCGATTGATTGATCGATTTTTTTCATAAGGTGAAGGAATAAGCATGGCAATTGCTTAAATTTTTTTTTTTTACATCTAGCCTTCTACACCAGTACAACTAGTAAACAACACAAATTAATAACAAAGAAAATAGAAAAATCCACAAGCATACTTCTGTTTGTACATTTAATAAATTGTGGAACCTAATACTTCATAGCTGTGGAGAGAGAGAGAGAGAGAGAGAGAGAGAGAGAGAGAGAGAGAGAGAGAGAGAGAGAGAGAGAGAGAGAGAGAGAGAATCGAACCCTAGCTAGTCAGATCCACTTCTGATTTGCAGGTCAAATGCCTAAACCACTAGGCCACCCTGCCTCACGAGAGAGAGAGAGAGAGAGAGAGAGAGAGAGAGAGACAGACAGACAGACAGACAGACAAACAGACAGACAGAAAGACAAACAGACAGAGAGAAATCGAACGTTTTAATGAGGGTACTTGGATAAGCCAGTGGCTTCTTGACATCAGGCCCTCATCAAAAAAGGAAGGAAAATAAACAATTAAACAAACAAGCAAACCAATAAATGGATAATAACTACTTACAGAAATAAATGCGTAAATAACAGTAAGAACTAGTTCCCACACATTGACAAATCTAAGTCTATGTTACTGACAAATATGCATGGACACGAATTAACAGTAAGCTCGAAAATAAACAGTTTACACAAAATCACCCAGAGAGAGAGAGAGAGAGAGAGAGAGAGAGAGAGAGAGAGAGAGAGAGAGAGAGAGAGAGAGAGAGAGAGAGAGAGAGAGAATGACAATGACAAATTCTTCTATTTCGAGGACAATGAATAAGCACTCATGTGCTTTTTTACATCTAGTCCCCGCCTGTAGGGATACATCTTAATAATTACCCAATACTCATACTCAGAGAGAGAGAGAGAGAGAGAGAGAGAGAGAGAGAGAGAGAGAGAGAGAGAGAGAGAGAGAGAGAGAGTATACAATTAAGAACACACACACACACACGCAAACGCACGTTCGCTCTCACCGCCACCACCACCTTTACCACATCCACCACCACCGCTGCCACCCACCACCTCCACCTTGACATAGTGACAATACTGCTGCTACTTTAATTAACGAATTAATTATATATATATATATATATATATATATATATATATATATATATTTTTTTTTTTTTTTTTTTTTTTGTGTTTTTTAACAGGGAGATGTACCATATGCGCGGGGCTGGACTATTTTACCGCCAATACCACCTCTGCTACCTTCACCTCGCCAGACTATCCCTCCAACTACGGCATGTAAGACAGGTTTTCTGTTCTGTCTGTTTTCTGTCTGTTTCTATGTCTGTCTACGTCTTTCTGTCTGTCTATCTATGTGTCAGTGTATCTGTGTGGCTGTCTCTGACTGTCTCTATCCTGTGAACAAGTGAGTGAGTGAATAAGTGAGTCAAGTCAAGTCAAAATGATCATTATTGGGGGTAAAAGATTAAGTTTATACAACTTTTCTTCATCCTGTCCTCGCACAAAAAAAGAGTGAGTGAGTGTGTGTGTGTGTGTGTGTGGGGGGGGGGGGGTGTATGTGTGTATGCGTATGCCTGCGTGGGCGCACGCGTGTCAGCTCGCACAAGCATATCTGTATATTACAAAACTCGCTACCAACTTAAATAGCAGGGAGAACAGACAAGCACAGAAGTGGGATTCAGCAAAGTTGATCCAGGTTCCTTGAAAAAGACACCAAGATAGAGTTGTCTGTCACTTGCACTGTCCAAGTAACATCGGCTAGAAGCTGATTCACTCCATCCAGTACCCCCGTGGGGATGCCAGGAGGTCTGTCAATATAAATAGTATCTCCACCTTCTGGAAATTCTGTGCTACAAATTCCCTCTTTTCTATCCCTCTCCTTGTTTCTGCCTTGTTGGTTTTTCTTCTTCTTGTCGCCCCCCTTCTTGTCTATTTTTCTGCCTTCTTGGTCCATTCTCTTGCCTTTCTTTTTTTTCCCCAAAAAAGACTTATGAAATAACAATTCTCTCCCATGCGGAAGTCGGAGGCGCTGGGCCTGATTTGTCAGGGGCAGAACGGCAGCGCAAGGCATTTTCGCTCATGTGGCACAGCTACTAACAGTAGTTGCTGTATGAGCGTTCGACGACGATGAAAACTCCCTCCAACAACTCTACACCGCTAAGGTTAACAACAGCGTAGTTCTTGTCCAAAGCTCTGTGTCGAAGTGGATTCACATTTCAGCTGGTGTGCAACAAGGTTGCCTTCTGTCTCCCCATCATGTTTCAACATCTTTTGCTTTGAAGCACGCTGTGAGTGATGCTTTTGGCGACCATCAGCGCTGTCTGTATCGGAGGAAGAACTATCGCAAACCATCCATAGCCAATAGTATTGATGGACTTGCAGGACAGGTTGTTCTGTGATGTTTGTTTTTGCTATGTTTCTTTGATCTCTGATGTTTGTTTTTGCTACGTTATTTTGATCTGTGATGTTTGTTTTTGCTAAGTTTCTTTGATCTGTGATGTTTGTTTTTGCTAAGTTTCTTTGATCTGTGATGTTTTTTTGCTAAATTTCTTTGATCTCTGATGTTTGTTTTTGCTACGTTTCTTTAATCTCTGATGGGATTTTTGTGTGCTACGTTTCTTTAATCTCTGATGTTTGTTTTTGCAAAGTTTCTTTGATCTCTGATGTTTGTTTTTTCTATGTTTCTTTCATCTCTGATGTTTGTTTTTGCTACGTTTCTTTGATCTCTGATGTGTTTTTTGTGTGCTACGTTTCTTTGATCTCTGATGTTTGTTTTTGTGCTATGTTTCTTTGATCTTTGACGTTTGTTTTCGCTATGTTTCTTTGATCTCTGATGTTTGTTTTCGCTAAGTTTCTTTGATCTCTGATGTTTGTTTTCGCTAAGTTTCTTTGATCTCTGATGGGTTTTTTGTGTGCTACGTTTCTTTAATCTCTGATGTTTTTTTTTTGCTAAGTTTCTTTGATCTCTGATGTTTGTTTTTGCTATGTTTCTTTGATCTCTGATGTTTGCTTTCGCTACGTTTCTTTGATTTTTGATGTTTGTGTTTGCTTTTTTAAAATTCTCTCATGTTTGTGTGTTTCTTTATTCTCTTTTGGCTATTAAAAAATATCCCATGTTTATTTTTCCCACTTTTTAAAATTCATTCATTTACGTTTGTCTTCTGTCCAAAGAAACCTCTACTGTACATGGATGATTGAGGCCGTGGACTCCAGTCACGTCATTCGCTTGACGGTTGAAACGTCATCTCTGGAGAATCCTGACGGTAGCGGCACCTGCTCCTTTGACTATGCCCGGGTTTATGACGGTAGGAATGCCCAGCACACACACACACACACACACACACAAACACACACACGCACGCACACGCACACACAGCACACACACTCACACACAGGCGCGCTCGCGCACACACACACACGCAACAAATGCACACAAACACACGCACACACAAAAACACGCACACACACACACACACACACCACACACACACACACAACGCAACAGCCACACAAACACACACCACACAAACACGCAAGCACACACACACAAACACACGCAACACACACACCGCACACACACACACAGCACGCACACACACACCACCCCACACCAACCACAAACACACACACACACACACACAGCACGCACCCAACACACGCACCCACACACACAGAACACACAACACAACACAAACACACACACCACACACCACACACACACACACACCCGCCACCACAACACGCAACACACAACGCACACACAACACACAACACACACAACAAACACGACACGCCCCACAAACCACACACAAACACACACAC
>CM054141.1:47719632-47742132 GCA_028751875.1 Rapana venosa | reverse complement strand
CGGGTCAAGGCGCTGGAACAAGCAGGAGTGACTCCCGCGGCAAGGGCTCGGACCTGCCAGCAAGGAAGGGCAGATCAATCTGGATGGGAAAAAGATGGTGCTTCTACCCACGGTAGTGATGGTAGACAGTGCAGACCAGCTCAAGCGGCAGAAGGTGGAGGGAAAGTGGAATCACGTGTCCTCCAACCAGGCGGAAATGACGACCAACCTGGCCCGGCAAATCTCCAACGACAACAGCAACGCGGAGGGAAATGCGCGCGTGGGAGCCACACACAGCACCGTCTCGCTGGAAAAGGATGAAGGGTAATTATTTTGTAGAAGGTAGTTTCTTGCTGCTTGTTTCCTTTGGCTTGATTCTGTAGTGCTTCGAGTATTTTGTCTTGTGCAAACAGTTTTCTGCAACAACCCCCCACTTCTCCTCCATTCCCCTTTCCCCTAGTTTTTTTTGCTCCAGTTTTTGCTGTGTAAAGTGTGTGTGTGTGTATTTCTTTTGTTTCTGTTACATTTCCACGTTTTACGAGATGCAATGCAATCTGGATTATAGAATGTAGATTTACAACTCTGAACAATGTCTATTTGTTATTCTGAAGTTCCACTTAAAAAAAAATGTACCCAGACAGTAGTATGACCTGTTTATACTAAATCAGAATTTTTTTCTTACGATGAATACTACATGAGATAGGTTTCAAGGGCGGGGAAGGGGATCCTTTGCATGTTCATCAAAGATCAAACCCTACCCCTACCTGATGATTGTTTGCACTCCATGTTTTGTTGAGAAAACAACAATAGGCCTAAATCCAACACATAACCAAACAAAACGCCATCACCTTGCCACTTGCCTTAAAAGGGCTAGTTATTGGTCAAGAATAAAAACTAACCTTCTCCTCGAACTTTGTACATCACTGGTAGCTGAGAATTAAAAATCCGCCTAGCCTTCACCTTGTTCTTGAACTTCCCATAGGCAAGGCTTAGGCTAAGGGTTGGTAAAGAATCCAAAGTGGACCTCAGCCATGACTAGGCCTAAAGGCCTAGCTGGTTGTGTCTGTAAGAATCTCAGTCTTTACTTTAATGTCTATTGTCTGTCAGCAAAGAATAAAAGAAATGATCTCCGTTTTCTTTTCGACATAGATCTATAAAGAAAGATGTTTTTGTGGAGTGATCTTTTATTTGTTTTGTGCAATGTGGTTTGGTATTATCCAGACAGATAGGGTATAAGCCTAGCGTCAACCTATTTCGTATTTCGTGGACTTTCAAGGATGTTAGGCTTAAATAAAGTTTAACTTATTCTAGTAGCATGCGGCTGAGTGTTTCACTAGTTTAGATCTAGTTGTGGTTTGCAGCTTTAGCTTTGTTGACAACTGTTCTCTAGATTAGTTGTGACATAGATATCTATACGTTTTCCCTTTTTTGATAGATGTTTCCTGTACTAATGTTACTCAGGTGTTTGATGTAATTTATTTATGGATTGTTATGGTTTTCAGCGATCAGAAAATCTTGTGTCAGTTAGTCAAGTTGCCCCCTCCCTCCCTACTCCCATAGGTTAGCCTGTAGCATTAACAGTTCTAGATCTAGATTAAAGCTAGGTTAGTGTTGAATCTAGATCTATATAGACTTTCGGGTTTAGAACAGAATCATCATCTTAAATCTTTATTATAAAACTGACATGGTAAACTACTGGCAGCTCATACTGGTTTTATTATATTATAAGGGAAAAACACCTTTAAAATAAAAGAAATTATTAACATCATTAGTAGCCATAGATCTAGTCCTTTCATAAATTGTCAAATCAATGTACTCAGATCCTGTCAAGAAAGGTCATGATGTTAAGGTATTGCCATTATGCTGTTACACATTTCATTTTGCATTGAGTAACTTTCTTTTGCACAAAGGAATGTAATCTATCTAATCTGATGCCCAGACTGTATAGTTTAACTACAATTGTCAGTAGTACACTAGGCTGACAGCAGCAACTTTCAGCCTCGGCCTGACCTGTGCCACACCATAATAAACTGGATGTGATTGGCTGACCTTGCTTCTCAAGGTCACCATAGACTAAAAGCAGCTAGGCTATAGCTGAGGCCTATGTCGCAAATTCTCCTATGGATAAGGCATTAAAAAAAAAGTGCAGACAAGCACGCTAATAAACGCAATCTTTTGGGTGTTTTCTGGCTTATCATAGCTCCTAAGGTGTGATAGTGATTGAGGCCTAGTCGTGTAATTTCTGTTTTCCTATGCTAAGTAAACCTCTAAGCCCCTCCGCTCAGTCTGCCTTTGGTTTGAGGGTGACATTTAGTATGTGAAATGATAGGCTAAAAATGCCTTGGGGCACACAACTTGACCTTAATCTAAGTTCTGTCTGTTCTTTTGTGATTTTTGTTTAAGGCTGTGTGATCTATTTTTTTGTACTTGAGTATTGATGACTTAATGCTGGTCAAAAGTCCAACAGATGCTAATGGGGTCAACTTTGAAGTTTAATAAAAACCTTATTTGACTAAATCTGTTGTTTGTTGTCTGTGTACGAGCTTCTCTCTTTCCTTACTCTCAGAATGGCCTTAATTGAAGTGTACATGAACTCTTGTACTCAACTAGATTCTAACAGGGTTTTTTATGGTGAAGGATTTCCTTTTATTTGTTGCTTCAGTTCATTCTTTTTTTTATCCGATCTTTTTTGTCTCACTTCAGGCTCTGCTGCTTCGGTTTCTTGTTGTGTTGTTCCAATGGCGGCTGCTGTAAAAGCATATAACCGTCATTTCTTTTGAGTGCATATTTCTTCATTGTTTTATTTATTTCTTACTTCGTTCAAAAAGGGGGTGATGCTAAGCTCAATCATATTCCTCCTACACATGGTTCTTGTGGTCTTGGAGAAGCCTGTCTCTTATCCACAGATGCAGACCCCAGGTCTTCATATGTTTATTACTGTTTTAACAGACTTTATTCATTCAAGAGATTTCTTTTGAGCAACACAAATTATGTGAGCACAATAGCTTAGAACCTACAATAGTACTTTAGAACCAACCTACAGTAGCACTTTAGAACCAACCTACAATAGTACTTTAGAACCAACCTACAGTAGCACTTTAGAACCAACCTACAGTAGCACTTTAGAACCAACCTACAGTAGCACTTTAGAACCAACCTACAGTAGCACTTTAGAACCAACCTACAGTAGCACTTTAGAACCAAACTACAGTTGCACTTTAGAACCAACCTACAGTAGCACTTTAGAACCAACCTACAGTAGCACTTTAGAACCAACCTACAGTAGCACTTTAGAACCAACCTACAGTAGCACTTTAGAACCAACCTACAATAGCACTTTAGAACCAACCTACAGTAGAACCAACCTACAATAGCACTTTAGAACCAACCTACAGTAGCACTTTAGAACCAACCTACAGTAGCACTTTAGAACCAACCTACAGTAGCACTTTAGAACCAACCTACAGTAGCACTTTAGAACCAACCTACAGTAGCACTTTAGAACCAACCTACAGTAGCACTTTAGAACCAACCTACAGTAGAACCAACCTACAGTAGCACTTTAGAACCAACCTACAGTAGCACTTTAGAACCAACCTACAGTAGCACTTTAGAACCAACCTACAGTAGCACTTTAGAACCAACCTACAGTAGCACTTTAGAACCAACCTACAGTAGCACTTTAGAACCAACCTACATAGCACTTTAGAACCAACCTACAGTGCACTTTAGAACCAACCTACAGTAGCACTTTAGAACCAACCTACAGTAGCACTTTAGAACCAACCTACAGTAGCACTTTAGAACCAACCTACAGTAGCACTTTAGAACCAACCTACAGTAGCACTTTAGAACCAACCTACAGTAGTACTTTAGAACCAACCTACAGTAGCACTTTAGAACCAACCTACAGTAGCACTTTAGAACCAACCTACAATAGCACTTTAGAACCAACCTACAATAGTACTTTAGAACCAACCTACAGTAGCACTTTAGAACCAACCTACAATAGTACTTTAGAACCAACCTACAATAGCACTTTAGAACCAACTTACAATAGCACTTTAGAACCAACCTACAATAGCGCTTTAGAACCAACCTACAGTAGCACTTTAGAACCAACCTACAATAGCGCTTTAGAACCCACGAAATAATTCTTCAGGATTTTGTTTAAATGATAGGAATAGCTGGCTGCAACTAAATCCAATTACACCCAATGAATACCCCCCCAAAAGAGACCTTAAAGGTTGTGAGATTACAGAGAGAAGAAAAAAAGAGGAAAAGGATGAAAAAGATGCAAAATTATAATCTAAAGTAATTGTGCACTTCCACATTAATGTAAAAAACAAGAAAAAAGGAGTAGATTAAGGGGAACAAGAGAAACCCAAACTAGTAAGAGCAATCAAAGACATATCTATGGTGGGTGGGTGGGTGGGTGTTTTAAACATGTACAACAATACAGCTTTTAGCACCCCAAGTCAGTTGTAGCAATATCAACGCCAGGAAAACTAATTACATAAATTTCGTCTAGGTGTTCTCTCTCTCTCTCTCTCTCTCTCTCTCTCTGTGTGTGTGTGGTGTGTACACACAGAGTACATGCATGTATGTGTGTCCCAATGGGTGTGTCTGTCTGCACGTGCGTGTTTGCATACGCCTATGCGAGTAGTGAAAATGTCGGTGTTGTGCACTACAGGAAAAGTTGAATACACAAACGACCTTAAAATTTCACGAAATAAAAACTTCCATAGCAGAAAGAAGCAGTCTGAAACATGATGAAAAGAACGAGTAATACAGTGTTCTTTCTTTTGTGTTTAAATGTTATTTTCGTTCCTCAACTAGAGCTCCAAGATTCACCGATTGTGAGATTTTGCGAGTGCGACTGTTTTTGTTTTGTCCAACATGAAGGTAGCCGCATTCCGACTTCGGGGATATACGGTGTTGTAAATATACAACTTCGGTCCAGGCCAAACGCTTTTGTTAGTTGTAAAACGTCATAAGATTTTTTTTACAGTCATGACATGCTCTTAGCATAACAATCTGCACTCTCCTGCAGAGGTAAAGGAGTCCCATAACCTATAAGGTCGTAGGGGAGCGAGGCGTCAGAGACCTCACTTCTCTAGAGCCAGCATATTGAGGGCGGCGCCCATCTCCTCTCCCTCGCTGCTTTACCTTCCCTGACCCTAAAGAGGGCAGGTACCCATTTACAGCTGGGTGAACTGTACTGAAGCCAAGGTGCGCAAACGGTCACCCATCCAACTGGTAACCACGCTCGACGCTGCTTAACTTGACTGGGGGAAAGCGAGTGCTCCGACCACTGAGCTATCCCGTCCCCTCCTCCGGTCTCCTCCTGCAGAGGAGATTTTAAAAAATGTCTGAAGTCGGAGTATGGTTGCTTGTATGGCAAGGTACTTGAAAAGAGTCATAGATACACGCACATTTTTATCTAGTGTGTGCTTTCAATCTTGCTGTGATTCCCAGGTGACAATGACAATGACAAATTCTTTTATTTCGAGGATAATGAATAAGCACCCATGTGCTTTATTACATCCAGTCCCCGCCCTTAGGGATATATATATATATAAGAGAGAGAGAGAGAGAGAGAGAGAGAGAGAGAGAGAGAGAGAGAGAGAGAGAGAGTGTTGGGGTGGAATTGAACCTAAGACTGTTCGTGTTTTTTGTTCACCTGCTGGACTAGGTGGCATGGGTGAGTCAGAGTGCATATTTATTCAAGGTGACCCTCAGGATGTTTAGCTGGGGAACGTTCAACAACAGCATCGACGACAAAACAAAACAAACAACAACAACGGTGTAATGAGATCGTTTTTAGCTGTGACGAAGTCTGAGCACAACAATCTACACTGTCTAACTTCTTTCCCCAGTGGACTTGAAAACTGAAATACAACAACAAAACCCAACACACACACACACACACACACACACACATACACACACACCACACACACACACACACACACACACACACACACACACACACACACCACACACACACACACACACACACACACACACTGCCCCAAACAAACAAGAATAAAACAAGAAAAATAATTACGGTACAATATTCATGTAATTATTTTTTTTAATAGACTAAGGCTATACTTACAATACCATTACTTTCAATGGAAAGAGATTGTCTTTCCTTCATAGAGGTTATGGACTGGTATAGTTATAGAAGTTGCGTAATACCAATCCTCCGAAGTCGGGTTAGGTGTGATGTCACCGATACAATGCATACCCCCCCCCCCCCCCCCCCCACACACACACACACGATCACGGGAAAAGCTGAAGACTGCTCATATAAAAATGTACAGATTATTTATTTAACTTTTTTTTAGAGAGATAAAAATGTATATATTTATCCCGTTAAAAAAATAGAATGTGAATACTGCCTGTGACGTCACACCTTACCAAACCTCGGAGGGTTGTGAACATATAGCTAAAGAATGGCGGTACCATGTTGTTGCTGCAATACAAAGGTATCCAAAGACAATAAGTCATATCTATAACACATTTGTCTATATACTGTCTTATGACAGAGTCGTTGGGACTCTGCACCGAGTTTTTTCGGGTAGAACCGGGATCCTGGGGAAGTGAAATCTTTCCAGCGGAGTCTATCTCTGTCCAAGTCGTTGACTGCATGCTGGGTATGTTCGTGTCATCTATATGACTTGCCGTGGGTAGCGTACTTTTATACAGAAGATGTCAGATGTCCGGCAATGTCAGATCCTACCAAACATCAGAAGGTTGCAAATACATAGCTAAAGAATGGCTGTTCATGTATGCACAAGCTGTTCTGATGCACAGGGCCTGGGTTTACAGTCTCGTCCGAAGAACTTGCAGGGGCATGGTAACAGTGTCCCATAACCTATGTGGCCGTAGGGGATGAGGCATCAGAGACCTCAAGGGGCTAGTAAATTGAGGGCGGCGCTCATCTCCTCTCCCTCGCTGCTTTACCTTCCCCGACCCTAAAGAGGGCAGGTACCCATTTACAGCTGGGTGAACTGGGGGACTGTACTGAAGCCAAGGCGCGCAAACAGTCACCCATCCAACTGGTAACCATGCTCGATGCTGCTTAACCGTAGCTGGGGAAACCGAGTGATCTGACAACTGAGCTATCCCGTCCCCAGGGTCATTGAGTCGGAACAAATGTTAACTCCATAGGAAAAATCCTCTGGAACTGACGCCTCAGCTGGGATTTGAACCCACGCCGTGTGTGACTGTCAGGTCACAACTTCGACACTCTAACCACTTGGCTATCCTGCCAACTGTTCATCTGTGTAGCCCTGCCACATTCAGTCCTTCCTTTTGTTTTGTTTTCTTTTGATTGGAAATGGCTTCCAAGAACGCATGGCAATGATAAAATATAGCATAGACAAACACGTGCATGCGCGTGCGCTCGCGCGTTCACACACACACACAGACACGCAAGCAAACACACATATGCATGCACGTACGCATGCACTGATGCACTTTCATACACGCACGCACGTATTGCTCACACACACACACACACACCTCTCTCTCTCTCTCTCTCTCTCTCTCTCTCTCTCTCTCTCTCTCTCCGTCAAGTATTACTCATTTTTTTAAAAAGAAAAATACATTAAAGAACAAAAAGCGTGCACACATACACACACCATTGAATGTTTAAGGTTACTTTACCACCACCCCTCCCCCCTCCTGAGAAAAAAAAGGAAAAGTAAACCAATAGCAAGCATCACCATTAATTTTATATAAAAGAAAAACAAACAAAAAAAACCGCCCATGATTTCTCTCATTATCAGTTTATCACTCTTGCATTTGAACAAGTACCACTAATCAATAGCAAGTACTATGAATTCTCCGATTACTATTTTGACATAAATATAATCAATCTTCCTTTTGAACAAATACCAGCCATTAAAAAGCAAACACGACGAATTCTCATATAATTCGAACACTTACTCCTCGTCTTGAGTATTTAACATTAACGAAAAACCATTGCCATGATTTCTCTGATGAAAAAAAAAACCAATAAAAAACCTAATCCTTCTTCCTCTTGTGCAGCATTCACCTGGACTACGAGGGTGGAGAGTCCGGGAAGAGTTCTCCCGCTTCCCGCCCCCTTGGCCACCCCCACCCTCATCGGCCCCTTGCAAAGGGAGAGCAGCGTGGTCAGCCCCAGCCTGGTTACCTCCTCCTTCGTCTCCGACAGCCCCCTGAACCAGCCCGTCCCCATAGAGGCACCCACCACTGCTGGTAATGGGAGAGAAAGTGGGGGGGGGGGTGGGGGGGGCGGAGGGTGGGGGGGGGGGAGGGAGGGAGGCTGAGGGAGATGGTCGGGGGATCTCTGTGGGTAGTAGTTCTCCAGGGTAGGAATGTAGAGTAGGGGAAGGTGTGTGTGTGTGTGTGTGCGTGCGTGCGTGTGTGTGTGTGTGTGTGGTGTGTGTGTGTGGTGTGTGTGTGTGTGTGTGCACGCGCCAAAAAAAAAAGGGGGTTAGCTTTAGAAAGACAATGACGAGGATGATGGATGGTAGTGGTGGTGATGGATGATGATGATGATATTGAGGATGGTGAGCGTGATGGTATCAATACAGGAGCACTAGCACTAGTTTTGCATCAGTAGCACTAGACAATGACTAAAACTGTTAGAAATAGCAGCCAGTGCTGGTGGTATGCATAGCACGAACATGTATACCCAGCATGCAATCTACGACCTGGAGAGACATAGACTCCGAAGATTCAATGGTGGACACAAAATGTTCAAGTTTCAGTGCGACGAATCTCATCCCAGGGAATAAAGGCAGACGAGAAAGAATTTTCTTTTATGGCCACCTTGATCTGTTGTCGTCAAAACAAACAAAAAAGCTAACCATGTACCCACTTGAGTCTTTTCGAATTGGGGTTGGGGGGGGTGGGGTGGTTCTTCACTTCCTGTGAAAAAGAGCTAAATCATTTGCTAAATGCTTAAGATACCCCCCCCCAAAAAAAAAAACCAAAAAAAAACAAACACCACCCAACCCAACCAAACAAAACCAGTCTCACACACAGATTCTCACATTCCCTGATATATGGCACGTAGATAACTTCCATGCAGATGTCAAACGATTTTACAAACAAAACAACAACAATAAAAGCAACAGCAATAACCACTCCTCCCCCTCCCAACAAAAACAAAAGAAAGAAAGAAAGGAAAATAGAATAAACGCAAAAATGACGACTACAACACCAATAGCAACAACAGACAAACTGAGAGTGCTCTCCCTTGCAGCGGGAAACCCCGGAAAAAGACCGGCTTCTTCCTTCGCTAGTTCCGGACACGGAACGGTGAAAGAGGTGGAAAGGAAGGTGGACCAAGCTATCAGCTGGCCTCAGAACTGGAGTTACAAATGTCCGCAGTTGTGTAAGAGTCTCGGTGTAAACTGTGAACGACTGCACTGCGAGGCTTACTTAACAACAACCTGCTTTCTGATGCTCTTGCTACTGCATAACAACGTGATGACTGTGGTTTGCTGCGGGATGCGTCATAATCTGGCTTGGAGCTTTTTTTTTTGTTTTTTTTTTTTGCCTCTCACAGGATTTGGCTGTCGTGTTCATCCCACCCGGCACTTCATCAACCGTTAAAGATAATGATCATTACTAATTACTGCTTTAAAAAAAAAAGGAGAAAAGATGTTGCTTATTTTTTTAACGAATGCTGCTGTTTAAAATGGATGTTGCTTTTTGTTTTTGTTTTTTTTCCCAAACGGATGAGTGATCCGTTGCCTTGTGTCGTTTGTGATGCTTTAGCTAAACTTTCTGTTTGTTTCATTAATTCAAGAGGACCCCGCATCATTTTAGCGCAGTCTCATTGGATCTTTGTGAATTCATTTTATGCCCCAGCCCCCCACTCCTCTTCATTCTTCTCTGATCTCAGTCTTTTGGATGAGATAACAAGATTGAGGTCTCGCGTGCAACACACCTTCAAGCGCACGTAAAAAAAAAACAACTGAAAAGTCAACAAAGTAAGCAGCCCTGGAAAATTTCGTAGAAGAAAAGCCAGTCTCATATGAGACGCAAAAAAAATGCAGAGAGGTTATGAAAAAAGTGGTGGCGCTGCTCTTGTGGCGACAAGCTCTTGCCAGGGACACTAACCCAAATTTCGCTTAGAGAAATCTGCTGTGACTGAAAGTGGTATACATTACGGTACAGTATAACAGTACAGTACAATACAATACAGCACAGTACAGTGCACTACACTGCACTGTACCGCACCGCAGCGCATTACACTACACTACACTACAGTGCACTCACTACACTACACCACACTACGCTACACTACACTACACCTCACTACGCTACACTACACTACACCACACTACGCTACACTACACCACACTACACTATATTGATTGTCTCTCCATGTTTGTATCTACTACATATGGTTAGATGAAAGGTATGGCTTAGAGAAATTAAAAAGGGATGTGGGTGTGGCAGGGGGGGGGAGGGAGCGGAGAGAGGAATAGGGCAGTACCGATAATGAATATACTTAGAAATCATATTAACCTGTCGCCATATCAGCATTTTCATAAAGCTGATCTATTTTTTATTATAATTTTTTTAAACTCCATATTGAGCGGGTTTTCTTTTGTGTGTTAATCAAATCCCACCAGATGCATTGATACAACTGAACATTCCGCCTGAAGGAGCTAACACCGAATCAAACAGCACATCAACTAAAATTTTTAAAAAGTGCTAACTGTCAAAAGCTTTAACATGCAACCACAAGCGTTAAAGACAGTAAAACGCTAATAACCCATTGACACCTTTAACTGTCAATTAATGCATTCACTAATAAGCTAACTTAAAACATGCTAGGTCAGTCTTGTTCTGCCCCCAACTTAAACATAAACATTGGTGAGTGTTTTGACTATGAATGGATAACTTTTAAAAGTACTCCCTGTTTGTGTTTGCCTGACTGTCTGTATGTCTGTCCTTTTTGTCTATCTATCTGTCTCTGTCTGTCTGTCTGTCTCCCTGTCTCTTGTGCTGTCTCTTCTCTCTCTCTCTGTCTTCATCATCATCTATCATCTATGCTCTCTCTCTCTCTGTCTCTCTCTCCCCACCCCTTATGTGTGTGTGTGTCATGCATCTTGTCTGTCTTCTCTCTGTAAGTAATGCATGCATATATGTCTGTTGTATTGTTAGTTTTATGATGATGCATATGCATGTCTGTTTGTCTGTCTGTATGTATGTATGCATGTATGTATATATGTATGCGTGTATGTATGTATGTATATATATATATATATATATATATATATTGTGTGTGTGTGTGTGTATGCATGTGTATATGTATGTATGTATGTGTATGTATGTATGTATGTATGTATGCATGTATGTATGTATGTATGTATAATGCCATGAGAAAACCCACAACAGCATTGATATTGATACTAGGTCAGTGCAAAGCAAAATCATGCTGTTCATCAACACATTGCCTCACAGCCACCGAATGAATGAATCTGTAATTTATAAAGCACTTTACCAGAAAACAACCTTTATGTCCAAAGGATGGAACTGTGCAGAGTTTGTTTGTAAGCAATGCTGAAGGTTTAAAAACCATCCCAAAAATTATACTTTCATTTCTATATAATTATACCATCGGTACCAGGATAAGCCAGGTTAAGCAGCGTCGAGCGTGGCAACCACTTGAATGGGTGACCGTTTGCGCGCCTTGGCTTCAGTCCAGTCCCCCAGTTCACCCAGCTGTAAATGGGTACCTGCCTCTTTAGGGTCAAGGAAGGTAAAGCAGCGATGGATAGGAGATGGGCGCCGCCTTCAATATGCTGGCTCCTAGAGAAGTGAGGTCTGATGCCTGGCTCCCCTACCACCTTATAGGTTATGGGACATCTTTACCTTTACCAGGATACACACACAGCTGTCTCTCTCTCTCTCTCTCTCTCTCTCTCTCTCTCTCTCTCTCTCTCTCTCTCTCTCTCTCTCTCTCTCTCTCTCTCTCTCTCTCTCTCTCTCTCTCTCTCTCCATCTCTTTCCCCAAAGAGAGATATCAATGCAAGCACTCAGACATAGCATAGCACGGCATAAGTAATCGCAGAAACAAACTGTCATTTGTTACCTTCTTCTTGTCGTCGTACTCTTCCAGCTGGAGAAATCTTGAACGAGTCAGGCTCTCGCAGGGCCAGCACAGCCAAAGGAACTCGCAAGGGCGTCACAATCACTAAACCACCGCCCATCAAGGATGCTTTCCTGAAGGAGCAGGACCCCAAAACCTTTTTCCAAAAGGACGCTCCAGGGACCTCAGGTCTCGGTGACAGTTTCGTCAGTGGAGCAAAGCAAGGTCGCACCTTTTCTTTCCGTTAAATGTACTTTTTTGAACAAGTCACGTACTTGTTGTATTGTGTATGCTTGTACAAAATCCAAAACTATTTTTTTAAAACTCCCTTTTGAATTTCATTTTCATGCAAAGAAAGCGATTGTGATATTGCATGTTTACCTGTACAGTAAAAACTTTTCTGTTTTCCGTTTGGTTGAGATTTTGTTTTCTTCTAGATATTATATGTGTAGTTTTAATAAAGAAAATCGTTGGTAAAAGTCATCATCGATACTTTCTGCAGTATTCATAATGTTTCTGTCGCTGTTGATGTTAATTCTTACAAAAAATAGTCATCGATGACGGTCATGTAACAGTCTTCACCATCTTTCTGCTACGGTAAGTATAAAACGAAAGTCATCTATATCAGGAGAGACATCATTACCCCCCCCCCCCCCCCCCCCCCCCATCCACCCCCCTCCCTCGAAGAAGAAGAATTTCAGAAATTTAAACTAATTTTCAGCGTCTTTTGAATCCCAGGCTACGATCTTCTGTAGTGAAATATGATACAAATCTGGAATTATTTATAAACCAGACGAAACCAGCTGAAAATATCAGAGATGATCAAACGTTGCTTTTGTCCGTCTGTTGTGCTTGTTTCATCAAATCTTATAGGAAGATTTATTTTGTGTGTGTCATCAGAGTACAGGAGATATGTTTTACTATAGTGCAACCATGTCTTTAAATAATAATAACCAGAGAGCATGTGTATTATGTTTACGTTATACATTATACACTTTGGTACTTGAGGGAAGCTAAAGGTCTTTGCTGCGTAACTCCTTTTTTTCTAATTCGTATGATTAATATTCAGCTTACATACTGATCACACACACACACATACACACACACACACACACACACACACACACACACACCTCTACGCGCGAACATTCATTCGGGTACCCTTCAGAAACATTGAACTGAAGCCTCAAACACTGCTTATCATCTTTTGGTTTTCTTTTTAAAACCAAAACCTCTCTATTTGTACTAGTTTGCAGTGCTTAAAAACGCTTCTCCTCTCAGTGTTTGTTTCCTTCTGATGCTTTTTGCAGAGAATTCTTGGACTTAGAGTGTATACCTGAGTTAGTATAGGGAAGTCGCTTGTTTATAGTGAGGTATCGATGTTATTAGAGAATCGTGTGTTACGGGTTTGTGCTGAAACCACTTTCTCAATAATTAGGATTCTTGTTGTGTGAGAATGTTATTTTAGGTGATCACGTCTGTAACTCTTTGTGTATGCCGGATTTCTTTAGATAAATGAGATTCTTGGTTTGTGATATGGGGGGTTGCATGTACTGGATTAATCAGATTGATGAAGTTGATTGTTTCTATGGGTGTCGATGCTTATGTGTGTCTCTGTTTCTCTGGAGTTACGTGCTATGTGCGTTTCTTGGCCTGTGCGCGCATGTTCCTTCGTAATGTATTAACCATAGCCCATAAATGTATAGCTCTGCGTTCGTATTCTTCTGTGCGTATGCATGGGTTGCCACAAGCTTGTGTGCAAGGATTCTTAAAATGTCCTTTTCCTTATAAAAGTCGAGATGATAATCATATTTACCAGACATGGTTTATTTTCTATTCCCTTATTTAGCTTACGAATGCTGCCTGCGTAAGTCGTTTTCGAAGGTTTTTCCCATGTAAAGGAAAGAAGAGTGAAGTTAAACTCTCATCCTGTGCGTCGTTCACCCATCATCATTTCTTTAATTTAACATTCTCACACCAGAGGATTTTTTTTTGTGGAAAGACAGGGAAGGGAAGGGTGGGGTGGGGATGATGCTCTTGCTTTATTGTTTGCTTGCTTAATTTTTGTTTCCATGTGAAATGTTGGGTTATTTTGGTTTTTTTTCGTTTCTTTGGGTTTTTTTTAATTCTCCCTTTTTCGATTTCTCTGATTGCTTGCGTGTGTTTGCTTTTTGGTATAATATATGCATATATGTTTGTTCAGATGTTGTATTTATCTGACTGATTTTCTTTTTTCTTTGAGATGTAACGTGGTTTACATTGAAACAATAACCTTTAAAATGGCGAGTAACAGATGCCTTTTAATTAACACATTAATTTTTTTCAGTAGACTTGCAGATTAATAGATTTCATATAAGGATTGATAGTGTGGTAGATGAATAGTTGTTAGTAGATAATTGAGCTTTTCATCGGTCTGATTTGGTTAGTTGTTTAAGTTTACAAAAACGAAATACGATATTCATCGTCACAATAAACACAGAGAATCCTTTTAGCATAAGCAGAAATTGAACAATTTTATTTAATCATGACTAGTAATAAGTTACAATTTTTGAGAAATGAAACATTTGCACACATACAAAAATTGATAGGTTTGGTTGTGTGCTTGTCTACTTGATTTTTTTTATGTATGTCTGTTCAATTAATTGACTTTTATTGTTTATTGATTTTCAGCAACAACGTGCATCTCATTTTGCTGTTACATGTCTTTAATTAACTTGTGTACCATAATAAACTTTGTTCCATCAAAAGAAATCCCCTTTAATCTGTATTGCTTGATGATGATGCAAACTATACACTAAATAAAAGCAGTAGATGCATATATTACCTTACTAAATCTAGGCAAAGGTGTAATAGTGCTTGCTAGTTTTTGATTATTCTACCAGAGTAAGTCTAGGAATACATACTGTCCTCTGTTATTTTTATGTAGGTGAAGAATATGAATAACGTAAGAAGTCATTTGATAATGAAACACCGTGGAATTACTGTCGTGTTTGATGCATTCATATTGCTTATTCTACTTTAAGCGGTCAATTAAAAATGGACAGGGCGGGATAGCTCAGTACTCGCTTTCCACACGCTAATGTTAATGAAGCAGCATTATTTGGTGATTACCAAGTGGATGGGTGACCCTTTGTCTCTCTCTCTCTCTCTCTCCTCTCTCTCTCTCTCTCCTCTCTCTCTCTCTCTCTCCTCTCTCTCTCTCTCTCTCTCTCTCTCTCTCTCTTTCTCAAATGCATCAAACATTGCCAAAGACAGACTTAAAAAATAACTTTTCACTTAATTTTGTTTGTATATTTGTTTGCTTACTCTTTCACTTTTGTGGAACAAATGAGCACTTGAATAAAACTCATTAAAATTCTTAAAAGGAATACATATTTATATACCCTCTCCCTTTTTTCCCTCCCGCTCCACTATTCTTTTAACTTTTACCCAAGTGTGTATAACTTTTTTTTTAAAAACAACAAACTTATTAACAGCAAAGAAATTGCCGAAACAAACATTTGATAGATTAAAAATTGAGAATACACATACATAATCTGTAAAGAAATTGCCGAAACAAACATTTGATAGATTAAAAATTGGAATACATATACATAATCATCTACAAAACTGTTATTGTTGCTATTGTCATAATTTTTTTAAAACCCATTATTATTACACGTTATTATTATATTCATTATCCCATCGTCATCACCATTATTATTATTGTTGCTGTTGCTTTGTTGCTGTTTTTGTGCCTGTGTCGCAGATCATGATTATTGTGATTGATGTTAAGGTCGAATAACTCTTTAAATTATGTGTTTATTTCGCTATACATTGTATAAAAGGCTACAAATGTTATAATACACTGTGTGCATTCTGGCATTCGTCTTTCTTTCGTAAATAGTTTGGGTTTTCAGATAATTTTTGGGAAAGTGGGCGGCGTATGATAAAATATGGAAACAGTATTTCATTTTCGTCGTATTTTCTGCGTATATGGCAATCTTTGAAATCTTCCAAAATCAATAATTTGGATTGGCATACTTTTGTGCTTCGTTTTGTGTATACTGTTTCATTTTTGAGAATATTTCTCTTATTTTCATAAAATCTCAAATCACACACACACACACACCACACACACACACACACACACACACACACACCTCACTCTCTCCCGTCCCCGCCCCCCCCCCCCCCCCACACACACACATACTCACCCCCCACCCCCACCCACACAACGTGCTTCTAAACCACTCATACGTCATGTCCTCAAATGAATGTTTTTACACTTTAAAAAAACCCAAACAGGAAAGAAAATGCTGAGTTTAAAAAAACATTATATTTATCACAGTCCATTCTGATGCACAGGCATACAAACTAATGATGATAGTAATAAAAACAAGCACGGAAGAAGGCAAGTCAACACACATATCACACATGTATGCAAAGATATATAACATGGTGAATTTTCTACATCAAGATAAAAAAAAATTCAACAGCAAAAAAGAAATCCATCAACCAGAGAGAGAGAGAGAGAGAGAGAGGAGAATTGTACATAAAATGCATCAACCAGAGGGAAGAGAGAGATTGTACATAAAAACTTTGTGTCGGTCAAAAAAAAAAAATAAAAAAAACCCACCCAAACAAACAAAAACAAACTCCAAAACATAACAATCAGAAACAAGCACAAAATATTTCACACAAAAAGCGCGAAAACGCATGACAAACAACAACAATACACAACAACAACAACAACAAAGACATGACATTGAGCATATTCATTCAGACGATCATGAAAAAATAAAAATGAAGTACCACTATTATAGCAGTAGCAGCAAGGAAACACCTACAGCAGTAGCGATGGAAACAGTAGCAGCAGCAACAGCGATGACATAACCAACACAGCAGCAGCAGCAGTAACGACAGCGGTAGTGACAACAGTTAGCTACAAGAGCATAAACAAAGCCAACAACAGTACCACAGGCACTTAGGAGCGGTAACATCTGTAGCAGAAACAGTTACGGGGAAGGGGTGGGGGGGAGGGAAAGGAGTTATTAACACAAGAAGCAAAAAAGACAGACAATTTAAACGCACACACAAACACGCGCACGCATACACACACACACACACACAGAACAAGAACCGAACGCTGGAAATAATGTCTTCATGTATAGTTAGTTATAAATACTACAAACTGCAAACACAGAACAGCGAAACATGGCATAATTATGTACAAATTCTATAATTATGTCAAATGATTGATTCCAATCTCCTATATTTCTTTTAAGTGGAACATTTAGATAGTTTATACAATAATGGCTAAAAAAAAACACCCACACAATCCGATATGTATAATACATTAAAATGTCAACAAGCGATGTCTGAAATGGATCATAACTTTGTACTTAATTCTTACACGTTTTCTGTCTGATCACCCCCTCCCCTCCCCCATCCCTCCTCCCCCCCAAAAAAAAACCCAAAAAATCCAAAACCAACCAAGCCCACACCACACACATAAAAAAACCAACCAAACATCTTTAGAGCAATACACTTCTAGATTTACAATCACGAAAAATAATACACATTTTCGTGCAGATAATATGTACAGTTTAAAACAACAGAGAAATGACATACACAAACCAAAGCATTCGTACGATGCAAAAATGATCATTCAATTTTAATACTTCCAAGCGAGTATTATCTTGTCGCAAGATCCAATTAGTCACAACAAAGTTCAACGTGTCACCCTCCATCAAAAGTGCGCATCAAGTTCTGTCCAGCAATACGGGAATTAAATAAAAGCAGTAGCAAAAACTACAAGAAAGAGAACAAAATAAACAACAATAAAATGAAATGTCAAAAAAACAAAACAAAAAAAACAAAGAAAAAAACCCAACAAGGCAAGAAGAAAGAAAAAAAAGATCGAAGGAAAAAAACCAGTGGAATAAAATGACAGGGGTAAAAAAAAACCCAAAAAGAATAGGGGTAAAATTTATAACAGAGCAAGAGAAAGAAAATAAACCATCAGAAACAAAAAATACAAAAGCCATACAAATGAACAAAAGAGAAATAGGAAAGGACGTTAAGAATGAATGACAAAAATGAATTATTAACAAAAAAATCTATAAACAAACGCATGCATGCTGGTATCGTGTTTAGACATCATCCCTGAAGTCGGAATGTGGCTACCTTAATGTGGGCTAAATGGTCTTGTACGCAAAATCTTATCACTTGTGAATCTCGGAGCTCTGAACGGGGTTGGGGGGGGGGGGGGGGGGGGGGGGGCGGGCAAGAAAGGAGGGCAGAAAGAAAGAAGAAAAGGCAGATAGAAAAAAGAACGATAAACAAGAATTCAATAGAAATAATTTTTTTAAAAGACTAGAATAAATCACACGTTTGTGAAGCATGTTTCATTGATATCACTCCCTTCTCCCTTCCGCCCCCCCCCCCCCCCAAACAGAAACAATCACACCGTGATGCAAGCTTTTTTTTTTCTTCACTCAAACAAAATAGGCCCCTGTTAGTCACAAAGCAAAAAATCCATATCACAAATACTTGAGAACGCAAACCGGTTCCATTCAAACCATCATTTTAAAACGACAACAGTGTTTGTTCTTGTGTAAACAAAAATCTTTTTAAAGTTAGCGGTGATGGAAATTTTGACAAATAAATATGTTACACGTTCACAGAAATTTGTGACGTTTATGAACATCTTCAATCAACGAAAAACAAAATCTAAATGCAATAACATTTAGTAAATTTGACCTATTCAAACAAAAAGACAGCATTTGCATTTGAAGACTGACATATATAGATATTTATTATCCTTTTGGGCGAATCCCCCACCCCCACCCCACCCAATCAGGTTGTCTAAATTATGGAAAACTCATACGACATGCATGGTCTTTCACAAGCAAAACGACAAATATGATATAATTTGTATTTTTCAGACAAATATGATATAATTTGTATTTGTCAGACAAATATGATATAATTTGTATTTTTCAATCAACCATTACGGTTCAAAACAGGTTCCATTTCTCAGCAGATTAACATAAGCAATTTTTCTCAATAAAAATATAATGACAACCACAATACTCTTCACTCAGTCAACAAACAATGCAATACAGACAAAATGGCTTTGTCAAACGGACGAAGTACAAAACAAATGGACCCAAAGGAGAGACCATTGTGATCTTGCCGTTCTTAAGTCAACGAATACGAAGTTCATATTCATACCAAAACAGAAATAGCATGAACTGATAATAAAATTCTAGTTTGATAATATAAAACCGATCGTCTTTTCTCAAACAGATAAACTCTGCATAAATGGAACAATTAATACCAATATCTTCCAAAAGTACATATCAGACAAAAAGAAGGAATAACTGAGCAGATGAAATATCTACCACTATGGCATCAGCCCGACTGACCTTACCATACAAACCTACCTTGACAAAAATTAAAGATAGTTTCAGATGGATTCTCACGTGTGGTTTGCCTGGCTTCGTCTTTATGAATCAAATCTTTTCCTGATTATTTTCTTTCCCGTACATATTAGTTTACCTTTAACTCGAAACTTAAAAATATTCCTTATATGATTGATGAAAACATACTTATTGTCGTATGCAAACATTAATAGACCAATCCCACGATGTTGGAATAACTTCATCAGGAAAGAAGCCGGTCAGATGGTTGTAGCGGGTGAACAGGCAGTTCAGGCATCTCCAGAGGACAAGACCTCTTGCGAAGGGGTGCCTGGCATATCTGTTGATCAACAGACATAATGGTTACATTTTTCAAAACATCTGTGTGATGAACAGACATGATGGTCTCATCCTTCCAAACGTCTGTGTGATCAACAGACATGATGGTCTCATCCTTCCAAACGTCTGTGTGATCAACAGACATGATGGTCTCATCCTTCCAAACGTCTGTGTGATCAACAGACATGATGGTCTCATCCTTCCAAACGTCTGTGTGATCAACAGACATGATGGTCTCATCCTTCCAAACGTCTGTGTGATCAACAGACAAAACCATCACGTTCTTCCAAACGCCTATTTGTATCTTTCGTATAAGCCAGTCATCTCTCAAATACCTAATCGAGCAAACAAACGACCCAGCTAACAGGTCACCTAGCCAGCTAACAGGTCACCTAGCCAGCTAACAGGTCACCTAGCCAGCTAACAGGTCTTCAGCCACATACTCAGTGACCAGTGTGGATCTTCAGTCACATATGCACTAACCAATGTGGATATTCAGCCATATAGTCGATAACCAGTGTGGATCTTCAGTCACATATTCACTAACCAATGTGGATATTCAGTCATATAGTCGATAACCAGTGTGGATATTCAGTCACATATTCACTAACCAATGTGGATATTCAGTCATATAGTCGATAGCCAGTGTGGATATTCAGCCACATATGCACTAACCAATGTGGATATTCAGCCATATAGTCGATAGCCAGTGTGGATATTCAGTCACATATGCACTAACCAATGTGGATATTCAGCCATATAGTCGATAACCAGTGTGGATCTTTAATCACATATGCACTAACCAATGTGGATATTCAGCCATATAGTCGATAACCAGTGTGGATCTTTAATCACATGCTCACTAACCAGTGTGGATCTCCAGTCACATCTTCCCTCAACACCTGTGGCTCTTCCGCCACATACCCACTCACCAGCATGTGGGTCTCCGGCCACAAACTCCCTCACTAAAATGGGTCGGTATCCAGCCACAAACTCACTAAAAATGGGTCGGTCTCCAGCCACAAACTCACTCACTAAAATGGGTCTCCAGCCACAAACTCACTAAAAGAGGTCAGTCTCTAGCCACAAACTCCCTCACTGAAATGGGTCGGTATCCAGCCACAAACTCACTAAAAATGGGTCGGTCTCCAGCCACAAACTCACTAAAATGGGTCTCCAGCCACAAACTCACTAAAAGAGGTCAGTCTCTAGCCACAAACTCACTCACTAAAATGGGTCTCCAGCCACAAACTCACCAAAAGAGGTCAGTCTCTAGCCACAAACTCACTCACTAAAATGGGTCTCCAGCCGCAAACTCACTCACAAAAAATGGGTTGGTCTCCAGCCACAAAATCATTCACTAAAATAGCTCTCCAGCTATGAGCTCACTAAAATGGGTCGGTTTCCAGCCACAAACTCATTCACTAAAAATCAGTTTGTCTCCAGCCAAGCTCACTCACTCACTAAAATGGGTATCCGGCCACAAACTCACTCACTGAAATGGGTCGGTCTCCAGCCACAAACTCACTCACTAAAATTGGGTCCCCCCGCCACAAACCCACTCACTAAAATGGGTCTCTAGCTACAAAATTGCTTACTAAAAAGGGTTTCCAGCTGCAAACTCCCCCACTAAAATTGGGTATCCCGCCACAAACTCCCTCACTAAAATTGGGTCTCCAGCCACAAACTCCCTCACTAAAATTGGGCCTCCAGCCACAAACTCACTCACTAAAATGGGTCGGTCCCCAACCACAAACTCACTAAAATGGGTCGGTCTCCAGCCACAACCTCACTCACTAAAATGGGTCAGTCTCCAACCAAAAGCTTACTCACTAAAATGGGTCTCCAGCCACAAGCTCACTCACTAAGATGGGTTTCCAGCCATAAAAACCGCTCACTAAAATAGGTCTCCGGCACCAGCGTCACCAGCATGTGGGTCTCTTACTCACCAGCAAGTGACTCCAGCTATTCACTTACTCACCAACCAGTGACTCCAGCTATTCACTTACTCACCAGCAAGTGACTCCAGCTATTCACTTACTCACCAACCAGTGACTCCAGCTATTCACTTACTCACCAGCAAGTGACTCCAGCTATTCACTTACTCGCCAGCAAGTGTTTCTGGCTAGTCACCATCAAGTGACTCCGGCTAGTCACTTACTCACCATCAAGTGACTCCGGCTAGTTACCTACTCACCATCAAGTGACTCCAGCTAGTCACTTACTCACCAGCAAGTGACTCCAGCTAGTCACTTACTCACCAGCAAGTGACCCCAGCAATCCACTTACTTACCATCAAGTGACTCCGGTTAGTCACTTACTCACCAGCAAGTGACTCCAGCTAGTCACTTCTCACCAGGAAGTGACTCCAGCTAGTTACCTACTCACCAGCAAGTGACTCCGGCTAGTTACCTACTCACCAGCAATTGTCTCCGGCTAGTCACTTACTCACCATCAAGTGACTCCAGCCTCACCCACATTCACTCACTCACCAGCATGGGTCTCCAGCCACACTCACATTCACTCACTCACTCACCAGCATGGGTCTCCAGCCACACTCACTCACTCACCAGCATGGGTCTCCAGCCACACTCACTCACTCACCAGCATGGGTCTCCAGCCACACTCACATTCACTCACTCACTCACCAGCATGGGTCTCCAGCCA